>ULGR01000003.1:1141477-1704244 GCA_900519005.1 Yarrowia phangngaensis
GAGGAGGAGGAGGGAGTTGATGACAAAGAGCTTGAGGTAACTGAAAACTAGGCATTTGGCACAACAACTACCACCTCGACCAGTCACTCGTTACGATTAGAAAAGTCTGATCAATCAACCTGACATAGATACGTATATTATATAGGACAGAATAAAGTACTTACTGGTGAGCAGCTATCTTAGTGCTGGAGTAACACAGTGTCTAGCGTAAGGCAGTTGCCAACGCAACACAGTTGCTGGAGTAATGCTCTCGCCACAATAAATCACCTTCATGAAACGGCTATCCACTTAATGAGAGTGCCAAAGGTGACAGCTCCCTAACCCAAATTAATCCTCTCACAAACTCCAGACTCGTCCACAATCACATTGAGTCGACTAGGACACCAATCCAGAGTACATGGCCGCATGGGTCTCAGAACCCGGTTGGGTTGGGGAAGATCCTCCTCATAAAACTGGTCGGGCTCCAATTCCGCCACATCTTTGTTGGAAACGATCTTTTTTCCTACCAGATGCGCATAATCGTCCAATAGATGTAAAAACTCTTCTTCACTCAGCATGTTGTAAGTTGCTAAGTATTTTTAGATCACGATAACTCGGTTATCGTACTTGTGAACTCTAACTGAACTTTAGGCATACTTCAATTGATGGTAAAGATTAGTTACCACCAGTGATAAACCCATAAATAGGTTGCGTAGCCCATGCGTACGGTGATACGGACACCCCATGATTAGGTTACGTGTTATTAAGTCGGTGACATTAGAGAACCCAAAAGTGAGGTTACATACTGTTAAATCGGTGACATTCGCCGCCCTGAAGTTAGGAACCATACGCTTAACGGTGACATCCGCGAACCCAGAAGTTGGCTCCATATGCTAAATGGGATACCTCAAAATAGATTCGTACTCTCAGAGAGGTGACATATATGAGTTCAGAGTACTTCCGCTTCTCTCGGTGACATTGAAGAGTGTTGTCCTTGAGGCTGTGCCTGTGGAATCATAGCTCCTATCGGCTGTCGGTGATAGCCCATTCGGTCTTAACAAAACTTCATTAATGATCCACAGTTGTTTAATAATACACTCGCCTCGATTGATCGGTCCTAGGTCGCACTCCTAAGTCCACATTCTCGTCTACATCCACATTCTCGTCTACATCCACATTCTCGTCTACATCCACATTCTCGTCTACATCCACATTCTCGTCTACATCCAATTCTGGTCCATGGTTCGATGATAAATACATTTTGGATACTTGTCAATTATTTGGAAGGATCGTTTCGCTGGTAGCCGAGATATCCCTGCAGTCGATGAGTGGGCAGCATGTCCAAGTACTGCTCAGCCAGGTTCTTGCAGTCCTCAAAGTGGTTGGGGCCAGACTCCTCGTAGCACTTCTCCAGGGCCTTTCGCACGGTCTTGAGCGCCTCCAGCCGGATGAACTGCTCGCGTGTGTAAGTTTCCTGGGCCTCTCGCACCTTCTTGTGGTCGGAGTAGTTGATGTCGTCGAAGGACACCAGCTCGGGTCGTGGGTGGGCGGCTGTGTTAGTGGTGACATTGCGGATGTTGTGGGCGCGGTTTTGTGGCCGGTTTTTCACTCACCAGACATTTTTGATTTCGAGGTGCTCAAGCGAACAAAGTGATAAATCTGTAATGTGGTTGGTTAGTTGAAACTGTATTCCAAAGTTTATTTGGAGCGAAAAATAAAACTGAAATA
Source organism: Yarrowia phangngaensis (assembly GCA_900519005.1). Lineage (NCBI taxonomy): Eukaryota > Fungi > Ascomycota > Dipodascomycetes > Dipodascales > Yarrowia > Yarrowia phangngaensis. Next base: position 1,143,185 of record ULGR01000003.1, read on the forward strand.
AAATAAAATTAAATTAAATTAATGGCAGAATGGCAAAATGACAGAATGGCAAAATGACAGAATGAAAGAATGACAGAATGACAGAATGACAGAATGACAGAATGAGAATGGCAAAATGACAGAATAAATTTTGTATAGAAGTCGTAGAAATGAACTATTCAGGAGATTGAAAAAAGCTGGACTGCTAAGCTAACCATAGTCTGCTAGGAAACCCATGTGCAATATGAGCGAGAATTTCAGATCAAAAACACTAGTGACCACGCTAAAAGGCCCTTAGTACAGCCATCTGTGTTTTACTGGGCTGACGGTGGGAGGTATTCCTTGACAACACGAACAGTGAGTCAGATCAAGTGTGGCTGACTCATACTGGCAATCGACTACACTGACATTTACGATGGTGTGAGAACTTCAGGTTTCATTATCATTCGGATCAGACAGACGGCAAGTCACTTTCCAAGCTTCATTTCTTATAAGATGACAGAACCTTCGATTTATTGACAGAAGTATCAAATCCAATCGACTGGACTCATGCTCCAAGCGCCATTGTAGAGCCTTCATCTCCAGTTGAATCAGTGACTCATGTATACTCGCCCTCAGTCAATAAAATACGAAATCGATTAATACAACACTCCATCCATCCTCTATATGCTAACTAAAAGTTATTTTTTGATCCTTTCCCTAAACCCGTCTAAGCCTCAACGGTATCGAGGAAAAAGTAGTTGCCACTGGCCTTCTGCTCCTTGTCCATCTGAGAGTCCTTCTTGTTGATTCGTGGTCGGAACGAAGTGGGGTCTCGTCGGAAGGTGACGTTCAGAGACTTGAGGAACCGGTTGCAACCAGTCAACAATGACTCTGGCCGTCGTGCAAACGCCTCCACCGATGGCTTACCGTCAAAGACAATGACTCTGTCGGCCAGGTAGGTGGCCATGATGAAATCGTGCTCGACGATAAACGCCGTCTTCTTGGAATGCAGAATGAACCGTCGGATGACCTTGGCACAGATAATACGCTGCTCGGAATCGAGGTAAGCGGAGGGCTCGTCAATCAGGTAGATGTCGGCGGGCTGACCGAGCGCCAGAACAATGGCGACTCGCTGCAACTCTCCTCCAGACAGGTTCTGGACCTCCTGGTCGATGATGTCGTCGATCTTGAGCGGCTTGTACACGTCGGTCTGGAACTGTGGGTGATGCATGGACGCTCGGATTTTCTTGAGGAACAGCTGTCGCACGGTTCCGGTGAACTTGGGAGCAATCTTCTGGGGTTTCATGGAGACGTTGAGCTTGGGAGCCTTCTGGCCCTCATCCGGGGGGATGGCGCCGGCCAGCAGTCGACACAGAGTGGTCTTTCCGGTTCCGTTCTCACCCATCATCACAATGATCTCCGAATCGGTGAACTCACCAGCGTCCACATTGAGCTTGAAGTCGCCCTGGGTTCGGCTGACCTTGGGGTACGAGAATGATCGAGACTGGTCAATGGGGATGACCTCGGAGGCGTCAGCCAGTCGGAACTGCAGCGATTCCGTTCGGAAACGCAAGTTCTCGGTGGGGATATGACCGTCCAAGAAAATATTGATACCTTCTCGCACAGAAGAGGGAAGTGTAACCACTCCGTAAACGGAAGGAACTCCATACAGAATGCACACGAAATCAGACAGGTAGTCCAGCACCGACAGATCGTGCTCCACGACAATGATGTAGCCGGTGGCGTCAATCAGAGACCGGATCATAGAGGCGGCATGCAGACGCTGCTTGACATCCAAATACGACGATGGCTCGTCAAACATGTACACCTGGGCGGTCTGGACACATGACATACCAATGGCAAATCGCTGCAGCTCTCCTCCAGACAGCAGAGAAACCTCTCGCTTCCACACACCTCTCAATTCAAGAGTATTGACGATTTCTTCAAGCTCTTCTGGCCGATCGAGCTTGGCCTTGAGAAGCTCGCCGACTTTCTGCAGGGGACCCTTGATGGCCCGGGGGATGTTGTCCACGTATTGTGGCTTGATGATGGTCTTGAGATTATCTTCCAGTACTCGAGTAAAGTAGTTTTGCAGCTCCGAGCCTCGGAAGTATGTGAGAATCTCCTGCCAGGTGGGAGGATCGTCGTACCGGCCCAAATTGGGCTTTTGCTTGCCGGCCAGAATCTTCAACGCCGTACTCTTACCAATACCGTTGGATCCCACCAGACCCAGAACCTGTCCTGGTCGAGGAGTAGGCAGACGATGCAGCTTGAACGAGTTGGCGGAGTATCGATGGGTCACCTCAGAATCCAGGTTAGTGGGCAGGTTGATAATCTGAAGCGCGCCAAACGGACATTTTTTGGGACAAATACCGCATCCGATACACAAAGTCTCGGAGATGAACGCAATCTTGGAGTCAGGAGTCACCTCAATACACAGCTTTCCGGTACGGACCACAGGACACGATTTTTTGCACTCCTGTCGGCATTTTTTGGGTTTGCATTTGTCCACGTTGACAATAGCAATACGGGTATTTTTATCACCCTCCTTGGTTTCGTTTTTTTTGGGGGGCATTGTTACCAGAGTAGCGTTAGTTGTGGAGTTGCGTGGTGAGGCCAAATTTTTTGCACCCTTTTTCAAAAATACACAACCTTAAATTTTTCACCTGGCCCAAACGGGAGTATGTTTAGAGTTAGGGCCCAAGTGAGGTCAGCTGAATGGCATGCTTGTGATTGGCCAGTGGCATGTGACCAGAATGGAGATTTTCCGAATTGTTTGAGCTGGTTTGTGTTTCGTTATGGTTGCTTTTGTGTCACTCTAATACTGTTTCTTATTTCACCGAATGACGTCAGGCCTAGAGTGAGCGGTGGAAACTGGCTATTGAGCAATTCATTGGTGATATTATAATTGTAGAGAGTGAGGATTGTTGCGGTTTCTAATGACAGCCCTTTCAGGCCAGATCCATGCTTTACTAGGATATTCTTGGGTTAGCTGATTACCGATTCTTTATACATTGGAAAAGCAGCACTTGCGGTGATACATAGGCAGCGTTAATAAGAGGTCAGATGGCCAGCGAATGTCGAATCTATGACCGTCGAATGACCGCGAATGACCGCGAATGACCGAGTTACCGTTGACTATTATGACCTTCAAAGGAACAGATTACTTGATTAAAAGAAAATTTAAAAAAAACCGAAATCGCGATACTGACGTCATGGAGTTTCATTACCCCTTGGTTTTATTACCCCTCAACAGGGTATCGAAGTTAGTTGCTCGCTTAACTCTGATTAATAAGTGAAATTTCATTGAACAATAGAGTTGGTGATGGTTTGACGTGACAATGACAAAAGTTGTCGGTTACAAATGATTGACAATAGTTCGTTGTCATTAATTCTACTGTTGGTGATTTCAGTTCCTCATTAATGGCTATTACAGTCGTCAAAGTGAACTTGAAACTGAGTGGTTACTCCGTCACAGTATCTTACAGCAGGACTTGGGTTTCTCGGTGTAGTTTTTCATGTTGGTCACCTACATTCTGTAACTCTGAAAGCTTAGCTATGTGTCTAGTCAAAAAACGTTCATTGTTAAATATTAGTAGTTGGAGCCCAGCTCGATCTATGTTCAAGTGTCGATAACTTAAGCGTTGATCTTGACAAAGGCAGCAGCCTGCTGCTTGCCAACCCACTGCTGGATCTGCTCGGCGCTGAGGCCAGCAGAGAAGTCCTGGGAATCGTCAAGCTGGACAATCTTGATCTCGGAGTTGTCGCCAGAGAAGATGACAGCAGCCTTAAGAGTTCCGGAAGTAGGTCGGGCAAAGAAGTCAGGAGATCCGCCACCACCGTACTGGGTGCCGGTTCCCTGCCAGGTGTGCAGGTGGTTGGTGAGTCTCTCATTGCCGGAGTTGAGCACCTCGAACAGATCGAGCTCTCCACATCCGGAGGTCCAGCATGAGCAAGTGCCCTGGCCGTACTGCAGGGTTCGGGGGATCTGGGCGTTGAGCATCCAGATGGCGGGCATGTCGGCGTTGAAACCCTCGGAGTTGTCCTTGGGCATGGAGAACTCAAACAGGAAGATCTTGTTGGTGCCGCCGAATCCGTGGAAAGCAGGGGAGCCCTCTCGCACGTAGCCACAGTCGTTGCCGCCGCACTGCTGGTCGGTCATGATCAGGAACTCCTTGTTGGAGGGGATGGTGATGTCAGAGAGAACCTGAGGAGAGCCAGCACCAGAAACACCGTCGGCAGCACAGAAAGACAAGGAGTTGCCGAAACAAGAGTCCCAGACACCGGAACCGGCAGTTCCACCCTGGTGGTTGAGGAAAGTAAGACCGTTAGAAGCTCCGGACTTGGAGTTGTAGTAGGCGGTTCGGGCCCAGTCAGCATTGCCAACGGGGGCCTCAGAAGGAGTGCCGGAAGGAACAGCAAGAGTGGAAGAAGGAACGGGCTGGGACTGGGAAGACAGCTCATCCCATCCCTTGGGGGGACCAACATAGGTGGGGCCGGCGGTGGGAGCACCGGTCTCAGTGCCGTAAGAAAGGGCATCGGAGGGGTGGATGGGGAAACCGTTCTGGTCAGCGTACACCACCTGGGTGACGTGGACAACCTCGGTGACAACGCCTCGCTTGTGGGCGTGGTGGGCGTGGAACTGACGCTTGGCAGGCTCACCACAGTCCTCCTCCTTTTTATCAACAACCTCACGCTTGGCGTTCTTGTTGTTGTTGGGGTAGTAGACAGCAAACTGCTTGAGGGCAACGGGGCCTCGGAAGGACACGGAAAGCTCCTCGTTAAGGGGGGCCAGAGGACCGGAGAAGGCCTTCACGGCGGAAGAACAAGAACAGGTGTTGGAGTCCATGCCAGTGATGGCATTGTAAGAACCGGCAAAACCAATGTTCTGGTAGGTCACCTCGTTGACCTGGTTACAGTAGTAATTTCCAGCAATCTGCTGGCACCCGGAGGCGTAGGCAAAGGAAAAGAATGCCGAAACAACGGCTAAAGAGAGTTTCACTGGGGTTAGTATGGATTCAGTAGGGGTTGGAAAATGTCACCGTTTACGCATCCCAAAATATGAAATACACTTAGACTTAAGGTTTAACTGAAACAAACAAGCCGTTTCAAGTTAAATGAAATTTAAGTGAACAACAACGGTGGGTCCAACACTTAATTTTTCAAGTGGCCCATTAAATGTGTGATTCATTGAGAAAGTGGGTCAGCGTGGGGGGCGACTTCGTTGATGCAGAAAATCATAGACTTTGAAACTTATGAATCGCCCAAACAGGTATCTGTTTATGCTTGGCGAGGTTTAGGTTTGATAAGGGGTATAACTAATAGGGGTATGATGAAATGACGAAGAAAGAACCGATGAAAAATTTTCACGGACCGATTGTTAGTGTCGTGGGTGTTTGTACAGTTGTGTGTGGTGTACACGTTTGTGTGGTGGAGTTTGGTGTGATGATGTGAAGTGATTAGATAAGCAAGTGAGGCATGTCACAAAAGGTGCAAAGGTGCAAAGGTGAAACATACAAAAATGTGGAGATTGGAACGGTCACAAAATGAGGCTGAGATTTGTACCATCTATACCAACACAATGTGGAGACATTCCATTAACCCCTCCGAAAAATACTCGGGCCTGCTTATCTAACAACACCAATACTACACGTCCAAACCGCGTAGTTTCATTATGGGTATCACCATGGTTCAGGTCACAAAGTTGTTGTCGCAGAGCAGTTGTCGTTGTTATAGTTTGTCAAGTCGTTGCACACAAAGTCGTCGCCTCACTCATAAACACTTCTCTGTTGGCTCTCATTGGCCCTCATCTTGTTGGTCCCATGTTGGGCGTCCTCCATCCAACCATTATACTCATACTCACTAAGGAATGACTGGGGGTGAGAATACGGGAAACCGTGAAAAGGAGCGAAAATCTGAACGATGATGAGGAAGCAGAGTATACAAATAGACAGATGAAACGCAATGCAACGACGGGCCCAAAACGTTACCACTGTTCATTTCGCCAAGGAACAACTTTGTAATTAACGTTTTAAGGTTTGGTGTGGAATGTTGATTTTGAATGGATGGGAGTTTCGTTTCCGCAACCGATCTGCATGGTTCATAACCACACCAGTATATTTGGGTCACGTTATCCGAAGAAAATAGATATATCATCCACAAGAGGAAATAGAAAGGATAAGACTGATCTATAATATTCCAACACAATCTGACTGGTTTTGTTCATTCTTCGCCCTGTCATCCCATAACCCTTGTTTTCTTTGTCTGAACTTTAAATTGAGGGTTCAAAAAGAGGACAAAGAAACTAACAAAGCCGTAATATGCTCACCTGTCAAAAATTAAAGTAGGTTTGGGAAATAAAATTAGGAAGGCATTGTTGCGTACAAAACAAGTTTCGAATTCAGCCACGCGTTATTAGGAGAACCAGGGGCGTCAATAATATATGTTTCAGGGGGTGGGATGAGACAAGATGAGACAGAAAAGAAAATAAGCGGAATGATAAAATGCACAGAACTAAGATAAATTTCCTTGAAGTGAGAAATAACCGCAAGGTCCTTCCAAACACAGACTAGTAGGTGACCCTTTTTGGGCTGGATAGTTATGCTCCTTTGAAGAACAAGGGAAAAAAGCCGGGCTGGACAAATTAGGCGCTAAACTTTATTATAAAACCTTATTCTAAAACCTTATAGCCTAAGCCCCAACTACAACAAAAAAAAACACGTCACAGACAGTATGCTCTTTGGAGACTCGCAAACGTAGTACAGACCATATACATGTGTACTTGGAATAGAAACATCAAGCCGTCATGTAAGGGGGTTGACGCATTGCATACGAAAGGGGTACGTTTGGCGCGGACGAAGGCATCATGGTGCCCATAACGCCCCTAGGAGAAGGGGGACCAAGTGTTAATACCCGAGTTATGGATGATGAGGTTTCCCGTCAGTTTTTCATTGACTCATGACTTGGGACTTTGGGACATGAGACGTTTGAACTTTGTCTTAAACGATATGTAAAATGACGACATGGATATGACATGACTTCGACAATATTTTGAAGATCCTGAAACACAAGTCAGTTATTATTTACAGTTATTAATCAGAGAGCAATAAATGGATATTCTCTAGCCTGATATCCTTTTGGAATAGGGGTCTGTCGTCATATTAATTGTTATATGCCAAGACCTCCCACCTCACTCAGCGGAATGTGGTTACCGTGGGTCTCCTGACTTGGCGTTATAAAGGGAGTATATTGGCCAATATCTCTGTCATTCTGCAGTTGCACAGAAGACACCATCATTGAGGACAAACAAACTTATCTGGAAGAACTCCAGGTTAATGCAAAATCTATTAATTGGTCAAACAACGAAAATAAGCCGATTTACTGAGACTATTAATAGCTCGTGTCAATATATGGTAAATGAGACCTGCATGGACCTCATCAACTGTTGATTACTCCCATTGTTTACTACATTCCACACTTGCATGTATACATAAACACCAAAATTAGTAGCAACTATGGTTCTATAGTAATGTCTCGGGAAAGCTCCTCAATTGTCTGCGTACCATTTTTAAAAAAAATTCTACCAATGACATTCCTCTTGTCAGATCAATTGTAGAGTCTCCTTCAAACATTCATTCAAACGGTTTGTTACCTTTGCTGCTGCTTCTGCTTTGTTTTGGTGTTTATTTTTGTTTGTTGATATTTTTTGTTTGCTTTTAAACCTTAAAAAATCTCGTCAGGTAACGCGACGCGACAAAAAATGCAAGCATACCTGCAACATCTTGTGGGCTAATCTGGGGAAGGCCGATTTGCAATGGGTGTATTTTGAGAGTAAATTCCGGATTAAACCAGCCAGTTTCACTGGAGCTTGTGAGTTCCCTACTCACAGACCGTAACTATTCTAGAACCCTACATACATGACTGGCGCGTCAACAATGGTCTTAGGTGTATGCAACTTTTTTTATCGTATTTGCATTTTAGTTTTTTTGGTTGGTGCCTTACTGTCATGTATGTCCATCTGATTTGGCCTGCGTAAGGAGCAAAATTGTCAGACACTGCTAAACGCTGACACAAACCCGCAAGAACCAAGAGGTTTGCTCTTTTTCATAATGTAGATGTCATGTGAACAATTTGGATGTTTTTCTAAGCTGTCTAGTGATTTCTCTATTCCCGACAACTGATGAGATCCAAGTAGTCTCATCCTCAAGAAGTGATTGCAGGATGAAATGTAGGCTTTTGTTGCTGCGAGGAGTGGAACGTTTAGATATGATTCTGGTGCGTATGAGTTTTCGAAAATAGAGACAAGCAAGGACGTAATTTTACTGGTGAAGGTCTCGTTGATGATAACGGTCATGGGACTTGTGTTTCCGCCTTCAATTCTAGTACTAGAATGGACGCTTTCTAGGATTGGTAGAAACCAACGCAAGCTGTTATCAACCTGAATCTGGGAACACGACGTAACTTAGTCTTCAGCGTGTCTAGGGTGCCAGTGTCAATGGAACACTTTCCGTTGGAAGTTACGACAAAAAAACTGACAGCATCGCCAGCTTTTCCACTTGGGGTCAATGCGGATGTGCTTGGGCGAAGGTAACCTCTTTATCAAACAAAAACAATCATAGCACTGTTATCCAATCTGGAACCTCCATGACAGTCTCCTGTAGCAGACGCAGAGGCAGTCTGTAAAGCACTCAAACTCTGGTTGTAAATATGAGCTGTAAAAGGATAACTCAATCGTCAAGTGAACCGGTGACCTTTGGTGAAATTCAAGTAATTGGAGCGACAGTACAATAGAAAAAAGGTGAATTGAATTCCTCGTTTAGCATCTCAGCACATTTGTAGATTCACTCTCCAGATATCATATGGGTAAGTTGTTGCAGTTACAAGTTTTCTAATCACATGCCCTTATCTGTTACAAAACCGTCTTCATTTCTCTAAGTGTCACACTAGTAAGTACAGTGTTACACAGGTCATGTCATAGCCCAAAACTATATAAGCCCCTTCTAACGAGCCATCCCCACAACATTATGCTGTGGGACTCGTGGGAACATCTTCTTCAACCAATCAAAGACCTGATCCGGCTGGAGCTGGACAAAGAACGGGCGGCGTTTGAATCAGCCAGGGTCGAACTCCAGATGGAAAATAATCGGCTTCATCACTGTCTGACCACTGCTCTCAAAGAGATAGACGACTTGAAGAGACAGAAGGAAATATACAGAAACACAAACGCTCCCCAAGCTACCACAAACCAACAAGTCCTGGAGGTTGTCGCAGAAACACAAAACATGACCACTGCATGTCTAGATGCAGACACCGCCATATCCAAGTTGAAGATAGTTGTGGGTCCTCAAAAACCGTTGGGGCCTCAGGATTGTCCAGACGCGAAGAAAAACATTCCCAATTCTCAGAAAATGTGGAACAAACTGGAAATGGCCGTTCTCGACGATATGTCCTATTGTGGCATGCGCAACATTCTGTTTTGGATCATGGTGGTATCAAGGCAGCCATTGAGTAAGATTGGCACGGAAATTCTAAACCTACGCAAAATGGAACGGAGGATGCTGATAGCCGAAACCTCCAAAAAGAAGTGAGTGTGAGTTTGTTATTACAATGCTATTATGATAGCTTTTGTTCGTGTTTCTACATACAGTTAATTAATTGAGTTTCGCTAGCCTCAACCCTAATATCCAGCTAATTAAAATTAATTTCCCAACCTAACCTCTCACCACCATGTTGAGACTCAAGGTCTACGCCATTTCTCCGGTTGCGGGCCCCAGCTCGGGGGTCCCACAATCAGCTGATGTTTCCATGATGACCCAAGCCATTGGCGAGGACGGTATGCGAGTGGAGAAGAAGTTCTTGCACTTTACTGACCCCCAGACATCCTTGCTCCAACTTTGTCACGAAATCGTTGAACGGTTCAAGTCCATGTATCCCCACAATCTGGAGCCCCAAATCGAAATTTTGCAGGATGAGTCAGGCCTCGATTTGGCCCCCAGTTTTATTTCTGGAAACGTTTTCAAGTCCGGAGACACTGTTCGAGCTATCCTACGTCTGCCAACAGACATGGACGACGTGATGCTCCTACAGAATGAGAACCCATCCATGCGAATCTTGCCCAAAGGGGTTGATGCCAGTATTCCTGTCGATTTGGATGCTGAACCTAAGGAATCGGACGAAAAATCGCGAAAACGACGGCGATATACCATGCCTGCCGAAGTCACCAAGCGGCTCAAACGAAACTCGTCAGTATACTCGACAGGCAAAGATTTGCGAGATCTTCAATCGTTTGACCATAATACCGAGGAATATGCTATTTACAGCCGTACTATGCGTCGCGATAGAATGAGTCTGGACCCCAATCTTAGGGGCCACAACTCGATTCTAGATACGTCTGAGGCCCAGTTGGTTACTCCTTCTCAACATCACCAACCTCCTCATCCAGACTTTGCATCCACATCTAACCATTCCTTCCCCAACAACCTTCCCCACTCCCAAGGAGATGGAAGGTCGTCAACCCCAATTCGAGGGCTGCCTGACCGGCAGAATCTCGTCAATACTGGCACCCCAGTTTTGTCGCCTCAACATAGAATAACGATCCAGCGGTCCCCAGTCAAACCTAGCAGTCCATCTGGCAATACTCTGTCTCCATTCCGGCTAGCCAATCGGCCAGAATCACAGCCTCCTGCCCCTGTTGAGCCATCTTCCCCATCAACTGTACCTGGTGAGCCCTCTATGCAACCTGCGCAACCCGCTGCAGAGGAGCCTACTCAGCCTGTACCCGTGGCGCCTCTCCAACCCTCCACCCCTCAGAAACTCCCCTCCCCAGAGATGTACGCTAGAGCGGAAGAGTTGGCTGCAGGTGAAGAGAACCGACTCAGCCAAAAGAGTCTCCAGGACAATATCCAAGACACAAAGTACCTCATTTCCAAGGCCCATGATCCATCTCTTGTTCCAAGGACACTGTTGAGCAACATGGGCAAGGCGTGGCTCGTGTGGAAGAGGGCTCATGACTGCAATGGGCTCGGTGTGGAGCTGGCACGAGAGCGACTGGTGAAAGCGAGCTTCACGGCCTTGGCTGAGGCTGCAAAGAAGCAAGCCGTGGATGAGTCCCATCCGCTCGCAAAGGCCCAATGTCAAGCCAACTATGAGGTTTTTTCACAGCGAGTAGCTCCCAACGAGAACAACGCAGAGAATACCCGTGTTGAAAATGGAACCAACACCACCATTGACATATCTATTGAGGAGAAGGCTGAAATGGCAGCCAAGGAGAGGATAGTGCGGTTGGAGGCTGAGATGCGGGCAGAGAAGACAAACAGGGAGAAGGAAGCCGCTGAAAGGGAACAAGCTGAAAATATCGTGGAGAAAATGCCCACAGAGGCTGAGATAAATGCTAAAACCCATATACAATCTCAGATTCAAGCTATGGTTAGAAAAGAGGCTGAAAACCTTGAGAAACAAAATGCGAGACAGAAGGCGTTAGCACTAAAGAAAGCTAACAGAGACCAGGAGGCTGCGGAAAGAAGGGCTGTCAGGGAAAAAGAGGCGGCAGAAAAGAAGGCTGCTAAAGAAAAAGAGCTAGCCGAAAAGAAGGCGGCTAAAGAGAAAGAGCTAGCTGAAAAGAAGGCTGCTAAAGAGAAAGAGCTAGCCGAAAAGAAAGCTGCCAGAGAGAGGGAGATGGCAGAAAGAAAGGCTGCCAAAGAGAAAAGGCTATCAGAAAGGATGGCATCTGCCAAAATGAAGGAACAAGCTAAAAAGGAGGCAGCTGAAAAGGAGGTAGCTGAAAAGGAGGCAGCTGAAAAGGAGGCAGCTGCCAAAATGAAGAAACAGGCTGAAATGGCTGAGAAAGCTAAGGACGAGCCGACTAGGGAAAAGGAGGAGAAGTTGGCTGCTGAGAGGGAGACAGCAGCACGGGCCAAAGAGGGAGAAGTTGCTGAGAAGAAAATTACCGAGAAACAACTTTCTTCTCAGGACTACGTATCTGATTCTCAACCAGAGGATATTCCAGTGAAGAAGGAGAATGATGATGGGGCCATGGAAGTTGATGAGGATGAGTCATCTGAGAGTGAGTCGGACGATTCTAGCGACGACTCTGATGAGGATTCTGACGACAACAAACGTGATGATAGCGGTGACAAGAGCTCCAACTCCAAGTCTAAGCCTCCTCCATTTACTCAGCCTGTGCAGCCCAGGAAACCTGCCCAACCAGCCCCAAGCCAGAAACCAGCGCAATCTGCTTCAACTCAGAAATCCACTGTCAGTCAGATACCTACTACCACTGAGAAATCTGCTGTCAGTCAGAAACCCGCTGTAACACAGAAACCCGCTGCAACTCAGAAGCCCGCCGCAACTCAAAAAACCGCTGCAACTCAAAAAACCGCTGCAACTCAGAAACCCGCTACCACTGAGAAACCCGCTACCACTGAGAAACCCGCTGTCACTAAGAAACCTGCAGCCACCCAGAAACCTGCAGCCACCCAGAAACCTGCAGCCACCCAGAAACCTGCAGCCACCCAGAAACCCGCTCCAATTGACAAGCCAGTGTCAACTCAACCACCCCCTCCGAGTCAAAAGCCTACAGTTAAAAAAGAGGTAGACGTTGCCATTGAGAAGCAGGATGATGATGACTCTGATTCTGATAACTCTGATTCTGATGACTCTGATGATTCGGACGACTCGGACTCGGACTCGGACGATTTCTACAGTAGGCGTACCATTGTAGCCACACCTAAGGCGAAGTCTAAGGCGACGGCACCAGCCAAGGCAGCCACCGGAAAAGCTGTGGCTACTACGAGGAAGCCTGAGCCCAAGAAGATAGCAGCTAAAAAGCCGGCCCCAGAAAAGGCTAAGGGAAGTTCGATCAAGACTGAGCCCACTGCGCCATTCACCAGAAAGTCACCTTTCTCCAGTCTCAAGTCTCTACATGCTTTAGCTCAGAAAGGTGTTCCTGATGTCAAGGACTCCATTGCTTCTTCAAAGCCCCCATCTTCTCAACTGAGAAACTCCAGCGATTCAAGTTCTGACTCTGACTCTGACTCCAATGACTCGGACGACTCTGACTCCGATGACTCTGACTCTGATTCTGATTCTGATTCTGACTCTGATGACTCCGACTCCGATGACTCAGGTTCGGACTCCGACGACGCCAAGCCTGTCAAAAAAGCTGGGGCCAATCTCATGAAAAAGAAGAAAAACACTGGTTTCGCCAGTCTTATGAGCAAGTTTTTATAATGTAATTTGATGTTGTTATTGTTTGTTAACCTTCTGTATGCACCTTACTTAGTTGAGTAATTAATTGAGTTACTTATGCATAACTCAATCCATTTGGAACACAAACTACTGTCTCAGCTCTGTACATGGCCAATGGTGCCCATAACTCGTTTTTCTCCAGGATCGGTCACAAAAAGAGTATGACCAAAAGGACGCGTGCAACAGTCAGAAGGAAGACCCTCAAAGTTGAGGGAGATACTTCTGACGACGAGGATCCTGATCTATACCCTAGTGAGCGAACTGGAAAACGACCGAGACCAAGAAAACGAAGGGCCAGTTCTGGTGACGAGAAGAATGAAACAGCGAGACTCAGGGAGACTTTTTCCCAAGCCAGCAATGATCGCAAGCGGCTACGCAAAGAGCAAGTTGACACGACTAACCAGCACGAAGAACACAAAGAACACAAAACGGAAGAAAGAATACAGAAGATGCGGGAATTCTTTAGTAAAGGGCCTTTAGGGCCTGCTGAAGACGAGGATGACGGAGAAGACGACATTGAGTTTTCACCTGTTGGGTATCATGACAGGTTTCTATTGGATCTGCGAAAGAAAAAAGTACGAAGACAGGTTACTCAGCATGCCGAATCCCAAGGGTGGCCAAAATTGACTAGAGACGGGATTTGGAGTACAATTGAGGACAAGTTTCCAGAAATTTACAAAAATCATATTCTTCCTGACTTGAAACCGGATTCTAATGGAGACAATGTATTTTTGAAGGATATTTTGGAAAAATTGGAAACTACAGAAATAAAAGACTCCAACAACAGCATTCTTATGCATCTTGGGTCCAGAATGTATACTCCGGGCTACTACTCAGAGCTTCTGGTGGAGTTGCTATTCAAGTATATGGGAGAACATGATATTGTTGGAGATATCGAGAAACAGGTGAAACTGAACAAAAAACTGTCTGAGCTAGTATTACCGGGAGAAAGGTTGTTCCATTTTCAGACGGCTGTTTGTGTTCCCGAAACGGCCATCCGGTTCATCATGGATGACCAAAATGTGTCGTACGAAAAGGCTGACGCGATTCGTTTGAGGAGTGCGGAATGGGGAGGGATTCAAGCTGATAGGATTAGGGGTGGGGTCGACACCAGTGAAGGTGATTAATTTCTTGTCAGCGATTTGTCTCTAGAGAAGGTACGAAATGCTGCATTCTCTTAAGAGAGTTCAGCTATCTCACAACCTACAATCCGTTCTCCAGTAGTGAAAAAAAGAAAGAACTCATTTCTGCTTGGCCAGCATAAGGGTTGACATTTGAAATGAGATTTATGAAGAGGTTAACAGTGAACTTGTTCGTCACCTGATTAACAACGAACCTACTCGTCACCCGTTTGACATAATGAGCGGTGAGAGTCGGTAGGAGTCACTTCTGGATTGCAATGGTAATGCTGAAGTTTGACAGAGCATAAACTTGCCCAGTGTTCTTGTGAGTAACCCTACAGTCTATATTGCCATGACTCTTGATATTGCGCGGTTTCTCAAACGAGGTGAGCTATATAACTGGCAGTCAGCTTAGAAAAGCACCTCTAGAAAGGTGCTGAGATGGCCAGCTTTCGCGGTAGGGTTGTCTCCCTAACACAGACTACTCAACCAATACTAGTGCATTATTAATAACTCTGGCTACAAAGGTAGGCAAGATCTGATAGTTGGTTGTGATAGTCAAGTAAAGAATAGAGGTAATTAGGTCCTTCTCATTGTTTTTATTATCTATTTCTTTTTTTCTAGTCTCCGCGATTACACTAGTCCAATAGAAAAAAGATGCTAGAAAATTTATCCAATTCAGGCGGTAAAAAGAAATCCCATGCATTCAATTGATTACAACATAGATATGAAATAATTTCAATTAATTAATGTGGGTTGACAATTTAAAAAAAAAAAAATACAAAAACCATTCTTTCCTCAAATATATCAACCACATATGGCGTTCTCATCGGTTGTATAGTGTAGTGGTTATCACCTTGGATTCTGACTCATTAGAAGCTTTCCAATAACCCCGGTTCGAGTCCGGGTACGACCTTCTTTTTTGTCCTATAACTCGTTTTTTATTACTCTGGATTTGTGTCCAGCTCATGTAATAAGACGTAGACCGTTTCCACACCGTTTGCCACCTCCCAATATAGTCACTTGGTTCCTCGAGGAACCACAAAAAAACTAGTCATTACCTTATATCATTTATGTTTTAATTTGTAAGCCGGTTATAAGAAATAATCTGGGGTTCGTCGCGACACCGAGGGCTCTCCCGGACGGGGACAAGGGTCGTACTGCAAAAATGAGTTGGACAGGTTTTCGTCGACCTCCATGATGGCGGCCTGGTTGCCGCATCTATAACAGTAATTGGGGGCGGAGAAGATTGTGACGACCTGTTGCTCGTGGGCCCAGCTGAAACCTTCCATCACCAGCTGGTGTGCTCTTGAGATCAAACTGAGGTTGTTTGTGTGGTTGAACTGCTCAGAGATATCTGCTCCAAAGGTGAAACCTGCGCCTCGGGGGCTCATTCCCCATCCTCCCCGGTCATCGGGGTCCGACCACAGAAGGTCACACATGGGGCCATCGTGGGGCACCTCCTGGAACCGGTTGAGCTCTCGGATGTTGTCAATAGACTCGATCATTGGCGACAGACCACCGTGCAGGCAGAAGATTTGGTTTTCCACCAGTGCAGTCACAGGGAAGTAGTCGAATAGAGATGTGAATGCTCGCCACACATTGGCGTTGCCGTATTTACGCAAACACTCGTCGTAGAAGCCGTAGACCTGGGTGATCTGTCGAGACTCATGGTTGCCTCGTAGAATCGTCAACCGGTTAGGGTATCGAACCTTCATGGCCACCAGGTACGAAACTGTTTCAACCGAGTAGTAACCTCGGTCAACATAGTCTCCCATGAAAAGGTAGTTTGTGTCTGGGCAGGGTCCGCCGATCTTGAATAGCTCCATCAGGTCGTGGAACTGGCCGTGCACGTCACCACAGATGGTCACGGGCGCATGCACTGGTTGCACGTTCTCTTCCTTCTGTAGCACGCCCTTGGCCATGTTGCACAGCTCGTTGACGTCGTCTTCACTAAGGGGCTGACATTCGGTGAGTCGAGCAATCCAGGCGTCCAGCTGGCCCCGAGTGGAAGGAGTCAGCTCCGTGAATGTGCCCTCGGCGTTTGCGTCCATGGGTTTGAGTCCCTCGTCGTTGATATCTCTCATAAGCACGTCTGAGTCTTCCATTCTGAGGTCTACTTTTGTGGATGTGTTTGTGTCGGGATGGATAGTGGGGTTTGTGTCTGATGAAAGGCGATGCAAGTCCTCTGGAGATTAATGAAGGGTGTCGTGTGTGATGTGATGGGGATGGATGATGGTGGTGTTGCGTGAGGTGTGGTTTGTAACTTTCACTGAACTTTGTTTTTCGGACGAGGAAATAGCACTACGGTGTAAAACACTATTGGGGCGACCAAGAAAGACAGAAAAGGTACATTTAGAATAAGAAAACCTATCTTAACTGGATTAGACATTTTTTGTCACTTTTCCTTGTCTTCTGCTCGTTTTAGCGTCCGTTAACTGCTGCCCCACTACTCTAGGACAAACCTTAATAACTGGTTGTTTATGGTCAGGCAACAAACATGGCCATTAATAGAACAAGACGAACCAATCTTTCGGAGCAACCACAAGTGTCAATTAATTCGATTGGTTCGATTATGCAAGGAATTCAATTAATATAAGTTCGTTTTCGTGTAACCGAATATGCTGCCCCACTCGACAAAAAGTGTTACCCTACTGTTGTGGCACACTAGTCATTAGTGAGGAAGAGAAATATATTATGTAGTTGCAAATAATTCAAGACTTACGTTAGGCTGTATCAGATTTCAGACCGTCCACGTGACCGTCCACCAAGGTGCCCTGGTCACTTGTCACGCCATCTACTTTAGCAACTCTAACCGAAGAGATAGAGCAATGGTAGCTGTTACGGGTAGCAATGCAATGCCAAGACTGATAGACCACATGGAACGTGTGGCGACTTTTAATGACATTTATTGAGCATTGCCTAGTTGGGTAATAGAATATAGTGAATTAGAATTCTTTGAGTCATAATCTGAGAGGTCAGAAAATGCAGAAATTCAGAAATTCAGAAAATAGAGAATAACCAGAGAAAATCAGATAAAATCAGAAATGTCAGAAATGTCAGAAATGTCAGAATGGTCAGAATGGTCAGAATGTCAGAATGTCAGAAATGCCAAAAAAGAAAATTGGGAAATCGGAAAAATTCCAGAATATCTAGAATAGCTAGAATGCTTAAAGCATATATATTACATATACATATTATGGACGGAATAAAAATCTATGAAAAATTTGAAACAAATGAGAGAACAATTAATATAATTTCCACTCTTTCGAACACACACAAAAACCCCCAAATTATTCGTTTAATAATTCCACAGTCATTCCCCCACCACTTACTCCCCAAAGTTGCAATTACCCCAGCAAACTCAAACCATATATATATCGTCTCCATGAACTAACTCTCAATATCAAACAATGAGACTGAGAAAAGTGGAAAAACGTGACGACGACTCGGATGACTCGGACGACTCGGACGACGAAGTTGTAGTGGGACCTTCTTCAGACACAAAAGGAACCCCCTACAATTATATGGCCATCATTGATGCAGGTTCTACAGGGTCTAGAATACACATTTTCAAATGGTTGAGTGACTCCGGCAAGTTGGAAATCAAACAGGAGCCTTCGTGGTACAAAAAGGTTGATGGTGGAATAGACAAGTATGCTGAGAAACCCCAAAAGGTGGGCAAGAAACATCTCAAGAAGTTGTTGAAGCATGCTGCAAGGGCAATTCCAGGTGATCAGCTTAGAAGAACGCCAATTTTTCTGCATGCCACTGGAGGAATGCGAAATCTTGGTAAACAAGACCAATTGAGGATCATTGACAATGTTTGTTCGTATATTTCCGAAAAGAGCAATTTTTGGCTACCAGATTGCAAAAGCCACGTCCGTGTGATCCAAGGAGGTGAAGAGGGACTGTATGGTTGGATTGCCGCAAATTACCTGATTGGAGCCTTTGACGACCCCAAATCACATAACCATGGCAAAGACCATGCCACGTATGGAATTCTGGATATGGGAGGGGCATCTCTGGAGGTTGCTTTTGAGCCAGTCAAGGGCTCTGAAGAAGGTGGGGCGCCTTCAGATATCACATCGTATTCGCTGAATCTGAAACAGGAGTACGATATCCATACACAGAGCTTTCAAGGGTATGGGTTGAAAATGGCCCATGTAGCATACCTGCAAGTGATTGCTGCTGAGTCAGCTCAGGAGGGAGATAAAGACGTGAAACTGCAGGACCCATGTGCACCCAAAGGGTATCGAAAAGATCTGAAGCTTCCTGGGGGCTCCAAAATCGAAACCGTAGGTTCAGGGAATGCAGTCAAATGTGACAAGTATCTCAAGGTGCTTGCCAAAGACCAATGTCGAGTTTCAAAAAGAGATATGGATGGAGCCGAACCTCCGCGAGGATGTTTATTGAAGAACTCGCCGCTTAGTAATATGGATATCCACCATTTCATTGGAGTATCAAAGTACCATGATGTCATCACTTCACCAGTTTGGGGACTGAAGGACACCTCCAAATTTGACCATGACGCATTTAACCTTGCTGTGAACGATTTCTGTGGCCAGGAATGGGAGGCGATAGTTAAGCAGCACTCTTATATCAATCAGAAACAGCTGTCCAGCCTATGCTTCAGGGCCAAATGGCTGAATGCGGTTTTGGACGAGGGTTTCGGTTTTGTTGGTGGTAAGGAAAAACAAGTTGACGACAATCGATCTAGGAGAAAAAGACCCACTCGACCTCCTTCTTCTAATGTCCAGTTTGTAAAGGGTTCTAGCGACAAAAATTCCACGTCACTGTTCAAAAAGGACTCCATCACGTTCCTTGACCCTTTCCAGTCTGCTGATATCATCAGGGGCCAACAGTACTCTTGGGCTCTTGGAAAGGCTGTACTATACGCGTCAGCTGAAAACCAGGACTTGAACACTGTAGGCTACGAATATAACCATGAGTCTTCTTCTGATAAAGTGAAGATTAATGGTGCTGAACAAAAAAAAGAATGGATTCGACCCCAGTATAAACGAGGAGAAAGCTCCAACTGGCATGAAATCATCGATAGTCATGGAGGAGACCGAGTTTGGGGCTCGATAGCTTTCTTGTTCATTCTGGTGATTGTGGCATATCTCTTACTTGGAAAAACTCGCCGAGATCTGATTCTCCAGTCCATGTCATCTCGATTGTGGAAACGACGCCAAGGACCTGTTCGAGGAGCTGCTCGTCAGCCTTACCAGCCCATTGATGACATCGAGTTGGGAGATGTTGAAACGGAGTTTGAGGTGCATTCCGATGATGAAGTCGATGTTGAGAATAGGAAATAGTTGAGGATGAATCTGTATAGACTTTAATCATCGACAGTGGGATTATGAACCAAGCCCAGGTTTTAAACAAATGGTCAATTGAATTATCAAATTATTATGGTTCTCCAATAATGTTGAATATGCTTTTCGAATACGAATTTATCATTTATCATGTTAACAGCAAAGTATGTACGAAATTGGCCAGTCCTGGTAATTGGACTACTCGTTGTAGAAACTGCATTTATGCCTGAATATCAATTTAGAAGACTGAAAATACATTTCAAATGGGAATATATTATTGAATACCCTTTCATTCTTTTTCTCTCATACATTCAATTGACTGTAACATAGATGTGAAATAATTATAAGTAATTGAAGGGTGCCATTAGTCAGCCAGCCTCAGTATGTGAGGGTCACTTTTTTTTCTTTTCTAAATTCGGCCGTGTGGTCTAGTAGCTATGATTCTCGCTTTGGGTGTGAGAGGTCCAGGGTTCAAATCCCTGCTCGGCCCCTTTTTTTCTTTCTCTGGTGACTTAGGAAAGCATAAAATTGTGATTTTTTTATTCATTACTGCGTTATTGAACTAATAGTGTTGGTCGGTAAAGTGGACTGAATCTCTATTACATGAGCAGTTCTCTGATTTCCATTGCAGATGTTACTTTGGCTACACATGGTGCATGAAACATACAATCAAAAGATGGAGGAAAATGCAAGTTGGAGCTCAATATACCTTCAGATACTAAAATGATGAACCATACGTGCAAACTTCTTTCATGTAAATCGGCAATTGCGGAATCCTATACGAAAATCTAGCAATATATTAGTGTTGCTGAATGATAGGTAAAAAAAGATGGCGACATCCGCAGGATTCGAACCTACGCGGGGAAACCCCAAGAGATTTCTAATCTCTCGCCTTAACCGCTCGGCCAGGATGCCTTGAATGGAAAATTTGAAATGCTGTCCATCACGAGGTGTATTTTGATTAATAAGCGAAATTTAGAGAAGAAACCAGCTCATGGTTAATTCACGTATTCATGAGTATGAAGCGAAGACAATGAGTGAATAATCAACGAAAAGAAGGTATCCCTGATTATTATAGGAATGAAAAAGTTGAAAGTTATTCAAACAACCAGAGGAGCCGAAAGTGATCTCCACAGTGACTTCTGGGTTTCAAAATTTGCAGGACGTATGTTGAATTGAATTACTGACAAGAGACACAATTTTTTATTCAGAAATCAGACGCCCGAAATTCATTCAAGCTACTTGTGGAACTACACGATATGACATAAATATCAATGATGCCATTGGACAGTCTGAAGGTGGCCTGGCTTTGACAGTTTAAACAAATGAGCAATTAAAACTCTCGTTTTCGAAATAAAACTCTTGTAAAACCCTCGTTTTCAAAATAAATCTCTCGTAAAACTCTCGTTCTTGGCTGGTGAGCCTGGCTAAGTACTTGCAAGTAACTTTAAAAAGTTTGACGACTTGTAAACAAGCCCCACCGATTATTGAGTCAGGATTCTAGCAGAGTAGCAATGATTCAATAATCCAAAACGAATTACCATTGTTCAATTATTCTTCTTTACTTTCTGTAAAAGTTTATTTATTTGCCATTATTTCCCATCACCACTATCTCGACAATTAAGTTATGACTAAGCAACGATATTAGGCTGGTGTGACAGCACATAGAACCTACGTTGAGTACTGCACCATACAAGACCCACCCCACCAGCACAAGATGCTTATGCTCCAGTACCATAACCTGCTTCTGCAATCGGTCCTCAGCGAGCGATTGGACCCCGAAACCCCGCCATTGGGCATTGACCAGGTGGTGTCGGACTTTGACAACGTCACCTTTCACATCTCCAACCCAGACCCCAAGGATAAGACCGTCATCATGGTATCCATGTACATCAAGTGTTTCAAGGATCTTGTGGCATGCGGCGCCAACGAGATTCTTCAGCGAGAATATGGCTCATTGCTGACTGAGCCTGAGCCGGGCTATGATGTGTCGTTGTTGCTGAATCTCACGGACGGCTCCATTCCTTCAGACCCGCAAGAGCGAGAGGAGTTGGTCAACAAGATCGCGCTTCTCAAGCGAAACACATTCGCCGCGCCCTTCGAGAAGGCGTTCAACAAGTTTGACCAGCTGGCCGAGGAGGCTGCTGCCAAGGGTACTGATCTTTATGCACCCCAAAAGTCCGATAACGAGGTGATGGCCATCCACTACCGAGACGAGGAGTCCATCTACGTGCGACCAAGCTACGATCGAGTCACTGTTATTTTCTCCACCATCTTCAAGGACGAGACTGACCGAATTTTCGGAAAGGTGTTTTTGCAGGAGTTTGTAGATGCACGACGAAGAGCGATCCAGAACGCCCCACAGGTTCTCTATACCCAGAAGGAGCCGCCGCTGGAGATTAGAGATGTGGTGCGACCCTCGTCAAACGCAGACAACATGGGCTACGTCACATTTGTGCTTTTCCCACGACATCTGGTGGCAGCCCGCCGGGAAAACTGTATCTCGCACATTCAGATTTTCCGAGACTACTTCCACTACCACATCAAGTGCTCCAAGGCGTACATGCACTCACGAATGCGGTTTAGAGTAAGCGAGTTCCTCAAGGTGCTGAACCGAGCCAAGCAGGAGAACGTGGTCAAGGAGAAGAAGACTGCCAGTGGCCGAACCTTTAAGCATCCCAATTAGGCATATATAACCAATGATGAATTATGACGATATGGTATTAACCGGATAGTTAGATTATTAAGCAAACAATGAAGATTACACACACAGTACAAACTTACCAAAGATTCAGCCAAAATTGCACCTCATTATGCTCTAGATACTATATACATTAGGCGCCCGGAGCAGCGGGCTTCTTGGTTCCGTACTTGGACCGGGAGCTGACTCGGTTGGGCACGGCTCCCAGATCGCCAGCTCCTCGAATAAGATGGTACTTGACACCAGGAGTATCCTGGGCTCGGCCTCCTCGCACGTACACCACACTGTGCTCCTGGGCATTGTGTCCCTCGCCGGGGATGTATGCAGTCACCACCTTGCCGTTACTAAGACGCACTCGGGCCGCCTTTCGCTGGGCAGAGTTGGGCTTCTTGGGCTTGAGAATCAGCACTCGCAGAACCACTCCCTTTCTTTGGGGGCACGATTCCAGATCAGGTGATTTTTTTCGTCGGTATGGTACTGGTCGTCCTCCATCTCGCTGGATCTGGTTGATGGTCTTGTGTCGGACGTTGAGGGCAGCCAGGGTAGGCGTCATTGTAGGCTTGGGGAGTGCGGCCGTAGTCCATGGCAGACGGGCCATACCCATTCGGGTATTAGTGAGGGCAGCTCCAAGCGATCGAAGCATTGTGGTGTTCCTTCCTTAGGCTTGGCTGTAAAGTTTCAGATGTTGGTAAATTTCAGGGTTACCCGGAAGCAAACCTAGGCAGCAGGGTAAAACCGTAATTTCCAAATTCCTTGCCTTACCATAGTGAGACAAACGACCATGGCTGACGAAGAATACAGTGAGTTAGAAAGGGGTTATTACAGAGGCAATGTCTTAGGCAGACAAAAATATGGAACTTGACATATGTCACTTTTTTCGTGACACTTTCCATGCCACATGCTGTCATACCATACCATGCCACAACAACAATGTCATCTAACACAGACCGATCAGCTTCGCCTGAACAAACCTATGAGCGACGAAGTGTCTCTCCTCGACGGGATGACGATGTCGACGCGCCCTCAGGAAACACTCACGAAGACCAGGACATGGACAAGCAGGAAATGAGAGACGATATTGACCGCCGAGATGACCGACGAGATGACCGACGAGATGACCGTCGAGATGACCGGGACGATGAGAACATAGACCGACGAGACGACCGAAGAGACAACTTTGATCGGGACGACGGCCGTGACGCTTACGACAGGGATGATCGACGAGATGCCTACTACCGGGACGATCGACGGGATCCTTACGAAAGAGATGACCGACGTGACAACTTTGGCAGAGACTACAGAGACAAGGAGCCTCTTCCTGAAGAAGACGAGCCCGATGCCCAGAATGAGGGTACTAACTTGTTCGTTACTGGTATTTCCCGATACGTGACTGAGCCTGAGCTGGAGGATCTATTCAAACCTTTTGGAGAGGTGCAAAAGTGCCAGATTATGATGGACCCTCACTCTGGAGAATCACGAGGTTTTGGATTCGTCATGATGGCTGATGTGGACGGCGCCAACGAGGCCATGGCTAAGCTGCATGGTCACGAGCTTGCAGGCAAGACTTTGGCGATCGAGAAGGCAAAGCGAAACCGGGCCCGAACCCCTACCCCAGGCCGATACTTTGGACCGCCCAAGCCCCGGCGAGGAGGTCGAGGAGGCCGATACGGTGATGACCGATACTCACGAGATCGATACGATTACCGACGACCCCCACCTTCTCGATACGATGACCGGCGGTACGAGGAGGACTACTACCGACGACCTCCCCCACCACGATACGATGACCGAGACCGATTCGGTGGATCTGGCGCAGCCCCCTCAGCTGGATACAGAGACCGAGGATACGGAGGAGGAGCTGGCCGATACGACGATCGAGAGCGAGAGCGATACCCTCCTTCTCGAGACTACAGAGGAGCACCACCTCCTCGAGAGTCATACCGTGACAGAAACGACCGTTCTGCTGACAGATACAGCCGACCATCGCCCCGTGACCAGGATTTCCGAGGTGACTATGCTGCCCGAGATGATTATCGAAGTTAACGAATGTGTTGACGTGTGTTCCAACATGCTGATGTGCGCCAATTTGTGCCGACGTGTTTCAACATGCTGATATGCTTTCTCAACGACCAACCGCTTTATTGATTTACCTGCGAAGAAATAGTTTACGCCAAAAATGTATCACCTTGAACGAGAGCACGAGAGCAGCCGACACCTGCTGGATCGACCCAGTAGATTGCATTACGATAGATATGATACACACGAAGATAAGCACAGACAAAGCGGCACTAACGAATCCTTCGCGACTTGTTCCTTGTTCGATGCGCCTATCTGGTTTTGTGATACCTGTAATTTTGGGATATGTGACAGTTTTAGTAGCTTTCCTTTCTTATTTTTCTGTCCCCCTTTTCCTACCCTCCTACTACGTAGCCTTCATATAGAGTGTGGTTCGTTTCTACATTATATATCGTTACTGTCGTTAAAATTGGTGCACGCTGTCGTGTCCACCTCTATGATGATTGGGGAGAATATAACTCTTGAGCTTGGTCACTCCGTGGTTAATGTAGTCACCGGCCTGGTTGAGAAGGCTCCATGCCCGTTCTTCCAGCTGCTCGTTGTATTGCTGGGCCTGCAATCTCGTATTATGGTTGTGTTGTCGCTCAGTGATAAACTGATACTTGAGAACATCCTTTCGGGAAATGAGACCCACCAGGCGGCCCTCTTTGACTACGAGCACAACCTTGGGTCCCATCTGGAGAAAAATCGATGTCACGTTCTCCAACGGGGCTAGGGGTGCCACCGTCAACGGACATGTGTTGATGCTAGGCCTCATATCTATCAATGTCGTAGGTCGATCTTGTCCAGAGGGGATCTCACCAAAGTAACACTGGACTTCTCCCAATTCGGAAGCATGGATATCTCGATTCAGTTGCTTAAACTTGTCGATCAGACGAAGAATTTCTTCCTTGGCAATGTACCCAACAAGAATAGGCGGATCTTCCTTGGCAGAAGACTCCACTACAGGGTATCCCTGGAACGGGTTGGCCTCAAGAAGAGCCTCCACTTTTTTTAATGGAATGCTGTCATCTGTAAAATACACCGCATTGGTCTGCATTGCCTTTGAAACAGGAGCGTTGAAGGCATGTTCCTCTTTGTTGTCAATAAAAGGGAATCCGTTGAACCAGATCATTTGGTGGGCAATACCGCCCTTGCCAAAACGGTCAGAAATAGCCTTGGTGATTCCAACTACAATCATGGTGGGTAGAATGTAAGTGAGAGCACCAGTGAGCTCAAACATGATCACCACCACAGTGACGAAAATGTTGGTTATACCAGAAAGGGCTGCAGCTGCTCCAAGAAAGGCGTAGGCTCCCGGAGTAATACAGGGCTGGTCAACCACACATTGACTGAAAATGAACGAATCAGGTCTAGACTGTTGCCAGTATTGCACAATGTTTCCGACGAAGCGTCCGAAAATAGCTCCAACCGCCATAGATGGCACAAAGATACCAGCTGGGACCTTACATCCGTAAGAAATGATGACAAGACAGGTTCGAATCACGCATGCCGCCAAGAGTGACAGCAGCAACGTCATGCCCTGTCTATCGGCTTTACACAGATCGTGGTACTTTCCCCATCCGTTTTCACATTCATGGAACAGGTCCTCCATAGCGGCAGTCATGTCCACCCTCAGAAACTCATTGGAGTAGCAAATCAAGGCTGTGAAGGTTGCCAATAGGGTGGCCTCCTTGACGGCATACTGTCCCAGGTAACGTTTTCTGAAAGACTGTACTCGTAGATTCCACTTGCTTACAAAGATTCCATAGACACCACCAAACACGCCAATGATGGAGAAGAAGAGAATCTCGAAAAAATGCCAATCCTGATCGTACTTGACCTGGAACATTACCAACTGTCCAGTTCGGAACGGGTTAAAAGCCGCCAAAACTCCAGTGGCCACCAGCGCACAAAAGTATGATCTCCACATGGTTTTCATTTGGAAGTTGCTGGTGATTTCCTCAAGGGAGAATAGTACGCCTCCAATCGGCGAGCCGAATGCCACAGCCACACCAGCTGCAGTACAGGCGGAATAGATTTCTCTCATCCGCGATTTGGATGCGCGGTAGCGGTCAAAGAAAGATGCAATCACATGACCAGCGCAAACTGCATAATGAACAGAGGGACCTTCTTTTCCAACTGAAAGACCAGAAGCGATGGCGAGAGGAAGACCAATGGACTTGATCAGCAGTGTCCATGGGCCTAAAAAGCCTTGCATGACAAAACCTGCAACAATGCACTTGATTTCAGAAATTCCCGATCCAGCAGCATATGGGGCGTAGTATTTGACCAGAGTTGCAGCCAGCGCAGCAAACCCGGCAGCAAACCCCACGTATACTAGATAATTAAGTGGCCCAAAACCAGTCCAAGATTTCCATGCGTCACAGTGTTTACCTTCAGTGCCCCAGCAACAGAAATCTTCGTTAAGATAGAAGCCCGTAGAACAATAGCCGGTTTTTAGATCCGCCAACCACTCTGTAGAAATATTGAGTACAGCTGCCACACATCCAATGGCTATTCCGATCAGAGCCAGAACAAGCCACGACTGTGCAGCCATGTATGCTTCATACAGTTTGTGACGTAGACTTCTTTTTGTAGACCCCGCAGTGGCGGTTCTAGAGGCCGGACTGAACTTCTCCAGTGTCAGGTGTCGCAACATGTTATCTCTTGCTGACACATCGACCCAGTCAATGGTGGAGAAGTCTTCGTATCTCCGGACCTCCGTCACGTCAGATATGTTAACCGAGCGTCTGTGTTAGAGTTGATTTAACTGATGCAAACCGCCATACTCACCTTCTGGTCATGGCTGAACCAGGATCTAATCTAGTGTGGTTTGAATTCAAGATATCCTGCATGAACTTTGTTTCAGGATTAGGCAATGAAACGTGTCTTACTGGGTGATTAGTGTATCTGTTAAGTTACTCTGAAACCTGGTAAAAGATTGTATGAGGGTTTGTTTTTCCGTTTCCGTTTTTTTTTGTTTAGAAAATTATTATTATTATTTTTTTTTTATTCAATTTCTTTTTAATTATTGTTCTCTCTTGATTGATATGCACCCTAAAGTCAAAATCTCTTACACCAACTACTCCAACCATGAGCCAGGACGTGGAAATGCAAGAGGCCGAGCTGGCACAAAGAGAAGAAGAAGAAGTGGAGGTTACCAGTGACACAGAAACGGAAACTCAGGAAACAGAGACACAAACACAATCTGAAGAATCACAAACACAAGCCGAAGAATCACAAACACAAGACGAAGAATCGCAAACACAAAAACAAACTGCAACAGACAATGATAAAACACCCAACATCAAGTTGCCGTTGGCTCGAACAAAACGAATCGTAAACCAGGATGATGACGTGTCTTTGGTGTCTGTGGCTGCCTATGCTGCTATAAACGCCGCGACGCAGGATTTTGTCAGATATCTGGCAGAGCAGGCAGGTCACATGGCGCGTATGGATCAAAGAAAAACAGTGGCGTACAAGGATGTAGCTGAGGTGGTAACCAAGAACCCCAAACTAGAGTTTCTTCAAGATATCATTCCTAAGACGGTGCCGGCGCGTACTCTGATATCCCGAGGCGTACAGATCCCCAAAGAGCCTACCAGCAATACTTCAGTGACGAGTTTCTTCAAACCTACGAGCACAGATGCCCAAGAAGAACCTACTACTGCTGACCCAATTGAGATCGATTAATTGATACATGTAGCATATGCATTGTTTGTCAAAATACTGTACTATGTAAAATATCGCATTATAAATTTATTACACTCACGTGCATGCACTTTTATGTCAAGTTTCTAACCAATGACAAGAGTATCGGCGTCAGCGAAGTCGTACTCGGGGATCTCGAGGTTGAGAGGGGCGGGGCCTCGTCGGATTCGGCCGGAAATATCGTAATGGGAACCGTGGCAGGGGCAGAACCAGCCGCCAAAGTCTCCAGCCTCACCGATGGGCACACAACCCAGATGGGTGCAGACACCAATCATGACGAGCCACTCGGGCTTCTGCACTCGCTGGTCGTCAGTCTCGGGGTCTCGAAGGGAGGAGACGTTGACCTCGTTGGCCTCGTCAATCTCCTCAGGGGTTCGGTGTCGGATGAAAATGGGCTTTCCTCGCCACTTGATGATGACGTTCTTACCGAGGGGGATGGCTCCCAGCTTGACCTCGACCTTGGCCATGGCAAGGACATCAGCGGAGGCAGACATGTTAGAAAGGAAGTCCTGGACGGTGGCCTTGGCACCGGCAGCACTGAGCATACCGAAGGAGCCGATCATGAAGTAGGAGAACAGTCGGTTGGCATCTGTGTTTCGGTCCTTCTTGAGGTAAGGAGAGAAGTCGGGGATCTTGTATGTGGACTTTCCTCCAATGGGCTGTGAAGAAACAGATCGGGTCTGAGCAAAGGCCGACGAGGCCATGAGGGGAGTGTAGGCCTTGGGGGTGGCCTTGACGGCCTGGGCAGCAGTTCGAAGCAGGCTCATTGTTCAGTCAGAGGTGATTGTCAAGAGAGGTTGAAGTGTGTGTGCTTGAGCTTTGGGACCTTGTGCAAATCTTAGCTTTTCCAAAAACTCCCTCCCAGAACCATATTTGGCGCCTGTGATTGGTCAGACGCTGCCCTTGCCCTCCAAACCTTAAATGGTTTGGCCATTGAGAGTTGGCAAAAAAGTCAGTTGAGAGTAACACCATCATCATGCAACCGTACATGATAGATGCAAGCGTATTGGCTAACGGCTGAAACCGAGCTTCCGAGCAGATGGGCGGAAAATAGCGGAAAGTGGCGAGTGCTGGATTTTTCACGTGTTGAATGTTTGCGTCATGTGATTCCCTGAGTTTGCTGAAAAATCTGAATAATCTCTATTATCTTGTTTTTTGTTGGTCCATGGAGTCAAACGGTGACCTTAACGAAGGTTATCATTAAGTTTAGTGGGATCTGATTAACATAAAAATTCGACCTAAGATACCATTGTTGCAAAGGGCTTCTTAAGTTTCTGTTATTTGTACTTAGCCACAAACAACAATGCTTGGTATGAGGCTGAGACCCCTCTGACAATTACAGTATAGTTCGGCTGTGGGGCTTAGACGCTATCTCTCAATTCTTATTAAAATATTTATATCTGCTAAACACATTCGGGTGGGTGATAGTGTAATGTAAACTCATTGGGAGGGGTTTCATCTCCCTCATCGTAGCCAATGATTGAACCCATGTCTCCTTCTTCAATGCGCCGATAACTGTCCACTCGCTTCCTTCTCAAAGGAACACTCCAATGGAATCTGGCACCAGGAGGAATACTTCTGTATTTCCCAAGGTTGGGAACAAACACCTTCACCCACCTTTCCTGCTCGTTTTCAACACGATAAGGTAAAAATTCCAGGATCCACCAAAATAAAGGTTTCCACCAGGGATCCTCACCACGCCCTCCTTGACCTTGTGTTTTGAAAACACTCAGAGAATCATGTTGGAACGAACTCAGACACTCCTCAGGACTATGGTTTTGTTTAAAGGTCTCGATGGCGCCATCCTTGAAAATAGTGCCGAATTTAACACTCTCTGCCAAAATCCAGGCAAAAGGAATGTCAGACATAGGATTGGGTCCCTCAAGAGGCAGCCATGCCCCTCCGACATCTCCATGGTCTCCTGGAAACCACAATTCTACAAGATCATCAGATCGCTCTGGTATTTGCCGAGTTACCACAGGTGAAGGCCGACTCGATGGAAGATCAAAGAAGGAATTGGAGCGTGAGGAGCTTTCCTTGGCATACAAAGGGGTGATCTCACTTATTGATCTGCTGGTGGACACAGATGACCTTGCAGGGGTATTATTCTGACTTACATTGGGACTTGCTCTAGAACTGGCATGCGCGTTGGTATACCGTCCTGCAAACAGTCTCGATGGACCGAATAACGTGGGGTTGTAACAATGGGGCACAAACAGGTTCTGCTTGAAGTTGGACCGCCGTTCGTCAATTGCAACTGCATGGCGGATATGGTGCACCATCCCTGTAGAGGATGTGAAAGGAAACAATCGGTCCCTTATAATGCCAGTACTGTTAATGGAATCCCATAATCCCATAAAATGGACATGCACAGAAGGGACGCTGAAAGTCGATTTGAAGTTGGCAGCCAAGCCAGCTCTTCTATCACCTTCTGCCGGCTGTCCGGCTGTCTCCCACGACTTGTATACTTTCCAGGCGCCTGCGACCAGCTCCTGTTGTCCAGGAGCAAGTAAACCGACTTTATCTAGCATTCCTGCCAGAATACGAGCCGTGAATGCACCCCTTGAAAATCCAAAAAGATAGATCCTGTCACCATTGTTGTGATGTGCCATGAGAAACTTGTATGCTGCTATGATATGGATATCCAGAGACCTAGCAGTGGCAATGTCGATTGCTTTGTCGATGCGTGAGCGTATCCCTGACTGTCTGGACCCACCCACAGTAACCTGGGTACCTATACCAGGTTGGTAATAGACCACCTGTCCAGGGGAATCCTTTTCCAGCATTCGAAACAGTCTGAGCACATTAGTTTCAGCCCCATTCCCCAAATTGTTTGTGGTTCCGTCGAGACAAAGAATGATGTTTTTCCCCATTGTTTTTCGACTTTGGGGAACAGATATATCTTAACACAGAGTGATACAATTCTGGATCAGAAGCCACCTATAAATATAACTGTCTAACGGTCTACATAGATCACAAATAGATTAAGGTGGGGAGTCACTGTCATGTTGCACTTCGGAAATAACTGCTTGAAGTTAAGGGAAGTTGGAAATATCAGAAATGTTGTATTTTTTTGTGTCATTAACAGTTCCAAACTTCTCAGACATTTCATTTACCAGATTATCGGCTGCTGCAATTAATCTTTTGATTATTCTCATTTTTTGTTTTATTACCGATTTAAGTAATTCTTCAAGTAAGATTAGATATGCTGCATGTCTCACATCTCAACATCTGGTCATCTGAATCAACCGCATAACTAACCACAACACAATGATTGAAATCGTGTGCAATGATCGGTGAGTATTATTACATCGGCTTCCTCAACAAAGGCTAACACAGTGTGGGAAAGAAAGTTCGTGTAAAGTGTCTTCCTGAAGATACTATTGGAGACTTCAAGAAGTTACTGGCAGCCCAGATTGGAACCGCACCAGAAAAAATCATTCTAAAGAAGGGATACCAGACATTCAAGGACCATATTACTCTTGACGACTACGAGATCCACAACGGATCGAATTTGGAACTGTGAGTATGAGATAATGGATCTGACTGAGAGATACTAACCCAGGTACTATGCTTAGGACTCATGACATAGTAATCAAATTATTTATTGTATAATAGGCATGTGATCGATTAATTTCTCCTTTGTGACACATTTGTATTTTGTGATACCGAAGTCAGAAATAATAATTCCCGAGATAATATAGTTATTCCTGCTATCATACAATAATATCCTAGATTGCCTTCACTCAACAACAATATCAATGATCATGCTTAATATATACAATTTTATGTTTCCTGTATGGATTCATCTCCTGTTAATCCTCCAACTCCAGTTCCAACTCCAGCTCTCTACTCCCGATCAATCCAGTTCTTTCGATCAGGGGCATCCTCCTCTTGAACAGGTCCAGACTTGACGTACTCATTCACCTTCTTGACGGTGAGCTTGGGGTCCAGAGGGCCAGAGAATCCCCGGAAAGAGTTTCGAATGGGCTCCAGAGTGGGGGACACAAACGGCTTGAGCTCACAGGTCTCAAGGCCAGCGGGGACTACAAAAGTTCGAACCTTGTTTCGGTTGATGATGTATCGACCCTTGGAGGTGGTTTTACCGACACCAGCAGCGCCATGACCCTTATAGAAGTTCTTGTTACCCTGCTTGGAGGTCAGAGGAAGACGCTTGTTACCGTTTTTGGACACACCGTAGAACAGGTTAAACATGTATCCGGCTCGATCCTTCTTCCATGGTCGCAACAGTTGGGTGACGAACGAGGGTCTCATTGTGTCTTGTCGTGTGTGATGAGCTTTGATTCGTGGTGGTGATATTTCAAACCATAAAATTATCCCACAAGGCACGTGACCAACAAAAAAACTATAGACAAACCCTAACCCCAGGATTCGACATGCTGTTTATGATGCCCACAAAAGTTACACTCAGAACATGACCTTGAGATAAACTAGGATTGGGGTAGCAGTCCAAGGGGGGATGTCACGTGACGCCAATCACATAATCTAGAGTAATAAAGTTGAAACCAGTTCAACCAGGCTATTTATTAAGGGGCTCTAAGTTATAAGACTAAGCCATCCAAAACCGGACATTGTGTCAAGGGTGAGTTTGTAGGAGTTGTTTTGTTGTTTTTAGGTAATTATCATTCATTTATATTATTATTTTTGAGTCAGATGACCGTTTTTTAATTGCCTGTCTCTCTTTATTTGATAACCTGCAATACCAGTAACCACGGGTTGATCTGATAAAAGGTCCGAGAATAAGCTTTTCTACTTGCATTATTTCGCAGCACAATCTGCAAAATCTGCAGATACTACAGGCTGACAAGATGGTGAGTGAAAAAAAAGGTGCACTCAAAAAAAAACGAAAAACTAAACAAGTAAAAAAAAAAAAAGAAAATAAGAAAACTGTAGTGAGATGAAAATCGAAAGCAAAATTAGATATGAGATAGTCTAGACATCCTCCACAATCTTACACGTCAGATGTGGACTAGCACGTGGCATGTACCTCTCTCCGCTATTCTCTACTCCTTCCTTACCTATTTAACCTCCAAGGTTTAGTGTCGAGTTTAAAACCACTACTTTTATCTGTAGACATTCTTCAGTTGAACCTCACCAAAAAAAAAAAAAACCAGTACGGGACTTTTTTGTGTCGTAGTGGGATAATATCTGTGTCGACAACAAGAGCCAGGTTAGCTCAAGCGGCAGAACATACGCCTTTCCTGCTATCATCAGCAACCAGTGTCACACACTAACTCTCACACCCACACACAACTCAACTAAACACAATGATGGTCTCACTGCTACCAAATCTAGACGAGCTTACAGGAGACCAACAGGCTTGGTTTCTGACATTTGCCTCGTCTATTGCATGTGTTCTCGGATGTACCGTTCTCTACGTGGATACTGTCATCTATAATTTCAAACGAGTGAGAGGATGGCTCACCGGAAGTTCAGCTGGAGAGGCTGAGGACCTGTGGAACTCCAAGGCCTTTCTTATTGTGTCCCTGTCTCTTTCAGGAGGAATTCTCATCTTCACTTCTCTTTACAGACTGTTCCCTCAGGCTCTCGTCTACTTGGAGCACTCCAAAATGCTGACTCCTCAGCAAAGCAACTTTCTTGCACTAGTAATGTTCATTAGTGGAGTGGTTGTTTGTGCGACAATTAACTATCTTGTTCATGCTGCTACCTCGAAATCCATTGTCCACTGTGTTCATGGAGATGAGCAGAAAGGAAACAGCACCACAGACGCCTCCAATTCCGAGGATCATCACGCTAGAGCCAACTCCACTCACTCACATACACATACACATATCCATGGAGGACACCATCATGTGCATGCTAACCATAACACGCTAACTCACGGTACACATACTCATGTTATCCCCAGAGAGGCTTCTGAGACCACCCCACTCATTCATACGGCTGCGCGAAAACGATCTATTCTTGACCTGGCTCATGAGACTATCAAGGGAGAAGCTCCTGTGGGTGAATGTCGTGGATACACATGTGGCGATTGCTGCGATCCTGAAGATCAGACTGCATTGTGTGATCCTGACCCTTTCGAGGAGCCGTTTGCCTACCCTAGTGAAGAATTCCGGTTTCAGGATGACCATGCCATAATTGAAGAAGAACCCTCCTCACATGACCATCATGAGCATGACCATGAGCATGACCATCACCATGGCCACGATCACGACCACGCTCACGACCACGCCCATGGCACTGACTTGGAACACCAGGTGCACCATCACCATGTATCCACCAGACAGTCCCACCTCTACTCTATCGCTCTTCAAACCAGTCTTGCCATCACCTTGCATAAACTGCCTGAAGGCTTCATCACCTTTGCAACATCGCATGCTGACAAGGAGCTTGGACTAAACGTTTTCCTGTCCTTGGTTGTTCATAACTTCACCGAGGGATTTACCATTGCATTTCCATTTTACGCTTCTTTGCATAAGAAATGGCAGGCTGTTCTTCTGGCCTCCTTGCTTGGAGGTCTCTCCCAACCCTTAGGAGCAGCTGTCGCCTGGCTCATGTTCAGACACGAAAACCTACACACTGATGCCACCGATGTCCTGTATGGATCTATCATGGGTATGACTTGTGGATTCCTTTGCATTATTGGCTTGCAGATGTACGGAACCGCCATTGGTTTCGGAGGAACCCAAAAGGTGTGTTTGACTAGTGCCTTTACTGGAATGTTCATTGTCGGCTCTTGCTACGCACTCACTGCGTAGGTATTTAATTCAATTATTGTTGTTCTCTCTAAGCTACTGCAAAGTAATATTTCTAACAATGCAAGTTCCACTTCCTGACCTTTTTTTTCAGGGTTTTTTCCGCAAACAGCCAGTTTATTGTAGCATGAATATACTTGCGGTAATTGATGTAAGTGAACAGAGAGCGGGTTGATTGATTATGTTTGATAATTCAGACAGCAATATTTTATGACTGCTTGCGCAAATTCTGTCAGAATATCTGCTTGTTTATCTCTTCTTACATTTAATTGACTATGACATAAATATGAAATAATGTATGGAAAAATTCGGAAAAAAAACCACCTGACAGAGTCTATTGTTCTCATTATTTTTTTTCAACGAAGGTCCCTTGGCCCAGTTGGTTAAGGCGTCGTGCTAATAAGAAATTAGCCTCTTTGCAACGCGAAGATCAGCAGTTCGATCCTGCTAGGGACCATTTTTTCCATGTACAACTAATATTAAATTATGTGTTATTATTTTTTACCCACCCAACGTCATGGCTTCTCTGCGTAGAAGTCAGCTCCTGTTTCACTTTTGAACCCTAATGCCCCTTCTAGACTAGTGGGTACTCGCACATTCATGATTCATTCTATTATAAATTATTCCGGTTCCAGGGTGATGGCACTTCTGATGCCTCTACGTTTTATCCAATTAGAGCTTTTTTCAACCCTCGCAGTGGTCTCAACAACCGTGGCACTTTGTCGTTCTTCAGCACTTCTATCGACGTGGACTCACTATCTGCTTTCCGAGTCTGCGTCGGAAACAGGTCACTGTAGGATGCACTATAGGGCATTTGGAAGGTATTTTCCTGAGTTGATGGAGGGGTTCCACCCTTCTTTTTCTGCAACTGGAGTCTGTTCTTCTGTACAATTTCCCCAACGTCCTGAGGTACACTACCTTGGTTCCAGACACGGTTAGAATTGATAGCAGCGCTTTCATCTAGTTTGTCCCACACATAGTCGTTTTCGCTTTTGTTTCCGATCGTCGTTCCAGTGGTGCGGATGGAGTGTAACGATGCTCGTGATGACAGGGACATGGCGTATCGTGTTGTGCAAGATGGGGGTTTTGAATGTGTAATTTTCGTCAGTTTTGAGGTACGTGTTTGAGTGCACTAGTCGAGGCTAATTTTATGTTGCTTTTTTGCGAACCTGGTGGGGAAGATTAACGGGGGATATTTTTGTGAAAGGTGATGTGTCTACTCCACCTTTGGCTAAGATATAGTTTTTAGTGGGTCGTGCATTCTGTACGTGAGTGGTCTGTTTTTTATCTTTATTTTACAAATACTTAATTCAAGATATCGTTTGTTCTTGTCTCAGACAACAAGGCAGCACAAACCTAAACGACGCTTCTAGAAACGGTTTTTGAAACGGCAGGAATCGCCTTAGGAGCTGAGCTTGGTCTGTGCAGAATAAACTGTTGCCACATACTAGCATGCACCACTCACATGTTGATTAAGCACAAAGACCCGTTAGCTGTATTGCTGTCAAAATAGCCTTGCAGGTGGCAAATTGATGGAGGAGGTGCACTGGCAGGCGTAATGAAATAAAATGAAATGACATGTCGACAGACTTATCAGTTGACAGATTATTACAGGGAGAGTTTTACAATTGTCAAATGAATTGCCAGCTTCACCACTTACCTGATGATTTCTGTTGATTGGTGGTTAGTGAACTTGCTAATATATCAGGCAAGAAGAACTGACAACAAGCTCACTGATCCTGAGTTACTCTCATAAACAGTTTATTATTCATCAAATGTCGTATACTTGACCATCTTGAATAGGCTTTTGAAATTTCTTTTCCGAACAAAGAAACATTAATTATCTGAAAAATCTTAAAAAATGGGAATACTTGATATGTAGAGATTTCAGAGTAGTTAGTAATATGGACAAACAAATCTATCCCTGAGATTTAATAAAAAAACCCCAAAACGCGAGGTCATAAAGACAAAGGTCGAGTGTCCACACACTGATTTTTTTCAAATCAAAAAAAGCCTGGCTAGCTCAATCGGTAGAGCGTGAGACTCTTATGAAGAAATCTCAAGGCTGTGGGTTCAAGCCCCACGTCGGGCTTTCTTTTTTTCTCTCAATTTCCTTTTTATTTTTCAAAGCCAAGTATGCTTATCTACAATTGAATCCTAGCTCTTGTCACTGTTAGTACATCTATTGTTCTTATATGATGCGAATATGCCCCACATTGAACTACGCATGGTTACAGACAAGCAAGACCCTGTTCATCTCTGGAGCTGTATGGCCATAAGGATGATGCCGTCTCCAAGGATTTCTCTCCTTTTTCTTTTGTAACAGTCCCTTGTCAGTGCATCCATGCGGGTCCTCCAAAAACGGCAAAAAGGCATGCTTTTTCTCTCCTTCATCCGGGAGCTCATTGACTCCCCAAACCGGGTCTATACCCACGTACTCAAAGCTGCTTAGTTTATACCCCACAGCAGGCAGATGCAATTGTTCGAATCTAGCTCGCTTGAACTCATAGCCTACCACGGTAATTTTCGAAGGATATCTTCCTGTGAGTTCACGAAAACGAGCAACTGAAAAAACGAGATTTTCGTACGAATCTCTTGCATACTCTTCCACAGCCGCACGGGACACGTCCAATCCCAAAGCTTCTGCAAGCTGGTAGTACGACGTTCCTTCGGCTATAGGGCCAGCTTCTTTCTTCGTCTGACCTCCAGAAAACAACAATAATGACGAAGGATCAGCTGAAGCTTGTCGTACTGCTTCTTTGATGTGTTTGACTAGAATATCAGTTTTACCCTTAAGTAACGGGCTGGCGACCCATTCTGAGAATTCTAACCCTGGGGAATCTGAGGTTTGACTGTGGGATGCCAGGGAGGGTTTCCAGACGCCATGGCAAGGAACCATGATCAGGTGATCCTTGTCACTGTTAACATCTCCAGAATCAGAATGATCAAACGTCAGATCAAAAAACGCCTGAGCAGATCTCGACGTTCCAAGTTTGAACGGCGTTTTTGACACAGTTATCGTAAATGCCATGATCAATAGTGCCAGAAACGCCAGTATCAGCGCGACTAAGCGCCTCGACCGTCGTAACTGACTCATGTGTATTGTCTAGATGCTCTCGTGTTATGCAGGGTAGAAACCTAATGTGTTTTCTTGTTTTACTAATGTACACCCGCTTATCACTCAGTCAATAATTTACTATTTACATATATACAAAAGACTTAGGCCTTGGTGTTGCTGTCGCCGTATTGGGCCTGCAGCTTCTTAATCTCTTCAGGATCCAGAGGAGGAATGGGCACATCTCCGAAATCATCAGTTTTAAGAGAGAACATGGTGTATCCATCTTTGTTAGAAAAGGCTGAGAAAAAAATAAAAAAATGATATCCATCAATACTCACAAATTCCAGCCACAAAAGTGGTGAGGCCAGCGAGAGCCACCATGTTTCGTACAAAGAAGGGTCGTCGTGCTCGGATCAGAGCAGGGGACATCTGGAATGTCTTGGGATCCAAGTACTTTCCCTTTTGAAAGCTGTGTTAGTGGGGAGCAGAGATAAAACAATTAACCACCAGAGAAAGAAATGAGCAGATAAAAAAACCACAATATAATTGATATGGCCACTCTTACGTCGTTCAGCCCTTATCTTATTGCTGCCTTTGCTGGTTCGGTTCACATGCAATTTCTGTCGTACTCACGCCTTGAAACCAGGCTGGGGGTGTTTGTGCACCTCGAAGGCACCCTTTCCATTATGAGGATCTTGAGACATGGTTTTTGTGAGTTGATATCAAAGTCTTGGGGATGGGTGGTGGGAGAGGTAATATGGTGTTACAATTAACAAGCCGGGTAACCCTGTTGCGTTATTCATGTATGGCGGATTATTAAATTTTGAAAGTTGAATATCAGGGAATAGACAAAGATGGCCAAAATTCAAGTGCGCCAAAAGAAGCGTTTTAGTCCACTGGTTTCGGTGAATAAATCTGACAATGTGGCCAACTCTGACAAGCCCCCTGGCCCTGAAAAACTGGTTAACCCTGACAAACCTGATGTAGTTCCCCAAAGTGATACCCAGCAAGAACCAGATGATAGAGTGGTTAACTCTGCAGAATCCTATAAACAGACAATGGTTCCTAATTCGGTTAGAAAGCGACTCAGAGCAGAAAAACGGGCTGCCAAGGTATCAGCCGAGCAAGACGACCAACAAGAGGGTGACGGTCCCCGCGACGATTCTCAGGACGCTCAAGACAATGCACCCAAACCGAGACGCCTAGGAAACCTGTTTAATCTCAATTCTCACACACCAGCAGTAGTGGAAGAGTCGAAAGTAGAGGTAGTTAAACCGGTGACCATTGTACAGGAAGAACAAGCGCCAACAACTACAGTTGAAACAGTTGCAGAAACCTCAATAGCCACAACAAGGTCCAAAAACAGGGAGTTTGAAAATCTAGAAATGAGCAATATCCAAGAATTCTCGGTGGACGAGTTTACTCAGGAATCAGAACGACTCAAGGCCGAGGGAAAGCTGGAGGAATACAAACGACCTCTGACTACAATCGGTGGTGGCAAACATCATATCACCACTCTACTGCGGCAAGCCCAAGACAACAAAGAACAATTGGAGGCTTCTCATGCCCACAACCGACGCACCCAAAAAGAGCGTGGAGCCAAATACGGCTTCTAACTCGTTTATTTATATCCTTAATGTATATTAATTTTTCCTATCCATGCGCGTCTATTTGAAATCCTTGTATGACCATTTTTCGGTAACCTTCTTCTTGTATTTGGGCTTGAGGTCGTGTCGCTTTCGAGCCTCAATCTTACCTCGCTGCTGCAGAGATCGGAATCGGTCTCTCATCAATGAGCCTTCAGGCTTGAGCCGTCGTAGAGAGTCGGTGAGCTCCTCTGATAGCTTGACGTCCAAGGTGGATTCCAAAATATCGTACTTACCGTATCGTCGAGTTCGCACCTTTTCGGAAGCCTCTCCTGAAATAAGAGCCTCAAGGTCCTCCTTGTCCTGCTGAGACTCCTTGGTCTTCTTGGCCAGCTGCAACATCTTGTCGTGGATCTTCTTCATTTCCTTCTTCATCTGCGCTCTGATTCGCTCTCGCTCTTTGTGTTCTCTGATCTTTCGTCGCTGGGCTGTAGTCTTTCGTTTCTCCTTCACAGGAGGGTTCACAGATAGACCCAGGCCGGAACCCTCAAAGTCCTCGTCGTCGTCTTCTTCCTCCCCTTCAGACGAAGAATAGTCAATCTGCTTGTCTTCATGGTCATCAAGGGTATCAATAAGATGCTGTACACGGGCTTGCTCAGCCTCCAACTTGAGTCGCTCTTCCTCGTATGCCTCCTCCTTGGCCAACTCCTCCTTGAGAAGGGCCTGCCAAGACTCCATGGAAGGGTTGTAAGACCGACCCTCATGTGGAATCTCAATAGCCTTGTCAGTTGCACCGAAAATCATGGGCTTGTGATCCATAGTAGAAGGACGAACTGTACTTCGGGTTCTGGAAGTGGCCTCTCTGTGGTCGCCGTTGGCAAAGGTGCCACGCATGACCTTTTCGGGCTCTGCTGATTTGGGCAGATGGGCCATTCGAGATCCACCATGGACCACTTTTTTACTACTTTGAGGGAACCCTTGGAATTCACCCTTGGGCTTGACAACCTTGGTAGCTGCGGCAGTGATAGTCTTCTTCTTGGGAGCCGCAGGTTCTCCCCAAGCGTCATAAATGGGGGTTTCAAGCACAGAGTTGGCATGCAAAGCAGCCTCAGTGAACTTGTTATCCACGCTTCGTTTTCCAGCCTTCTTGAGAATCAGGTCCAGCTGCTCTTTGCTGATTTTCTTTTCCTTCTTTGTCTTCTTTCCAATCACACCTGGCACAGCCGATCGCTTGCTCAAGATCTCGTCTGACTTCAGTCGCTTTTCCTTCTTTTTGCTATAATAAGTCTCCACATCCCCAGAGGTACCAGCAGTGTCTACAGTGAAAAGAGCATCTCCAGCCTGTTCCAGGGTCTTGGAGCCAAACTGCCGCTCATTCTCTCGAGCAATATCAAGACCGGCGTCAAGATCCTCGAGATCGATGTTCTTTCTCCACGCCTTCTTTCCCTTTCGGCTCGTTTGTTTGCTCATTATTGCGAGGTGTTTGGTGGATTGGAAATTTCCTCGTTCGAAATGCATGTCGCTGCACATTTTTTTAAAGTTTAACTGTATTTAAAGAACCTTAACTAAGTCTGTTTGTGTTTGTTTATAATCATCGTTCTTTTCAGTTTTCTTTGAATTCTTCTCTCACAACTTTATTGCATTTGTGACCGCAGAGTACCCTTTGATTTTTCGCCAGTGATACATTTGAGATACGTTTGTGATACCTAGGGATACGTTTGTGACACACCTTGGATACCTCTGAGATATCAACCCGTGATACGTTGTGACGACAGTCCTGACTGCTACGATGCAAGCAGAGAAGGTTTACTCCGAGCTGGCATTGTTATTGCACAAGATATCACAAGAACTAGACACAGCTGAAACAGATGATACACTGTCTGGTGTTGCCTCTTTATTAGGACCAACTATGGCTAGTTTCAAGCAGTTGAGCAAGAGCCCCGTTTTACCTGAGGGTCTATGGATGTCGCTGTCTGGTTTGATTAACTCAACTCTGTTGATTTGTGAGCAGCGAAGCCGTGTGGAGGAACAGAAGAAATGGTCTTCACACTTTACCACATTTAAACAATCGTATGAAAAAGGCAAATCTGCTCTTGCTGAAGAGCGCAAGCGGGTGACTAGCTTGAAATCCGAGCGAGATTCACTGAATGCATTGATAGCCGAAAAGTCCGAGACAGCTGCTAAAGCACTTCAACAAAGCGAAAAGGCAACAAAGGAGCTTGAATCTATTAAGAAAGAGATGAAACTTCAGCTGGAGACAACTGTTGATGACAAGAATAAAGCAACCGAACAGGTTGCAAAGCTTCAAATCCAGCTTAATGCTGTCACAGCGAAGCTA
Organism: Yarrowia phangngaensis; assembly: GCA_900519005.1. NCBI lineage: Eukaryota > Fungi > Ascomycota > Dipodascomycetes > Dipodascales > Yarrowia > Yarrowia phangngaensis. The sequence goes on from ULGR01000003.1 coordinate 1,185,022, forward strand.
AACGAAACGACACCTTTCTTGGAAACCCAACTTTCATTAAAAAATGAAGAAATCAACAACCTCAAGGGCAATATCCCAGGCATCAAAGAAGCGGAAGGTGATCAAATTAATGAAGGTAGAGATGAACTTGCTGAATTATATGCCCAATTGTCCAATAAAGAAAACGAACTTGAGCGTATGAAAACCTCACTTGAAGCAGCTATGGTTTTGGAAGGGTCTTTAAAAAGGGAGTTGCGAGAGACCAATAGCAATTTATCAAAATTACAACTTAGTTTGGATGAAGACAAAGTATCCACCGGTTCCCAATCGTACGACCCAAACCTCATGAAACCGAGCATGCCGTTTGTTCATCCCCAACAAATGCATCCAAACATGCAGTATTCGCCTCGTTACCCTATACATGCCACACCACCCCATCATATTCACCAGTCGTCGCCTTTCACGGCTGGACTTCAGCAATATTCTCCACCCCCTGAAGCTCCTTTCTTAAGCTCCGTTCCTTTTATGCATTCTCAGTTCGGAAACTCTCCTCATCAACCACCACCACATCTTCGAGTATCTCCTGAATGCCCTCGTACTCATGGTAAAGATACAGGAGCAAGGCCTCAAACTTCAAAAGTGGTTCCGAATCTCCAGAAGAATATGCCTTGCTTTCATACTCCCCCTCCACCACCTACACAACCCCAATTTTATACCCCTGGTGCCTACCCTGGCCATTACCAAGGAACTGTGAGAATGCAGTCTCCACAGTCTCTGACCCCTCCTCCTATTTCTCTTCTACAAAGATTTTCTCCACCTACTCCAGAGATGTCAGCAGTGAAACCAGAAACAGCTCCACAACCATCACCCTCTCCCCCATCGCCCCAACAGGTGGAACCTCTCAGCGCCACCTTGAGGAGGAAGATCCGGTTCTTAGAATGATATGTAAGTAATCATACTACTCTTGCTACAATTCGCAAATAATAAATCATTTCAATTCATGTCATGCAATAATTACTGTTATAATATATAGTGGATGGATGATGTGTTCAAGCCTCTTCTCCCATGGGTGTCAGCTGCTCCAGATGGTCGTTCTTGACACGCGCCAACCAAGGATCGTTCGACAGCTCAATAGCACTCTGACGAATGGTAGGATCTCGTTCCAGACACTTGAGTAGAAACGCCTGGCCCTCAGGTGACAATTGCTCAGGGCTGGGTAACTGAGGCATATGGCCGGAAGCAATATGGAACATGATAGCATACTCATTGTCCAGATTAGACCATGGACGTCTTCCAGTAGCCATTTCCAAAACCACACAACCCAGTGACCAAATATCGATAGCTCCTTGTCGTCCAGAGTTGGAACCTGTAATGACCTCAGGAGACATGTACATGGGTGTACCAGTTAGTGAGTTGATTTTAGACCGAGTTCCAGACTGAGCCGCTCGGGTTCGTCCATTTCGAGCAATGACCTTGGCAGCTCCGAAATCTACAAACTTGATGAGTCCATTGTGGTCCAGCAGAATGTTTTCAGGTTTAAGATCCCGATGTACAATACCAGCATGGTGCAGGTACGCGAGACCCTGGAGCATCTGGAAGGTGTATACCTGGATAACCTGCTCGTCTTCGATACGGCCATGAGAAAGCAGATCGGCAATTGATCCACCCTGGCAGATCTCCATGAACAAATACACTCTGTCTCGATGAACCTCAACACCAAAGTACTGAACAATGTTGGGGTGATGGAGCATCTCAAGCACGGTCATTTCATCCTTGATGGCTTTGACAATAGTTCGGATCGACTGTGCATCCTGCAGACGAATCTCCTTGACCGCCATCATCTCACCATTATCCAAGTTGAGAGCAGAATACACATCTCCAAAAGTTCCCGAACCAATAAACCGACCCAGCTGCCATCGCATGGTAATATTGGAAAATGCAGAAGCCAACGACATGAGAAATTGGTCATCAGCAGATCCATCGTCCAACACCCGTCCCACATAATGATGCTCAAACTCCAAATCATTTCGTTTTCGTTCCAGATCTTGTAGCTTCTTGACAGCGTCGTTTCGGAACGCCTCCATGAGTTCTGTGTCGTCCTTGAAGGACATGTGGGAAATTTTCTTACGTCGGGCACTAGTGACTTCAACCTTCTGCTGGGCCTTGGCCTTGGAGCGTGCTCCCATAATATCAAAGTGAGAGATCAGCAGAGACATACATCCTGCCACTTTAACCCGAAGGGTCAGAAAAGCCTCCTCATTGACTGCCAGAATGTTGACACCTGAAGTCATGACAGAAGCAAATTCCAAAGCTGTCACTGTATATCGAAATGTTCGGTACTCTGTAGAGGTACAGTCATCGACCACGAATGATACCCATTCAATGCACAAGTTGATAAGTTTCATGGTGACATAGCCACGCTTGGGACCTTCCAGAGACCGCAAGCCTCGCTGGCCAAACTCCCGGGCAAACACAAACATGTTCTGGACCGTGTCCTGGCACCCCAGGCCCTTGAGGGTGTGTCGGATGGTGGCGACATTGTCAATAACCGACATTGACAGTCGAAAAAATAGCTTTCGGAGCCGTCCAAACTCATGATCGACTCGCAGCTGGTTGGATTTAGCCTCAACTATTGTACTGAGAAACTCTCGCTCACATACTTCCGAGAATTGCGCCTTTGCACGTTGTAGCATATGGGTGCCTCCTTCAGACACTATTCGCATCCGGCCCATTTTGATCTCAAGGTCAAACGACGGCATATCAATGTTGAGAATCTCACCCTCCCAAATAAATGGCTCCTCGGAACACAAAATAAGAACATGAGCGACATGAATTTCATATTCACCAGTATCCAACTCGGGCCGACGGTATCGGGAATAGCCTCGAATGATCTCCTTGAGCTTGTGGGGTCGTCCTCTTAATGAAGAGTCAGCAAAAACGTAGATTCCATCTCGCTCCAATACACCAGTGTACACCAAGAAGTAGTTGGCCCGGTGGACAGAGTTGATCATGGCTCCTAGCCGAGACGGCTGGATAGCATACTCAGACGCATTTTCGTAAGAAGAACACATGGAGGTATAAAATCTGATGAGATTACGCTCAAACGACCGAATCTGCTCAGCGGTTTCGGAGTAGAACGCAGCAATCTCATTAGCTTGGTCTGAGGCTGGCCCCTTGAGAGAATCCTGCCAGTAGTCCAACAGCTTGGTCATGAGCTTGGAGGTCAAGTAAGAAAACTGTTCAGCAACCAGATAGTCTCCTCCGGAAATCCACTCTCCAATCTTGGACAGAAACTTGTATTGGAACTCGAGCTGCTCACCTTCCTTGAACGTTCGAAACACTGCATTGGACGACTCAAGAAACTTTCGCGACAGCAAGTCAAAGTAGAACGATACACATTCAATCAGAGTCTCGTCGAATTTGTCTCCAATGGTGTCCTTGAGTGGCCAGGGTCCATCCTGAGAAGGCGAAACAAAGAACATGTATCTTTCCTTGACCTTAAGAGAAATTTCAATATAACCTCGGATATCTACCATTGTTTGGTCAATCATCATCATTGTGGGGTTAGTGAGTTTTCGTGCATAGTTGAGCCGTGTTCGCATAACCTCCATGATCAGAAGCGATGGGAACCTCGCCAACGAGCCGATATGATCATACAAAACAGGAAGTCCCAAGGTCTGAAATGTATCATGGTACTCGAGAGCAGAAGTTCGCGCTTGATCTACTAACTGGGAAAGGGGACCAAGAACTCGGTTCTCGAATATGTTTTTCAGATCCTGGCCCTTCAAGAGCCGCTCGATAAACGGAGATTTGTCGGCCATCATATCATTACCCTCTGCCGGTCGAGTCAAATCGATATCGTCATTTCCAATCCATTGTTGTAGTAGCTGTATCTCGGTGCCGATATTCCATGTTAACGACGACCATGTGACTAGAGCTGTGAGTCGTTCCTGAAACTCTTGGCTGCCATAGAAGGGCTTGTCGGCTGCAATGAGCGAGTATGAACGCCATAACTGCTCAAAGTTATTGAGTCGATTCAGCAAATCATCCACCTGTTGCGATGCTGTCTTCCCCTCTGCCTCTTCTGCTGGCTTGACTCGAAAGTTTACCACCTCTAGTAAAATGCCGTCTTTTGTGTTTCGGGAGTACTCGATGATTCTTCTTTGTTCATCCATTGAGCGCCCACAAACTTTTGCTCGCACACCCATCCACAATTCCTCTGCTACCAGTTTCTTATCCATCTCTGGAGGTGCCCGCAGCCGTTGCTTCTCGTTCTTGACGACTTCTCCTGTAAGCACCGAAGTCAGCATTGACTGCCATTGCAATCTTTCTCGAATCGATTCAGATTTCTCCGCATCATCTGCATTATAACGGGCTTCTAGAAATGGGTAGCTGATCGCACCAGAGTCGTCGAAAAAAGTGCCAATTCCACCAAGCCCGGCAAAATCTCCTTCAAACTCCGACAGCGATTCTTCATCTGACGACCGGTCCAGATCAGAAGCAGGAATACCCTTTGTGTAGTAATCGTCAGCCAGATTGTTTCGCATTTTTTGCAGATACGCCCGCTCCTGGGCATAGTACAGGGTATTAGAAGACATTTTTGTAGATCCCGAAACCGAAGGGACTGAGGATTGGCTTGACTTGCGTGACCCACGACTGCTGCCTTGAGACGGATGCCGGGTGGGAGCATATGTGTTGGAGGGTTGTCTTGAAGGACTTTTGGGACGCAGAGTAGAAGAAGTCGACGATGTTGATGCAGGTTGTGAAGGTTGTGGTGGATGTGCCGACGCCGCATTGTCGTTAGGAGACACTGGAGTCGAATGGCTTGTTCTGATACTGACACTGCCATGACCATGGGCCGAGTCGAAGTAGCCTCCAGGGGATACAGTTCCAGAATGAGAGTTATAAGCGGAGTTGCACAAAAGAGGCGAAAGAGGTCCTCCGCGGCCAGCCAATGTCGCCGCTGCGACGACAGCAGCCCCTCCTCCTCCTGCTTTTGGCGTTGTTGGTTGGGGTACGTCTAGAGATCCAGATCGTCTACGGCCTGCAACTTCTGCAAGTGCAGCGCCCATCGCTCTGGTTCCGTTAGATTCGGGAATGGCAAGAGCAGGAGCCTGGGTCTTTGATTTTCTCATTGTGTCTTCAGGCGACGATAAAGTCACTGCTGGACTGGATGTTGCTGGAGGATGTGGGACTGCGGGAGAGTGAACGGGGGTATGAATTGGCGATTTATTAGCTGGCGTGGACGGGACAGGAGATTCTGTTAGTTTGCCCGTTAATTTTGGCCGACTAGGCTTGGATTTGTCCTGGTCCATTGGTAGTACAGTTGTGAGCGGCGACCTGGATAAAGTTCTGATCATCACCTCCGGCAGGTTAAAGTTGGGTTATGAAACGGGTGCTTAGTAATGAGATACGAAAACTGATTAATGTCTCATATCTTTGCCTTTTGAGTGAGCCATAAAGCAATCTTAGAAAAAGTTAATATTATGTTGGATTTGAATAACTTTTGGCGCTATAACCTTGAGAGGCACATGGATCTACTAGTTTCTAGCAGTAGACGACAGACTGGCCATTGAAAACTATCTTTCAATGAGAAAGCACAATTGAGTATTTCTTTTGAGTTAGGGCTGCCTAGAAATTTGACTACTTTGTTAATCAAATTGCAATATCAGGTTAATCTCTTGCAGTAATCTTGTTTGGTCAGAAGGCATGCTTCATTGTATTGTCCATTGTATAAGTACAGTCCTGCAATGATTAGATGAGATGCATGAACGTAGTCGGACGCTCTAAAGTGTGACAGTCTAATTTCCGGGTATCACCGTCGTTAGCCGCCTCCTCCAAATGTAACTGTAAGTCGTAATGCGCTTCTTTATTGCTCGCCTCCTACCTTATCACCCTGTAGATTCCTCCAAACACGTGAACTTTATGCACGGGTGATGCACCAGTAAACAGCACAGCATACTCTCACATCACCACTAAAAATAGTACACAAACAAAACCGGTTCCAGCCCTTTTGGGACGCCACAACAACAAAAACACAAACACAAAAGAGCACCGGCGCCGTACGACCGCGATAGCTCAATAAATACACAGAACGGAACAGGCATCGCACCCACAGACGCCCCCATAGACAAGGTTTCCGAAATAGGTGTCCTATCCGTGGTTGCCAAACCAAAACAACAAGTGAGACTTCATTAACAGTTCAAAATTAATTTCCCGCCACCCCTCTCACAATGAACAACCTAGACCTAGATGAATGTATAGAACGACTATACAGAAAAGAGCTGCTACCTGAAGTAGTGGTGGAGTCGCTGTGTACCAAGGTCAAGGAGCTTTTGGTGAAAGAATCCAATGTGGTGCATATCCAAGCGCCCGTCACGGTGGTTGGCGACATTCATGGCCAATTTCACGATCTCATTGAAATCTTCCGCATAGGTGGATACTGCCCCAACACCAACTATCTCTTCCTGGGTGATTATGTGGACCGTGGGCTGTTTTCGGTCGAAACTATCACTCTATTGGTGTGTCTCAAATTGCGGTACCCAACCCGTATCAATTTGATCCGGGGTAACCATGAGTCCCGTGGAATCACCCAGAACTACGGCTTCTACACTGAGTGTGTCCGCAAGTATGACAGTGGCAATGTGTGGACTTATTTCACCGATCTATTTGATTATCTCACACTGTCTGTGGTGATTGACAATTCTATTTTCTGCGTTCATGGCGGACTGTCACCGACTATCCATTCCATAGATCAAATCAAGGTTGTCGACCGGTTCCGGGAGATTCCTCATGAGGGCCCCATCGCAGACCTGGTGTGGTCCGACCCTGACGAGCAGAAACCCAACTTTGCATTGTCTCCGCGTGGAGCTGGATACACATTTGGCATTGACGTGGTGAAGAAGTTTCTGGAGGTGAACGACATGAAACACATTCTGCGGGCACACCAGCTGTGCCAGGAGGGCTACCAGGTATTATTTGATGACCGGTTGTCGACGGTATGGTCTGCACCCAACTACTGTTACCGATGTGCAAATTTAGCATCGGTTCTGGAGGTGAATTTGGCTGGAGAGCGGTTTTTCAATGTGTTTGACGCTGCACCAGAAAACGAGGAGCATCAACAGATCATTCTGCAGGAGTTTGAGAACCCTGAAATGAACTCCCTGCCGTTACCAAGGCCAGTGGAGTACTTCCTATAGACTTGCATGCATTAGATTAATTATTGAACATCCATAATCTGTTATTATTAATATCATTAGCTATTTACATTTCTATCTCTTCTCTTTCTTTTTTCTATCTATCAAATGAAAGCTTGGAGAGCAGACTCCAACTTAGTTTTCATTTCAAGCCACTCTTCCATTGGATCAGACAAAACTGTGATGGCTCCTCCGGCTCCAATTCGCCAAATCTGGCACTCGCCAGTTGATTGGTGAGCAGACGACTCCATGGAAGCTGGGTCGCCAGTATGCTCCCATGCCTCCGACTCGTCCTTGTAGGAGAAGGCTGATCGGATCACCACGGACCAGTCACCCTGATCAGAAACAGACCAGAAACCACACACTCCGGAGTAAATTCCTCGGCGCTGGTTGTTTTCCAAATCTCGAAGAATCTCCACTGATCGCAACTTAGGCGCTCCAGTCATAGATCCTGGGGGAAGTGAATGGGCCAAGGCATCAATGCCAGAGTACTGGCCATGCAGGTCGCCCTGGATAACAGAAACCAGCTGGAAAACTGTCTTGTACTCCTCCACGGTCATAAGTTTGTCGACACGAACATTCTTCAACATCTGGTTGAGGTCATGACGGATGAGATCTACAATCATGAGATTCTCGGCTCGCTCTTTAGGAGTGTTGAGCTTCTCCTCGGCGATTTCACGAGTGATCTCGGGAGTGTTCTTGATAGTACCCTTGATTGGTCGGAACTCACACACTCCTTCCTTTGTCCACGATAAAAATCGCTCAGGAGATGAGCCCACCAGAGTGGCGTCCTGCAGGTCCAGGAAGCATGAGTATGGGGCAGGATTTCGGGAATACAAAATCTTATACAGATCCCAAGGATGCAGTTTTTGAGGGACCTTGATTTTGGTCTGGGCCGTGAGACATAGCTCGTATGACTCTCCAGCTAGCAGATACTCCTGGCACTTTTTAACCCGCGAAATGTAGTCGTTCTGGTCAGGGATTGTCACCTTGGGGGATCCACCAGTGAGGGCAGCCGAAGTGGAGGGGATGGAGTCAAACAGAGCAGCCTTTTGGGATTCAAAATTTTCGGCGAAAAAGAACTGTTGAAGATCCTCAGCAGTCTGTTTCACCCAGGCATGATCATGGTCGACCACAGACACCACGTAGAGGCAGCATTCCTGATGGTCAAACAACACGGATCGTTCAATGTCGACAAGATTGACGTCAGGGAAAGGACGATCAGCAGGAGTAGGGTTCACCAAAGTCTCAATGTTGTTGGTTTCGTTGGTTTCGTACGAAAAGTATCCCACAAGACCACCATAGAACGGACAATCAGCAATAGCGTCTCTGCTGGCCTTGAATTTTTCAATCTTGGGTTTCATGTAAGCACTGAGGTAACCCCAGATACCGTTCTCTCCCAACTTGACTAGATATTCGCCATGGTTGTTGTGTAGCTCATGTGGATCATTTCCCCAGGTCTTCATAAATGCATGAGACGACTTGTAATCGGTGTAATGAGTGATACATCGGGTTCTGCCCTCCTCCAGGAAACCCAGGATTGACCATCGTCCGGGGATGGCGGCAGAGTTGAGCATAACAAACTTTTGGTCACGGCTATGGAGATGCTCTCCCAGGCAAACCATGGTTTCGGGGTATGCATCTTTGGAGAACTTGGCACGATCCAGGGCAATTTTCTCAAACAAAACCTCGCCATTTTGAGCGGAAGTCTCTTCCAAAGGTTTTGCGAGCGACAAAGTCTCGTCAGATTTTGTGAGAGGAGCAGGCTTGATGGAATACTTCTCAGTGAACTCAGCTAGAAGGGCTTCTTTGTCAGATGAGACTTCTCGGGTCTTGTTAAATTCCTTGGCTAATCCCCAAAAATTCTCTACCAGCTTGTCTCCAAAATCGGAACAGATACTCTCAGGGTGGTATTGGACTCCCCAGAAGGGCTTAGAAACGTGCTTTCCAGCCATGATAATGTCGACTTTGTGACCGTCAATATCGTCAGACGTCCATGCTAGTGGTTGGATTTGGTCTGTACCCTCAGAGGTGTTGGGGGATACGTGTAGGGAGTGGTATCTGACTGAATCAAACGACTCAGGCATGCCATCAAAGAGTTTATCTCCATTATGAGTAATTTTTGCAACTTGGCCATGTTTCACGAGCTCGAGACGGCCTACATTGTGACCGTTACCCAGACATAGGGCCTGGAAACCCAGACATACACCCAGAGTAGGTACCACAATCTCCTTGTTGTTGGAGAAAATCTGAGGAACACATCCCACATCTGCAGGGTTTTGGGGACAGCCTGGCCCAGGTCCAACTACCACAGCATCGAAGGCATTCAGGTACTTATCCACCAATTCTTGAGCTGGAAGCGAATCATTGTGAATGGTGATGACTTGAGATCCGGGCACAGACTTTTCAATCAGCGTGGTGAGATTGAAAGTGAACGAGTCGTACGAATCGATAAGAAGAATTGCCATTTTTCCTCGAATCTCTAGTTGTGTACGATCACAGAAGGTTGGGTCTGTCTGTAATTGCAGCTGAGATGATTCTGATTTGGTACAGTAATTTTGACCAACTAAAGTTAACCTTGCATAACGGCTTCAACAAGGAAGATGGAAGATTGCGATGGGGTGATAGCGCCGTTTCAGATTAAAGTAAAAGCCCCAATTTCAAAATAATGTTCTAAAGAAATGAATCTATTTGATTGACTAGTTTCGCTTTCAATATCGGGTATCAATTTTCCTCTGGCACTGGAAGGTTACACAGCGTGCCGTACAAGAGGTGGGTTAGGGAATCAATAGCCGAGAAATGGGATTTGTCGGAGGGCATTGAATTGAAGAGATATAAATGTGTCCCTCCGATTCTCAGGATTGAAACTTCACAATATTTTCTTGAAGGAGGTCGTATTAATGTTTCAGGCTGAATTCAGACACACAAGCCCCACGAGAAAATCGGAAATCTGCAAAGAACACAAAAGGAGGTAGGCTCTTTCTTGTTTACCTCCTGATTTGATGGGGAGTTTAAACTCTACAGCTTCATTATATCTTGATCGTTATATTGAGTCAAGTTCAAGTTTCACGTATTAAGTTAATTATCATGATGGTACACCTGAAATATGCACACATTGACACATTTCCACACACGTTAGAATGCCACCCAAAGGACACAAAAAAACCGCAGATGGAGATTTCCGGCCCGTCAACTCGTCCGGTGATATGATAACAGTCAAACCCAAATATTCCATTGACGACTTGCTATTCCCCAGATCGACTATCAAGAACCTGGCAAAAGAAACTCTTCCGGAGGACGCTATTATTGCAAAAGACGCGTTAACGGCGATTCAAAGAGCCGCCACTCTGTTTGTATCATATGTTACCAGCAATGGCAACACGTCTGCTGAGGCCGGTGGTCGCAAAAAGATTATGCCCCAAGATATCTACGAGGCTCTCAAGGATTCTGATCTGGCACAGTTTGTGCCTAGTGTGACACAGGCCGTCAACGACTACGAAAGGGAAGTGGCCCAGAGAAAAAAAGACAAGATTGAACGAACTCAAGAAGACCAAGACCATATTTCATCATCAGAATCGGAATCAGAAGAGACTGAGGAGGACAGCGCAAAACGAATACGAACATCTGAATAGACACTGAATAGCTAATATGTATAATTTCATTAAATTGGGCATCATTATGGCATGCCATCTTTTCATCTATTAAAACCCCCCATCATCATTCCCTGCATTCCAACTTACTGCATATCAACATCCTTGGGCTCTGTTTCTGGTGCTGCCGATTCTTCCGTTGGCTTATCTGAATCAACGGGCATAGTTTCCCCATTCTGTTCCTTTCCCTTCTCTGTATTTTCGCCAATCCACAAAACGTTGTTACATCGAATAAACACCTCTCCGAGCTCTCCCTTGTTCTCTTGATCGACAAACTCCACAGCATCATCCAGCTGGAAGTTCATGTAGCTGTCCACAGACACAAGCGTGCCATGGTACTCAGTTTTGCCCCATTTGAGGTGGACAATGACCTGCTTACCCGTGAGCTCCTGTAAAAAGGGCTTTGGATTGGTCGGGTTGAATGTATGCGACTTTGTTAGTGAACAATTGAATACGGGTACGAATGATATGATTTATGTTGTCATGGAATGACACAAACGAATCACAAGATACTCACCATGCTCGTTGGGTTGTTGATACTGTCGATGTATTGTTAGGAATAAACCGCCGTACAGTGGTTTTCCAGAAGAAAAAATAAAGTTTGAATGCTGAAGCAAAAATAAAAATAAATTGCGAATTCTGTGGATCGAACACAGGACCTCCAGATTACTCTGACTGAAGAGTGACTTCAGTCTGGCGCTCTCCCAACTGAGCTAAATCCGCCAATTTGCTAAAAAAAAACTGATGTATATTTGACATTTCCTTTGGAGCTGCTACCCCCGGATTATTCTACAAACGCATAAATGAAAACTATACATGGTCTCATGACCAGCAACTAACTCTAGAGGAAGGAATAAAGTGGGGGAAACTGGTAGAAGTGAACTAAGTAATTGAATCATCGAAGGACCGATTGACCATTCTTTCGAACAATCAATTGGGACTGACAATCACACAAACCAACCCAACCAAACCTGAAGGAAACACAGTCATTACCTTGCGAGGGATCCACATCTGAGGAGTTCAATCTGGAATACATTCTCAATTACATTTGGCTCTATCCTAGCCAAAAAGATTAATGACATACAGAAGGAACTCATCATGATGACGGAAATGAATGAATCTACAACAATCCCTCCTAAGTTCGATTTTCATGAACCCTGGAATAACTCAACCACACACATAAGACCAGCAACTTCAGTAACCGCTCCATAAAAAGGAATTACTTATCCTTAAAGGGTATTTCATACAATTCCAACAAAGCTGAATTCATGAAATGGATCGACGATCTATTTGCGTGCGGAGTCGACACTGGTTTATTTTACGAAGACGAAGTATATTTCAAAAATGTACAGTCTACAATGACCAACAATTTCCGTTACATTCCACAGGTCTTAGTTCATTTAAGGAGGGATAGAATTTCTGATGTTGAGTCATATAAGAGATTCATACAATCAGTCCAACTTTGGTGTCATGATTTGAACCGTCAAAACAATAGCTTTAAAATCGCCACCTTAAACAAACGAAATCCTCCGAAGTCCAACCAAAGCTCTTTTGATAAAGATGTGCAAGCCATAATCAACTTTGTCAACGAAAGCTCAACTTCTTCCATGATGACCTCACATTTATTAATCAAAGTTGCACTTGACAATTGTAAGAAGAATGGTTTGTGCTTACTCTGTGGTTCATTCAGTTTTCACTATAACCACGAGCAATCATTCAAGCATACAACCGGAGGACCTCACTGTTTATTCAAAGACGTTTTTCCAAACGTTAACTGGGAAGAAGTATTCGAACAAGGTACATTTCGACGAGTAATGGCAAGCAAACTAAATCCAGAATTCAAATCCAGGAAACGTCCGTTTAACAAGTCTGGCAATAACGATAATGACATCCGACCCAAGAAAAAGTCTAAGCCAAAGCCTAAGAAACCAAAGGAGAAACCAAAGGAGAAACCAAAGGAGAAACCAAAGGAGAAATGAGATGTCAGGTAGCGGACATCCAGTAGCTGAGTACTTGAAGGACTGGATTTTTGGAGAGATCCTACACTATTTTGCACCATCCAAAAGCAAGAATGAGGCAAAACTGAAAAAGAACAAAGCAGAGAGAAAGTTCCTGGGAATCTACTTCATAGAGTTAGCTGCTGGTAGATGGAAGCTCGAACGAGATCTGAGAATGTCTGGCGAAGATGGAAACAACCAGAAGTTCAAACCAAACACATGGACAAACTGAGAGGAGCTCAAGCCTCCTATGAACCCGTCAAAAGCTGGTTGAAATACATCTCATGGCACAAAAAAAGGGTAGATGAATCACTAAGAGCGGAAAGCGAAAGATAGAAGAAGCGCGCTGAAACAAAAAATAAGAGACGAGGAAGAGAAATCAAATGAAAAAGCAAGCAACGAATAATCTGCTTCTGAAAACATGAATTCAACCTGTTTACCAGTTTTCCAATTACAACACCAAATTAAGCACAGTCTAACTAGTAGACTTACTTCAATTACTTAGAATTATTTTATATTCATGTTATAGTCAATTGAATTTATGAGAAAAAAGTCACCTAGCCCTGCCAAAAGCAGTAATAAGTTGTCTCCAAAAGGTGGTTAGAGAAAATACTAAGAAAAGGAGGCGCAAAAATCTGTTGATGGAGAATAAAAGGATGAAGCTTTCATTACCCTTTGTTCGTCTGCAATCGATGTATTTTACTTGATAATTGAACACATAGCAGTGTAAATTTCACAATATTCTCTCAAGTTCAGAGAACTCCGTATTCACCAAGGGGGGCATATAATTGTGGCTAGGCAAAACAGATCTCGACAGATTTACTGCTGTAATATTATAATTGGAATTAAGACACCTTGGAAAGATCGACTGTCAAAGAAGATGATGTTTTGAAGTGATATCAAAATAGAAGAAAACAAAATAGCTGATTGCCGCTAGTTATTATGAACATGTAGAATTTAAACACAATTACATTTGAATGTATTAGTCAAGCATCCTGCTAACCTTCCATGGTTTAATAATCCGGACCTTCTTTGTTAAAGTCCTCTCTACTCGTTGCCAGGCTAGGCATCTGTCGGTTAACTTTTCCACCTCAATTAGAAATTTGGAGACACCGAGAAAATGCTGAATAAAGCAGACGACGTTTAAACAACATTTCACACTTGTGTTTTTGTAGCTAGTAAATATACTAATCTAGTTACCGAATTTGAACAATCAGCTATTGTCAACCTGGGATAGTGGCATCTCTATCCAGAAGTGAACTATCTCAAGAAATAACAAAATCAATGAATGGTTATCTTTCTGAAAATTTATCTCCAAAGTTTTGCAACGATAAGGTCATGGAACCCAGGGACAATCGATGGTATCGCAATTCGGTAAACGGAAAACGGCAGCTAGTAAATAAAAACTTAAAAATATACAAACCTCTAATATATGGTTGGTATCAGTTTCAATCGTAGTTGAATTTTGGGCAACCCATGTTAACATTTCAAGGTCAAAAAGCGTGGCAGAAAAATCAACTTTCAAAGCGTGGTAGGTACTATTTTAAATTTTTTAACGAAAGCCCGTTTAGCTTAGGGGTAGAGCGTTGCACTTGTATTTCAATTCTGAGATGCAAAGGTCACTGGTTCGATTCCAGTATCGGGCATTTCTTTTTTATGTTATTTTTACTGCTCTTTATATATATAATTCATTAAACACGCGTGATTTATCTTTTTCCTTATTCCAAAAACGGCATGATTATTAATTTGTGCCTATATGGTTATATAAATAAACTCGCGATATAAGTGTCAAAAACACGCTGTTAATTACGAGTAACTTCTTCTCCCTTGCTAACGTCGATGAACTCATCAACAGCAGCTACCAATTCGCTGTTTTCCCTCCTACTTTCACGTAAATCTTTCTGGAGAATCGCGACGCGTTTTTCCAGCCGTTTGAGACGGTCTTGGTCACGCGCTCTGTATTTACGAATTTTCGAAACGACTTTTTCATTGTAATGCTGATGTAACTGCTTTGCAGATTGTGCAAGTTTCTGTTTATGTTCTTCCAGAGTTAGGTGACCCGAGGCACAATTGCCGTTGGTGCTCGCGCTTGCAAGAGCGTCGGCTTTTGTGTGTACACGGGTCAACTCCGTTTTTAAATGGTGGATCTCCGCGTCTTTGCCTGCGAGTTGTGCTTTGAGGGCGGAGATTTTTGTGAGTAGTTCTGGGGTGTCAGATCCAGGTCCAGAGTGTTTGGACTGTGTGTCAGCAGTTGAACGTGTGAGACTTGAACTCACGTTGTTTGTTTTGTTCTCGCGTCGCTGGTTAGAAATTTCATCGTTTTCATTTCTCATAGAGCCGGTACCTTAGTCTACTGAACTATGGTTTTCGTGTCTCAGAAGTGATGAGTGTCTCATGAATTTCGAACGTGATATGCAGTTCTTATGCACGCATCTAAAACTCAACAAAATATCATAATGTCAAATATATTTTAATAAATGTATTAGATACAATAAATAAATAACTGCTCAATTATGGCTTCAACATATATCGCAAATCAAGATCAGGCGAGCTGGGAGCGGTGGATAGTCCGGTGGAAACTGACAGCGACCTCAGAGAAGGATCTCGAGAAGAGTCGGATTCATCTGGGGGAACATACAGAGTGGGTCTTCGGGGCCTTCGAGCATTTTGGAGTGCACTGGGGGAGGCAGAACCCATGCTAAGATATGACTTGTATAGGTCGGGTAGCTCAACGTTTTCTCTCGAGGGTCTTGATGGGGTTGTCAAGGACTGTAAAGTAGGAGGGGGGATTACAGCAGGTTTCGAGAGCTCTTTGGCGACATAACCTCTGGTAGCGTTGTCTCTTGAACGAGGTGATAAGTCCTGGATTTGTTGTTGGATCAAAGCAATGTTAGCAGAAATATCACTCCATTTTCGTTGTTCCGAAGTTGAAGAATAAGATGATGGCGGCGTTTCGGTTAGAGGCTGTTTCAGGACAGGTGACTCAGGGAGAACCAAGGAATGGTGGGAATCACGATCGATGTATACGTGACTACTTCTAGTAGAATCAGGAGGGGTGATTTGGTAGGGTGTAGAAGTGTATTTCCAAGAGTCGGCCATATCAAACGATGGAGACGAGTAACCCTTGGGATCAGGCAATGGCGTAGAAGGGGATCGAGACACGGCCTTCCTTAGACGGCTGGGAAGTTGATCTCGGGCCTGAACAGGATTGCTGGATTTTTTAAAGCTCAAGATTTCGTTTTCGAATCTCTCTCTGTTAGAAGATGAAAGATCATAAGACTGTGCTGACGATGACAACGATGAAAGCGGAGATGGTGAAGATCTTTGTCTGGAGGAGCCTAGTACTGGAACAGGAATGGATAACGGAGAAGGAGATGGTGGAGTCGATGGTTTGGTTTGAGCAGCCTCAGCTTCTTCTTGCATTCTCATCTTTCGCAACGCAGCCTCAATTTCAGCGTCACTATTGCTCTCATCTTCGGGGTCATCCAGGTACCCTTGCAAACTCCATTCTGCGTCGCCAAGATCATCGATTCCAAACTTGTTGGCGATTGAAGCTTTGGAACGCTTGTCTTCGCTCTTAAATTTGTTTTTCTCGCGTTTTTCCTGGCTATTCACGCTTCTGATAGAGGGGGCTTTCGAGGCCCTGGAAGACGATGGCCTGGAAGACGATTGCCTGGAATTGAACCTGAGGAAAGATCTCTTTCGGGGTTCATCATCATCGTCGTCATCCCAAGAAGACACAGGATTTGGAGGCACGTAGGTTGTACGCGACGACCCGGTATATGTTCGATACATGTTTCCTGAATAGTCAGAGTAACTTGAAGCACTGGAGAATTGACGTCGATGCCGACTTTGTGGACTGGGACTACTACAGGGGATACTGGCGGCCGTTGCACTGGGTTGGGCTACCGTATGAGTAAGACTAACAAAGCTGGGTGTGTAACTGCTGCTGGAGGCCGAAAACACTGATGTTGGTCTGGGATTCTGTCTAGTACGCGATGGTCGACTTGGGGTATAGCTGTGGGTCGAATCTTGTCGAGTTAACGAATAGCTCGTATTAGTGCTTGGGGGCCTCTCGATAGGTCGCTCCCTTCTTCTTATAGATGTACAATCCGAGACATTGTATTTTTTGACTTGGAACGCCAGGCTTCTAGGATCTGTTGCATCTCTTTGTTGCAAGTATGTTGAGTCTGAATTAGAGGTGCATTGCATCGGGTGTAATGTTGTGTATGTTTGAGCGGCATGATTGTGCGGGGTGGCCTCCTTTGGGCTAGTGCCCTTGCGCCAACCTTGAATTCTGTCCCGGGCAAATTTGCGAACACTAGGCTGTGACTCGCATGAGCTGGAGCTGGAGGAAGAGCTGTTGCGGCTATGGCTGAAAATGCTGCTGAGGCGGGAAATCCTCAGACTGCTGGTTCGGCTGTGGCTAGCATGCTTCGGTTTGGTGTCGATGCTGTCGTAGTGTATTGAATATGGAATAGCCGACTGCATGTGAAGATGTAGGTGTGTGCGGTTGGGAAAGGGCACGTAGATGAACTGGTCGGAGGGCAAGTCTTGAGGTTCTATATAACTATACGACCCCCTGGGGAGGTTTTGACTAGGGTATAGGGAGCTAAACCTTTGGCTGAGACCTAATTAAGCATCGTGATGATCTTCACTGGGGTGAGGGGTAGTAAAAAGCAATGTGCTTACGAGGGTAGAATGCGGAGAAACTGGCAGGGACCTGGCAGACTAGGCCAGGATGCCACTGGATTTGATTACATTTATTTTTAGACGGGTGCATCGGACTTGATCTCCATCAATTTAGCGGAGCTTTGCCTGTTTCTTGTCGCAATTGTGTCTTAAAAACCAATGCAGATACACAATCGATGTCTTATCTCCAATGCCCCAAAAGATGGATAAGGAAACTACAACTCATCGCAGGTTGGATAAACTCGCAGGTTTCAACGTTTTTTTTTTACTCTGATTTACTATTATGGATGCCAGTATTAACGGTTTGCTATAAATGTCTGAGATCTATGTTTGCCTTCAAGTCGATTCAAACCTTAGATGCTTCAGCACTAAAGGTGGTGGAGGAGCTCTGCAGTGCCATTAGCAGCAACTCCATCGAAAACCCGTTATATTTCTTAGATAAAGAGTTTATGATAATTATTATATTGCGTAATTTCTGACTCCCCCTTTCTCTGTCTTCTTTTGACCAGTTTTGTCTTTGTTCGCTTAACTTCCCATGCGTTAACAGAGATAAAGTTTCCTAGCCCCACCTGGCCTACATCCCCTGTAGCTGAGACAAGACAAGGGTTTTGAAAACTGTAATTTTCTTTGTGGGGTTAGGGTGGTATTTCAGTTGATTGATCAACATCAGCAGGGACCATGGAGACAAAAGGTGGAAGTATAATGGTCTAACGGCGGTCAGGGTGGGGTGGGGAGAGAGAATTTACCCTGGCTAGCCCTAACCAATTTGTTATAAAACACTTTCTTACATTAACTGGTCAAATTGGTTACCTTTTTTCAATCTTGCATGTCCTAATTTTTGGCTTTGGTTTTTTTTTTTTTTTTCTTTCTTTTGACGCGTTTTTTCTTGTCGGATTTTTTTTTTGTTATAATTTTTTCCCTTTCTTTTCCTTTTTCTATTTGCTCTGCTACTCCCAATTATTCTGCATCTCTTCTTGTCGCTTTTATGAAAGGTTGTTTGTTGTATGCTCTTTGTTCTCAATGTAATAGAGCGGGGTAACTGCTGACCACGATTGTCATAACATAGCTATCAGCCCATGGGTATGGAAATGTTGGGGGAACAAATTCTAAAGATTTGCGGCTTTACGGCTATAGTTTGGTTGCGATTTGATTATGAAATGAGAGTTATGAATGAGAGTTAAGGCTAGTGTGAAACGGTTTCAATTAGCCAACAGTTATGCCTCAACCGAGTACTAGTGGTTTCATCATCAACATGCATACATGACATGACATATTTAGTAAAAACCAAACCCTGGGTCTTAAAAAAAAAAATACGATCCTCCTAGTTACTAGCACTCCCATTATCCCCCATACATTGTGGAAATGCATGGATCAGCTGACACATCTCTTGCAGTTTCCCCACATATCTCGAAAACCCTGAAAAATACATAATTGACTATCAACTTTAACGGGTGTTCTATAACCTACACGTAAAGTAATTAGCTCGGGTAGGTTGTGTAAAAGGGGTTCAATTATGCAGCCCACTTAGTACTCGTTGCCCAGAGCTTTAGTTCAACTGACTTGCATGAACAGAGTCTAAGCCATGAGGTGGCTCCCACAAGCCCCCTACAGTCTTCCCTTTAGCGCCACCACAATTGACAATGTACAGAGTACTTCTTTGAAGGCAGCCAATATATGGTATCATCATTATTATTATTTCCGACATTCTCGAACCTCTCCTGTGCTCCTCACTTACCTACTTTGCTAGGTATAGGTGCAGGTGCGCATAACAAACAGTATACAAGTGCTCTCACTTAAAAGTCTTCTGGGAGAAAAGAGGGACGTTGTTTGCTACCCGCAAGGGCTCAATTTTCTACAGAGCTTATTTCTTTCTTTAGTGTCTGAAACAAGAGCTTCAGGTGAAAAGATTTGTGGTCTTCAACGTTAGTTTTTCCAATGGTGTCAAAATATGCCCGAATAAAGCCTATATCAATCAAGCTTGGCTCACAATATTGATAATATTCTGTCGCACGACGTGCCTCACGCTTCCTATGCCTATAATGGTTATTCAGTGGCTTTATTATTTGTTCCCGTCCTCAACCTTACATACTCTGACAGTATTATCTAATAAGATGACCCTAACGCAATCACTTAATGAGGTAGAATAAAAGTATGTAGCTCCTCGAAAAGAAAAGATAATTCGAAATGGCAGTATTCGATTCTTCATTCTAAAACCCCTGTCCAGGAAGCGATTAGAGCGATACCACTTTAAAGCTTACAGACGATCTTTTGTGTTATTACCTGGAGCCGAGCATTCTCTTTAATCTGAGGGAATTGGTGGTTCAGTTATCTGATCATTGCTTAGGCAGGTTAGATTACCTTGGTATGTCTCAGATGGAGTGAACACGTGGAAATCAGATGTTGGATCACAGGTTGAAATGGGTGCCCTCTATAGGTGTTAGTTGGCCGTGGGTTTCTATATTTCATCTTAGTATTTTTTTTTCTTTTTATTTTTTTTTTCTTTTTTTTTCTTTTTTTTTCTTTTTTTTTTTTATTTTTTTTAATTTTTTTAAAAATTTTTTTCTTTATTTTTTTTTTTTTTTTTTTTTATTTGTTTTCTTTTTATTTTATTTTCTTTTTCTTTTTATTGTTTTCTATTTACCTTCTTCTCCTAGTGTTCTAAGCTCAAGTAAACATTTCTAGAAGTACAACTAACCAGTAAGGAATAGTAGAAAGCAGCATTTTTCTGTCAACAGTTAACCTCTGTGTCTCATCAAATCTGACTATTACCATATTACTAAACGTCATTGCAATCTCAGGAGGTCTCAGTTTACCCCGTCATGTGGTTATTTTGCCACGCTTTCCCCTCTTTTCCCCCCTCTTTAACCAATCACCTACACCATAACCCAACCTTACTCGCTCACACCTGTACTTAGGGTCCAGAGATCGTGTTGTTGTGCATCCGATATGCACGTTTAAGGTTTCATCCCAGTTTAATTTGGGAAGAATTTCTACGAAGATAACAAAAGATTGAGTGGGACATTTGGGTAAGGCTGAAGGTTGCTGGAAAAAAGTTCCCTAGAACGCCCTTGTTGTGGAAAAGGAAACAATACTCCTTGATGGTCTAAAACGGTCGTATGGTATCGCCGATATCTTGGTATACCGTAGTCACAGTCTCGTCTCCAGTGCCGTTCACAACTTATGCACACCTCATCGCCTGTGCCTGCACTTAGGGGTGCGATGGAGATTTTTTTCCAATATTTAAGAACTGGCCAGGTCGACGATATTTCTTCATTCCACATATCACTCACACCTACATTTGACTTGTCAAGTCAACACCCATTACTCACATCCGCAGTTATCACATCCCCACACACCCCACTACAATGAACTTTGAATATTTCCCTGATCGAAAACTGAGCATCGTCTCTGCGCCCTTTTCTGGAGGCCAAGGCAAGGGAGGCGTCGACAAGGGCCCCGAGTACCTTCTCTCTGGTGGTCTTGAGCAGCACCTCAAGGATCTCAAGTGGGACACTAAGTTCGATGGCCACCTGGAGTTCCCTGTGCCTGAGTCTGACGAGAACATTGGCAAGATGAAGAGACCCCGATACGTGGCAGAGGCTTCTCGACGTGTTTACAAGGCTGTTTCTGAGGCTGCAGTTGCTGGTCGATTCGTTCTCACCATTGGTGGTGACCACTCCATTGCTATTGGCACCGTTGCTGGTGTTCGAGAGAAGTACCCTGATGCATGCCTCATCTGGGTCGATGCTCACTGTGATCTCAACACTCCCGATGCTACCGACTCTGGTAACCTTCACGGCTGCCCTCTGTCATGGGTCACTGGTCTGGTTAAGCCCTCTGCTGATGATCCTTTCGGCTGGGTGCCCGAGTGCCTGGACTTCAAGAACCTCGCTTACATTGCCTTGCGAGACGTGGACAACTTTGAGAAGGAGATGATCAAGAAGCACGACATCTGTGCCTTCTCCATGCATCACGTCGACAAGTACGGTATTGGCAAGGTTGTGGAGATGGCTCTCAAGAAGATCAACCCCGATATGTCCAAGCCCATCCATCTCAGTTTCGATGTTGATGCCATGGACCCCTTCTTCGCTCCTTCCACTGGAACCCCTGTTCGAGGAGGTCTCACCTGGCGAGAGGCCTGCTACATCTGCGAGGAGCTCGCTGATACTGGCAAGCTGGTGGCTATGGACCTTGTGGAGTGCAACCCCGCTCTGGGAGCTTCTCAGAAGGATATTGATGACACCATCAGCTCCGGTATTTCTCTTGTCAAGAGCGCTTGTGGAGATACTCTGCTTTAAAGGAGGTGTTTATCTTGGTTATGAATATAATGAAATATAGAAATAGGGAATGACAACTGCATACTGTTTAAATGTTCTTCACGAAACCTTCAACCTTTCCAACCAGCTCGTCAACAGCTCCTTCTTTGCTGTCTCTTCCAACATTGTGAGATGCGCCATCAATGACTCCAGAAAGATTGGACCAGTAATTCCCAGGCACAAAGCTCTTGTACCGATCGACCACTGCCTGCTTGTCGACCTTGGGATCCACAAACAAGTCGGCCCCACTCATGAGGAACATGAGGGGAACCTGCACTTGACCAAACGACTGTTCAAGATCTGAGTCCGGCAGATCAATGGAAAAGAAGTCGTCATCACCTCTAGGCGCATTAAGAGCCACATATCGAGAAGCAGAAATGGGGGTGTTAAACATAATCTTGGAAAATTCACCTGACAGCACATGATCTCCATTTCCCTCGTCCACTAGCTTTTGTGCTACAGCTAAAGTCTCTCTCCATTTTTCTTCGCCCACATTTATCACAGTGGCATCTCGATCGGACACTCCTGCCTGCACGATAGCGCCATTGATTGGTGGTCGGGATTTCGCATCAGGGCCTCGTGTCAGGTAATACATGATATCTTGGCAGCCTGTGGAATGTCCTAGAAGAACAATTTTTTCTTTATTACCAAGTCCGCCTAGACTCAATTTCGTCTGGAAGTACTCGACGGCCTTGGCAATCTCTTCAGCATCCCGTGCCAGGCTTCCTGTTCCCCATCCACTAAAGGAACTAGTGGTCAGTAGTTCGGCAACACCCCATCCGGCTTTGTCCAGCTGATTTGCCAGTGGCTTTACGTATGGAACTGTTGTGACACCGTCTGTCAGGCCTCCAATGAACAGTACCATGTTCTTGTGGGGTGTGCCCTTAGAGGTAGGATGCTCCACAGCTATCAAGTTACGGTAGTACTTGTGCACCGTAGTTTCGGTGTATGCTTTCCCTTTGTACTTGTCGTTCATGTCGCTCGAGTCGTATCCGAACTTGCCAAAGTGGTAGTGCAATTGTCGCAATCTTTGGACGGTAGTACGATTTTGATTCAGAATCAGGCGGTTCATG
The DNA here is from genome assembly GCA_900519005.1 of Yarrowia phangngaensis. Classification (NCBI taxonomy): domain Eukaryota; kingdom Fungi; phylum Ascomycota; class Dipodascomycetes; order Dipodascales; genus Yarrowia; species Yarrowia phangngaensis. The sequence continues at coordinate 1,207,925 of ULGR01000003.1, forward strand.
GTGGAGATAGGGTTTGTTGGGAGTACTGAGAGGGATCAAGAGTGTGGGGGAAGTTTGAGAGCAATTGTAACTAGCAGCGAATAATTAATGCCAAAAGTAATTGGATGTGTTATTTAATTGGTTCGTGTGAACAGATAGGTCAATTGGAAACGGTTAAAATGGATATATTCCAAACTGTAATTTCCAGAGCAAATTGATTTTTCAATCGTTACCAAGAACTTTCTTCCCTCACAATGCTTACTACTCCAGATCTATCAGATTTAGGTTGATTGGGCCCCGATAAAGATAAGAAGCAGAACAACTCGTATAATCAGGCGGTATCCAATTACTCCTTTTGGTGACTAATCCTCGTTTTGATGATGGCTATCCACTTCCACTCTGGGCTTTGGCTTACGTTTCGAAATTATATCCCCTATATGAGTGTTATATAGCTGTGGGATTGATAATTTTACTTCTGGCAAGAGATTAGAAAATCCGGCTGAGCTCAATTACTCGGAATCAAACTGTTATAAATCTTTTTACAACAACATCTCGAGCAGAATCTGAAACATTCGAAGCCCTAAACCAACTAACCTTAATTGCGTCAGCCTCATTCCACCTCGTAACCTAGGCAACCATATGCAGACAGTATAAACAAACATATGCCAATGCTCAAGTTGGGAGTCGAAACACATCTGAAGAAGTCGGCTGAGTCGTGTTATTATTTGAGTGTAACGAAAAGCAATGCAAAGTTGAGCAGCTATATCGCGTTTTCTATAATGACGTCTACATCAAAGTGCTACCGTTGCCACGAATAAGAGATAGCCCCATTGTAGATCCCTTGGTTTATGATCCCCATTGAATCTCGGTCGTCAACCAGTTGCTCAATTGCAAACAATTAAACGACTACATTTAGATCTGTAACGTCTCTTTAGCAATATTACAAAGTTATTCAGTTTCAAACAGCAGATCTTCATTCACCGATGGCCTAATGAATACTGGTTTTTTGACAGGTTATGCAAAAATGAAGTAGCCCTCATATAAACAAGGAGGAATTACTTTCTATAGATTTATTTCTGGGGTCATAACCCCAAGTTCCCTTTGTTTATGCCTTACCTGTCCCAGCTGTGTGTGTTTAGATTCCATTAAAGTTTGGCCCTGGCATCTCAATCCTTAAAAGATACATTGTACACAACCTGAGAAACAAACAACCACAACAAAAAAGAAGGGTCAAAAGTCTTAGATTCCACTACTAATCTACGCCGCCCACAGCCCCACACAACCTGCTAGCCACGTACCACGTACTACCCCGGCATCATGGAATCCTCAATTTCCGTGGCTGTAAGAGTGCGACCCTTCACACAACCAGAACAGGCACACCTTCAGCACAACCCGAAGCACCAACTGTTCCTGGGAGATGGGTCTCTTGCATCCAGTAGTGCAAACATGGCGACAGTCAATCCTTTCACATCCCGAAAGGGCGGTAAGAGCATTCGCAAAATCATTAATGTTGTGGATGACAAGATGCTGATTTTCGACCCGCCAGAATCATCCCCCATGGCTGGAATGCACAAAGCCGCCTTCCCAGGGAATACACATCGCATCAGAGAACACAGGTTTGTGTTTGACCAGCTTTTTGATGAAGACGCTACTCAAGAACAAGTATATAACAGCACAACCAAACCCTTACTAAACAACATCTTTGACGGTTACAACGCTACGGTATTTGCATATGGCGCCACTGGATGTGGTAAAACACACACAATTAGCGGTAACCCAGATGCTCCAGGTGTTGTTTTCCTGACCATGAAGGAGCTATTTGAAAAAATCGAGGCTCTGAAGGATGAGAAGATCATTGACGTATCCCTTAGTTACTTGGAAATCTACAACGAAACAATTAAGGATCTTCTGGAACCTAGTGATAAAGTTCTCACGTTGAGAGAAGACGCAAACAAGAAGATATCTGTGGCCAATTTGTCATCACATAAACCAAACTCTGTCGAGGAGGTCATGGATATGATTCTTCAAGGAAACGTCAATCGAACAATGAGCCCCACAGAAGCGAATGCCACATCTTCACGTTCACACGCCGTACTTCAAATCAATGTCATCCAGAGAAACCGTACTGCCGAACTCTCTGAAAACCACACCTTTGCAACTCTGTCCATCATCGATCTGGCAGGCAGTGAACGAGCCAGTGCTACAAAAAACAGAGGAGAAAGGTTATTAGAAGGTGCTAACATCAACAAATCACTTCTGGCCCTAGGAAATTGCATAAACGCTCTTTGCGACCCCAAAAGACGTCTCCATGTACCATACAGAAACTCCAAACTGACTCGACTACTAAAATTTTCTCTCGGAGGTAACTGCAAAACGGTAATGATTGTGTGTATTTCACCATCGTCGCAGCATTATGACGAAACTCTCAACACATTGAAATACGCTGATCGAGCCAAGATGATCAAGACCAAGGTAATCAGAAACCAACACTCACTGGATAGACATGTTGGTTCTTACTTGAAGATGATCACTGAGCAGCGTGCAGAAATCGAAACGCTCCGTAAGCGTGAGTCAGAGGCAATAGACTTGGCTATAAAGAAGTTTACCGACGCCCAACAGATTCGCAGGGACGCCATTAGAGAGGCGATTGCATCTTTAGAAACAACATACTCACGAACAGCTTCGGAAACTGAACAGAGAATTATGGGATTACATCGAATAAAACTATTGCAACTTCAACAGTCACAGCTGACTGCTTGGGTGCAACTTCTTTCTGGCCCTGACTTTGGGGCCCTTACTGCTGCATACCCAGAGTTGATGTATTTTGTGGAAGATGGACATGATCGGTTGAAGCGTGTAAACAGCGACATTGATGCCATCAACGAGTTCCTGAGTTCCTGCACTCGGGATATGGCCGCTCAGAGCACTGTAGACCAATGCTTAAGGCGACTGAAGGAGCTGGAAGGGTGGTCACAGTCGGATGAGGAACTTTTTCTGGTGTGGGCTGAGCAAACTCGGGATCATTACGAAAGAGAGTTCCTTGAGTGCGTATCTACTGTTACTCTAACTGATTCCTACTTTGGACCGATTGTGTCCCAGTTTATGAATGCATGCTTACACATGATCCAGCGGATTGAGGACCAGGAACATGTACGTCTATTGTCTGAGGCCCTTGTTGGCTGCGAAACCGTTTACAAAGACATGGTTAATGCTCCTCTCCCTGCAGCTACGCCTGCTACACCAAACTTTTCCCTTCCCACATCATACAAGAGGAGCATTATTGTAACCTCGCCTGTGCAACCTCCACTCAAAGACAAGCCCAGCAAGCGAGTACGATGGGCTCCGTCACCGGCCCTTTCGACTCCTAGAAGGAGATCTGGAAGCTCACTAACCACTCCTTCAAGGCTACTTACAACAGTCAATTCTTCAGCTGACTCGCCAATTGACCATCCCATGGACAGCCCCGATGCTGCTCCACCTCCCTTGGACTTCTCTGAAGCTTTAAGCCAATCAAACTCCAGTATTCTCGCTGACGGGGACAGTCGAGCTAACCGAGTTGCACCCTCCAACAAGTTTGGTATTCGCGGCTCTCTCCGAAAATGCACTTCTAACCATGAGCTGAAGAGTCCGGTAAGAGGAACCAACAAGGAAAACCACAGTATGGGTCTACCTCAGCGAGTCTTGTCTGGTGATAGATAACCAACGACACCATATTTATGAGATATTATTCCAATAGGAGTAGTTATATATTGCTTATTGATTGATTCCACCAACTCTAATATTGGAACTTTATATAATTTACATACATGCATAAACTCTAATTTTTTTTCCAAGTCTTCCTGTATTAGTGAACGTTAAGAATACCCTGTTAGCACACAACATGTCCAACGACACCGACTTTCAGGAGCAGCTGGAGGACAAGCTGGACCGAATTCGGATCCACATGAGCTCCAAGCTGCCCAATCAGAAACATCTGGCCATCATCTTGGGTGCAGTGGAGGAGAATCTCGAGGAGGAAAAGACCGATAAGACTGCTACCTCTTACTTCATTTCGTTTCTGGCTCTTTTGGAACAGTCATTTAGCCGTGAAGCCCCCGATCAGATTGAAAATAAAGAGCTTGCTGCCTCGGCACTCTACTTTCTGGACTTGGTGTCACCCTATGCCAGTGAATCTCTGTTGCGAGCCAAGTTTGACCAAATCTTCGTCAAGCTTGCTCCTGTATTGGGCTCCACCGAAGATGACTCTGCTCTTCTAAGATCCGCGATTGGTACCCTGCAGCACCTTCTTTTGGCACAGGATACTGCATCCTGGCAGGCTCCTGCTTCTGAACTGTCTCCTCAGAGAGGAATGGTTGGTTTGATGCATCTGGCAGTGAATCCTCGACCAAAAATTAGAAAGCGGGCTTTGGAGGCTCTTGCCAAAATTCTAGACACTAGAGTGTCTCCTGTCCTGGTAGAGCACCCCGCAGCAGGCACCTGCGCTGACACTGCTCTGCGGGCCATCAAGCAGTACCTTGAGGCACACAAAAAGAAGGATGACAATGTAGATGCTGGATTTATGCATGCTTTAGCCTTGATCAAGACCATCTGTGGTGTTGGTGCCTGGCCCATTTCCCAGTTCGACGACCTGTGTCAGGTTCTGCTGTCTATCTCCAAAACCACTAACCAGATGCTGATCCAGGCTACCTTTGGAATTTTCGAGGGAGTTTTCCGACACTTTTCCAAGTCTGACGAAGACGAAAGCATCAAGACTCGAAAACTGCTCACTATTCTGGACGCTGTGATCGACCAGGCCCCTGCCACCAATGACCAGCACTTGGCCCCCGCCTGGTTTGCTGTGGTAGCCCAGGGAGTCGGTGCGCTTAGCGAGGTCAACCCCGATAAGGGTCTAGCAAAGACTCCTGTGGTTTTTCAAAAGGTTTGTGCTTATCTAGACTCTGAGGCTGATTCAGTCCGAACCTCTGCCTCCCAATGTCTGGTGGCTTTGTGTTCTTCCATCAACCAGAAGTCTCTCAAGAACGGAGACAAATGGGTTTCTAAACTTGCAGAAATGGCCACCATGCTTCTCACCATCCAAACACGAGCTTCTCTTGTTGACTCTACCAATGTTGTGGCTGCATTACTTGATACTCTACAATGGAAGGCTAGTCCTCATCTGATCGAGGCTATCCAGATTGTTGGTAATCTGCGAACTGAGGAATCCTTTGTTAGTGGTATTCCTGCTCTTGATAACGCCCTCGGATCCGCCATTCGAGCAGTTGGACCTGCTACTGTGCTTGAGCTTCTGCCCCTTAACCTGTCTAACCCTTCAGCAGACAAGCCTGGACGAGCATGGATGCTTCCTTTGCTTAGAGATAACATCCACAATTCCGAACTGGGGTTCTTTAAGAAGGAATTCATTCCTCTTGTTGAGTACTTTGAACAAAAGATTGCTACCACTAAGGGAGCCACTTCCAAGGTTTTTGAGGCTCTTCTGGCTCAGGTCTGGTCTATTCTGCCTCGATTCTGTGCTCTTTCCATGGACCTGCAGGATGCTTTCGATCAGTCATTTGCCGAGCTTCTGAGTAACAAGCTGTACTCCAACATTGAAATCAGACCCGTTATCTGCCAGTCTCTCCGTCTGCTGGTTGAGAGCAATGTTGTATATGCCGAAGAACCGGAGGTTGATGAGGGTGAGGAGGTTAATACTGATGTCTTGCTCCTTGAGCGATTCCCTCGATCCGAGGCTGCATCCAACGTCGCGTACCTGGGTACCGTGTCATCAAAAATTCTTGCCGTGCTTTTCAACGTCTACGGCCAGACTATCCCCGAATCACGTGGATATATTCTCGAGTGCATTAATGCTTACTTGAGTATCACTCCTGCTGGCGAGATTGGTGACATTTTCGATAACGTATGTTCCATGCTTCACAAGGCTCTGGAGGAGGAATCCCAGGAGGCCAAGGACACCAAGACCGAGAAGGACCCTCTTCCTGCAATGTCGCTGACCATGCTAGATATTCTTATTGCCTTGGTTCCATACATCCCCACCTCATCTCATAATACTCTTCTGACTGTGTTCGTTCAGATGATCCAGGCTTCTGACCCCAACCACCAGAAGAAGGGATACCGACTATTGACACGACTTGCTGAGGCCGACAACAGCTTTGACACTCTTGAGAAGCATCTGGAAAACATTTGTGCAGTCGTGCTTGAGTGTGCTGGAACTGTCACCGCTGTTTCTCGAGGCTCCCGAGTTGCTGCCCTTGGAAAGCTTGTGGCTCTTCTCCCTGAAAGCGACCTCTACTTCATTCCTGCTACTGTCTCCGAGGCAATCATTGCCACCAAGGATCAAAACGAAAAGTCGCGAACTGCAGCCTACAACCTGCTGGTTCTCATGGGCGAGAAAATGTCTCGAGGAGGAGTTGTGGACCAGTCCCGAATCCCTGGTCTCGAGGACTCTGGTCTGGAGCCCGTGCAAGCCAACCTCACCGAGTTCTTCAAGGCCGTTTCTGCTGGTTTGGCTGGAACTTCTCCCAATGTTGTGTCTGCCACCATCACTGGCCTTTCCCGAATCTTGTTTGAGTTCAAGGACGACATCCCTGTGGACATGCTCGTGGAGTTGGCTTCCACAGTGGAACTGTTCTTGACTTCCCAGAACCGAGAAATTGTGAAATCCACCCTTGGATTTGTCAAGATTACTGCCATTTCTCTCCCCATTGAGATTGTGGAGCCCCAGCTCAGCGAGCTGCTGCCTAAGCTGCTCCACTGGTCCCACGAACACAAGGGTCACTTCAAGGCAAAGGTGAAGCATATTGTTGAACGTCTCATTCGACGATTTGGCTTTGACACCATTGAAAAGCATTTCCCTGAGCAGGACAAGAAGCTACTCACCAACATTCGAAAGTCTAAGGAGCGATCTCGACGAAAGAGATTGGAGGAGAAGGATGAGGAAACACCTACCTCCAGCGCCAAACCCAAACGAGAGTTTGCTTCAGAATACGAGCGAGCCCTGTACGGAGATTCCGACTCTGAAGATGAAGATGATGATAATGACGAGGAGGTCACCAAACGATCTGCCAAGTATATTGTCGAGTCTGATGATCCTCTTGATCTGCTCTCCAAGCAGGCTCTGGCCCACATCACCTCCTCCAAACCTCGAGGAAAGAGAGAGCCTCTTCTCAAATCGTCCAAGTTCAAGACGAATGAGTCTGGTAAGATGATCTTCAAGGAGGATGATGACGAAGAAGATGTTATTCCCCAGGGTTCGGCTATCGACCACTATGTTGAGGCCATCAAGAATGGACCTGTTCGAGGCCAGAAGAACAAGTACAAGTACAAGAAGCAAAAGGGTGGTAATGATGACGATGATGATGGAGAGGATGATATTCCCAGAAAGCCCACTAAGAAGTTTTCTCGAGGTGGAGTTAGCAAGCCTAAGGGAAAGCCTCAGCGACGAAAGTTTTAAGGATGGATGGAAAAAATATGGACTTTAGATTATTAAATTGATTATTTTAAGCATTCCCACGTAAATAAATATTGCATTATACATCAGTGTCGTTATCGACCATAGTCTGTTTCGTCATCGTCGTCTTCCTCGTAGTCATCAGGTTCATAGGCTTCATCCTCAACCTTGGCAGCAGGAGCTGAGTCCTCAACAAGTCCTCCTTCAGGAGCCCTCATTGCAGCAGCAGCCACAGCAACATCTACCACATTGGGTTCCACTAAAAGGTTACCGTCCACTAGAGTTATATCCAAACCTCCTCCTGCAGTAGACTCTTCTACTCGTCGTGTCGCGTGCTGAACAACTTTCATGAGTTCTTGTTCATTGTCGATCGATAGGTTCATATGCATGGAAAGATCTGTACTTGCCTCGGATTCAATCTGAGCTTGTTCTTGCTCATCATGTTCGTCCAGATCTACCTCAGCCAGTGAGCCAATCTGTGCAGCAGCTCGACGTTTTTTACGAGGCCGGAGTCCATCAGCAGCAGCAGGATCTTTGGGATCCACAATTCCGTCATCGACAGCGTCTTGAACAACCGTTCGAATCAGATCTTCAGCCAATAACTGCTCAGCCTCGCCTCGTTGTACTTTCGAGAGCTTCCTTCGTGGCTTCTTAACTTTTGTTGGGGCTTCTCTAGGGAGTGTTTTATCTGAGGAGGCATTAGGCTCATCTGGAGCCCCAATTGCTTCAAGCTGTTGATGTGTCGCCTCAAGTTGCTGTCGTGCCTCACGTTGCCGCTTCCGGTATCCAAGCGGCTTGAGTGGGTATCTGGAGCCCTCCGTTTTTGGTTTTCCTCTTGGGTTATGATTATTGTCCACCACTGTTCGCACCACTTCTTTAGCACCATAATATTCAGGAAACATTTGTGTAAAGTGATCTCTGTAAAGGACAGGGTCATAATCTCGTAGTGCTGCTCGAACTTCATCTTCATAATTGGTCTTGGATCTGAGAATTCGCAAGGAGTCACTCCAAGCATGTCTAGAGCGATGAGGGTATAGCTTATGCAGAGTTGCCATGGCTGATGCCAGGTTTTCCTCCGAATTTGCAATGTACAACAGCGCTTTTCTCTCCTTATCATCAAGTCTCTTTTTCACGTTGAAAGCTCGTGATCGAGTATAGAGCTCATCCCAATCCACTGCTTCCTTGGGTTTGCTTTTAGCGGAAATCAGAAAAGCTTTGATCTGATGCCAGTCAATTCCATAGGGGTAGTTGTGTCGTTGCAGCCGAGTGATCTCATCTGCCGACATTTCTGTGGTGATTACGGCTAGTCTTTGACGAACAGAATCAGGATGTCGGTTCAGCACATACGACACAGTCTGAACCAAGACTTCAATGGTGACGTTATTCTCCGTAGCAGTCTTGTTCGCTGCGTAAATCACTTTGTCTTGAGTGCGAGTAAATGGGGATGTATCATAAGTATCTGCGTTTGTTGGTGGGGGTCGTGGTATCGTGGGAGCCACAGGTTCAAGTTCAGGCTCTGCTGCATCTTCGCCAATAATACGGATTTTGCCATCCACGGAATGATACACATCAGGGAACCTCTCCAAAAACAAAGCTTCGCATTCCGACTCGTTGAAATCAATTGACGCCTGACACACTTCTTTGAAGAGGTTGCCCTTCTCCGAAAGCAGAACATAGTATCGCTTGTGCCACTGTTGGAGGCTCTTGTGAGGGAATTTACGATGAGCTGCTCGAGCTCCGTCAAATATTGTGACTGCCATTTCCATATGGGCAAGCAGACAGTTGTCTTCCTCAACAGAGAAATCACTTAGTTGACTGGATATTGCTGCGAGAATCTTGGTCCATTTTATGTCTGAGCTGACGGAATCAGAGCTCAGATTAGCAACTGCCTGTTCAAATTTAGCCCAATTAACGTTTTCTAACTTAACTGCTTCTTTCAGTGCCAAAGACACCATTTCTGACTCTTGCCTGAGTTCCGAAAGATGCTTTCTGATAGTATGTGGATCTAGAGAAAAAACGTACTCGAGGATCTTAAGAAGCAATGAGTCTGGGACATTTTTGGAAGCAAACAGTGCATCTGTGTCAACAATGAACTTGTCTTCTGCGCTCGAAAACATAACTTTCGGTCCATCCCCCTCGTCATGTTCTCTGTCATTTTCGTTGTCAAAGTGCTGCCGTGTGTCTTTTGATGAGTAATAACTAGGAAACCTTTCTTGAAGATATACAAATGTCTGATCTGGAGAATACTCCATCGCAGCCATAGTTACGCGTGAAACTAGCTCCTGGGGTGAACATTTAGACTTGATAAGCGCGTATCTAGATCTCCAGTTACGTTTTAGTCGGTGAGGAAACGTATGTCCCAATTGATCAATCGCATCCTGCAGTGACGGGTTCTTGGACAGGTGATAAAGTAGCAGTTCATCCTCAAGTGGGTCGAACTTAACCCAGGTATTGTCTCTGGTGTTGGACGAAGACTTCAACAAGTCCCAGTCTCTGCCGGAAATGAACACAAATAGAGATTCCCAATCAATGGTGCCTGGATACCGCGAGTGTCGTATTCTTTTGATCTGGAGGTCGTCCAAGGTACTCAGATACTCCATTCTATTTCTGAGATCATCTACTGAGCGGTTCAAGACATGGGACAATGCAAGCAGTAAGTCATCATCTGACATATTGCCTTGCCCCGCCAAGTGTTTTGCATCGATGATAACCCTGTCATAACCTCTTGTATATGGGTACGACATGATGGGTGTGGTCATAAGGTGTGGCGTGATGGTGGGGAAATATATGACCTTAACGGGTTTAGACGCACTTTTAACTTTGCTTTGGCAGAGCAGGTGACAGCTGGGAGGGGAAGAGTTAGAGCTTAAGGTTTGAAATGCTGGGTATGTTGGACAACAATGTTGGTCTGAATCTGTGAAAAGGAATAAAAAAAAACGGGAAGGATTTGGTAGTTTTCTTCTGCTGGCTGTACTCAACTACAGCTATCAGGAAGCTTTAGTTTACAGGTGATTTGAGAAGTTCATGTTGTGGTCTCAGATAGTGTTGAAAATGCTGGTTTTCTAGCCAACCCATTACGGGTGTGAATTTGCCATAACAGTCAATAGCAACCAGACACAATAATTGGGAAAGGAAATTCATAAATATTTCTATCAGTGAAGTTTTACGCACGCTCGAAACGAACACCAGACCACTCCACCACTTGGCAACCAACACACAAGGCCTAGACCTGAAATAGCTGCTGTATTCAGTGTGATCAAGATCAGTTAAGTTGAATCAGAGGCACTTCCCGTCTGTCTTAGAGGTGTTAAAAAAACGAAAAAAGAATATGTTTAATGCTACGGCAAACGGCAATTAGGAGAATGATTAACTCACATCCATTAATGAATTGTTATTCTACCTGAAAACAACTTTCTTCATTTCGTCTGAGATCTCATGGTTATTTATTATGCAAGATTACGCCAGATAGTAGTCATAAACTTACTTTGCTAGTGGGCTAGCCTACTTGAGAGACAACCACGAAAACAAAGGGTAGTAGAGAGAGATTGATGATGATAATGAAGACCTTATTTATCTATCTTATCACAAAAATTGTTTAACCAATCAAATTTTCACATTTCAGAAAATCAGCTACCCCTTTAAGTAACCCACTTGGTGCCCTACCATGATGCCATCCCACCAGCAAACCTAGTTATCATCACACCTTATCAAGGGCCTTAATAAACTTTGCCCCACATGACTGTGTTGTTGTAATAACATCACATTAAACTCACTCCTTCTCACAGCATACACCAACTACCGATGAGCTGGATCCCGCAAAATGTGCAAAAACGCGCGTTCCACTACGTGCTCAACCGGCTCGCGCTGTTTTCGGATCTCCAGCTCGACTACATGGACGTCTCACTTGGCAGCTCACAGCGAGCCGTGCTCCACAATGTCAAACTCGACACAGACCGATTCAGCCTTCCAGCAGGCATGTACATGCGTTCCGGGAGCATAGACGAACTGGTGGTGGAAATACAGCTACTTGGAGGTGGGGGAATCTGTGTATCATTGGACGGATTGAAGATCACTGCATCAATGAAACAAATGGACATGGAATCGGCCACAGAACACATGGAAGAGCTGCTGGAAAGGACTACTGCTGATTTGGCTGCATCGATTTTGTCTGACGATATATCCGCATCTCTGCAGTTTGACCCAGCAGAAGATCCGCCACTTGTGGGTATGGGAACCACACCTAACCTCAGCGAGAAACTGACCCGCAAGATTACACAAGCAGTGCTGGGTCAGCTTTCTGTATCGATTTCCAATCTGAGCTTGACATTATTTGTGGCTGCAGACAACAAAGTAGATGTGATGGTTGATGCTGTAAAAATAATACCAAAGGGAGGAGAGGAAATGGCAATGGAAATAAGGGGGTTCAAGATTGCTGTTAAAGAAAAACCAGAAACTACCGCTTCAGAAACCATGGCCCATGCAACAACTGGATTTACATCTGAATCAGAGTCCGACTCAGACACTTATTCTGACGCCAAAAAATCTCTTTTTCAGTCGACCATTTTTTCCCAGCAAGAGGCAAGCAGCATATACATGAGCGCAATAGCCGAGTCTGCCATGGGGCTTGCATCTGAAAAGCTATCAGGAGTGTTTTTCATTGACACAATTGACATTCTGGTTTTCCTAGGGGATGAGGACGTGAGGGTTACCTGTACAATGGGTACTGTGAGGGTAAGTTTGGAATTATTTCCAACAGTGATGAGGTCACTGGTGCATATCGGATCATCCAATAAAACATACGGAGGTGTCCGCAGTAAGCCACGTGAGACTGAGGAAATTGACGATAGCCCTGGAAGAAGTGTTCGCATGCGGTTTACACTTAAGACTGTAGAAGTATCACCATGTGCACTTGATGAGCAGTGGCAATTTGAAGATTTGTCAGACACCTTACTAATGTCAATTTCCGACATTTCTGTGTCTTCGGCAGACTTTGTCAAACTCCAAGCTGGTGTTTGCGAGGTGCGAAGAGGCAGTAAGCAAGTGCTGCGGTTTTGCGACGATGAGCTAGACGAATCTGAACCACGTGATCCTGACCTCTTGCTCAAATACACTCCTGATTCTTTGACTGTGGTTGTTCCCAAAAAGGCTGTTGGTGAGATCTCCATTACTGATCTCGTTGATTTTGTCACACACGCAACAGACATCACTTCGATAATGCAATCAAAACCAGGAAACAACAAGAAAACTCACAATGACAGCCAGACTAAGGTGACATTTCAAACAAACACATTTGAGCTCAATGTGGGTGGCCAACAAATGTATATTTTGCCCCTACGGTTTGCTGATGCTAAGCTTACAATTTCACGTGTTTCGTTTGCTGGAATTAATTTCAAAGCTATTACATTGGAGGAGAATTTGGTGTTGGTTAATAGACTTGAGTTTGTGGTTTCTCCTGAAACTTTACGAGATCTTATTGGACTATTCCAACCTGTTATTGATGTCATTCAGAGATTTAATGCCAAACAGACTATCTCACAAGTAGCCAACATATCTCACCAGTTGCTGAGAATAGTGGAGGAGCCTGAGGAACTTCCTAGAAAGGTCATTCAAGTTTCGACTATTCAGGGAACAATGAAAATGAGAAAGAAACTGGGAGATATTGAGCTTACTTTGGGAGATATACGTGCTACGGGACCACTTGATAAGATTGAAGTCGCTACAGTTGAAATTAGCCGAGATTTAACTGATATAGGTCTTTCCCGGAAAAAGTTGATTCACCCCCTCAAGAGAGTAAGTACGGAAAGAACCGGACACCGTGGCTATCCACTAACGCAGAAAAACAATGTTACGGTTGAGTTTGCCGATGGACAAATCCAGCTGGTCACAGTGAACAATTGCTGTTTGGAATTCTACACCGAGTTACTGCAGCTGTTGGGGCCTGATGAAGAAGTCAAGAGTGACAAGGAGGTCGACATGAGTGACACCGATTCCATGTCAGAGTCTAACTCAGTTGATATAAGAGACTCTCCACGAATTCCTCTGCAAATTCACAACTGTGCAATAGGCCTCAACCCAACCAATTCCTCTGCATCAGCCCAATTTATTGTCAAACATGTGACTTGCGAGATTAAACACACGCCTCACTTTTCTATGACTTCATTCTTGGGATCTGCATCTGTTCTCCTCATTGACGACGTTTCGTTAGTGACATTGGACCCAAACGATCTTCTCTCATCATACCTGGACCAGTACTGTTCTGTTGCAAGTCTCACTGCCACCAGTTTGTCAGTATCTTCTTCTCCAGGCAAACCATTAAGCATCAATGTGAATGGTGATACATTGACGGTTAGTACTTGCGCAGACTCGTTGCAGACACTGATCCATTTGTTCAACAGTTTGAAACCGCCTGTGGAATTTTCAGGTCCAAAATTCCAACTACAGACTTCCGATCCGTCCCTGAACGCCTTTGAAGATGTAGACGATTTCTTTTTCAAGAAGAAGCGTAAAGACGCTTCAGAATCGTCTTGTTCATCTGACACTGACGACATTGACCTTGTTCCAGATGACGTACCCAGCAACATGTCTTTTGTGGAAAGCTACTATGGAGGTGATCAGGCGAAACCAATTCTCAGCAAAAAGAGTAGGAGACAAAAGATGGCCGACAGTTATACTCATGCAGATTTTTTGCTAGATGCAGATTTGGACACTCTTGTAAAACGTGAAAGGGTACGGTTTGAAGAGATTTGCTTCGAAGAGGACTATTTTGATAATGAAGAAGCACTGCCTCCAGCTAGTCGTCCCAGAGCGTTATCGAATGATCTCTCATCTTCAAATGAGCTGCTTAGCCCCCCTACTGTGGTTATTCAATTGGATCTCATGCACAACATTGTGTGCAATTTTCACGATGGGTATGACTGGCATTATACTCGATCAGAAATTAATGGGGCTGTGGATGGGTTGAAAAAGAGAATGAAGGAGAGAAATCCTGTAATGAAGGAAGCACATCCTATGACCACAGATCTACTATTCAACTCAGTTTATATACAAGCCACCGATATTGATGAGCTAGATCAGGTTATGGGAAGGAAACCTCTTGACAAAGTGAAAACTGGGAAACTGCGGGAAAATTCTAAACTATACAGATCTCCAAAACCCATGGTTCAAATTTGTCTTCACGGCATCGCAGGCCTAGCCACAGTGTATGCAAGCGTGGAAGATACCAACCTTCCACCTGGACAGGTTATTAATGCACTGGATGTGAAGATTAAAGATGTGGAAATCATAGACCATGTCCCCACATCTACATGGAACAAGTTCCTGACGTACATGAGGTCACGTGGAGAGCGAGAGGCTGGAGCAGTGATGGTTCATGTGACTATGCAGAATGTAAAACCAGTGCCAAATTTGCTTTCCCAGGAGGTAATTTGTCATGTGGCTGTGCTGCCACTTCGACTCCATGTTGACCAGGATACACTGGATTTTCTCACTCGTTTTTTCAGCTTCAAGGATGCGCGAATGGTAGCACCTCCAGACGAGACATTTGTTCAAAAGTTCGACATTCGTGATATTCCAGTGAAGCTTGATTACAAGCCCAAGAAAGTCGATTATGCAGGTTTAAGGTCTGGGAAGTCTACAGAGCTCATGAACTTCTTTATCCTCGAAGAGGCAGACATTGTTCTGCGACGAATGAAGTTACACGGAATCACTGGGTTTGCCAATCTCGGCCAGAAGCTAAACGACATTTGGATGCCAGATGTTCGTAAGACACAGCTTCCAGGCGTGTTGGCTGGTGTAGCCCCCGTTCGCCCACTGGTGAATCTTGGAGGTGGAATCCACAGTCTCATTGTTGTTCCAGTTAGAGAATACAAGAAGGATGGCCGAATAGTCAGGTCGCTCAACCAGGGGGCGTATGCCTTTGCAAAAACCACTACGAATGAGCTGGTGCGTTTTGGAGCTAAACTGGCAGTCGGAACACAAAACCTGTTGGAAGGAGTGGTAGGTGGAGGGGAAACCAGGGAAGAGCAAGAACCTTCTGAAGAAAGTAGCACGACTAAATACTACACTTACATGGGCTATTCGGACTCCACGAATAAGCACATATCATTATATGCCAACCAACCACTCGGTGTTTATGCTGGACTCCAGGAGGCATATTCTTCATTTGGAAAGCACATGTCTGTTGCTAAGACGGCTATCCATAATCTCGGTGAAGATATTTCAGAAGCTGATACAGCTGGAGCTGCCGCCTACGCAGTAGTGAAGGCGGCACCTGTGGCGCTGATTCGACCGATTATCGGCACCACTGAGGCCGTTTCCAAAACTTTGTTTGGAGTCGCCAACGAAATGGATCCAAGTGGAAGAGAGCTTGCCCGAGACAAGTACAAGGAGGACAAGTAGCCATTTGCTGGGAACATTATTAGCATTTCTGGGACTCTGAGCCAGTCTCCAGATCACGGGTTTCGAGTTAGGACATTAAGGAGACTGTTTACTAAATTATATACTCAATCAATTGCATCATACATTTCTACTTGGTCCAAAGTTAACTTTGAATGACTGAACAGGAAAATATAGTCGCGGGTGTTACAGTACTTGTAAAAGCAAAGAGAAGAGAAAAAGTCTTCAATGAACAGTTTAATAGTTAGTTAACAAATGAAAATAGGGAAAATTTCAAAGAGCTATATGACAATCTGCTAACATAACTTCACTGTTGTAAAACCCATAAGGTTCACGTCATGCATACATGTACCCCACAACGAAGATAAATGCGTTCTGATCTGCACTTCGCAACTTCTCAACCGACATGATCAATTTGTTCAAAGGACACCCAAGTGACGACCTTTTTCCCGAAAAAGAAGTACTTGCTGCAACTACTTCTCTGTTGACCCGATCTAGGCCAGAAGATGATGATGATGATAACCGACATCCTCTCACCTATGGGCCTGACCAAGGCGCAATTTACGTCCGACAACTGATTGCTGACTGGGTAACGAATCGAGAGAAACAGAACGAGCCAATCTCTCCCCATAACATCAACCTCACTTGCGGTGCATCCTTTGGCTTTGCAGACGTCTTACAATCTTGTACCTTACCCCAGACGGGTTACACTCGACAGGCATTCATTGTGTCACCTTGCTACTATCTTATCAATGCTGTGTTTCTGGATTGTGGCTTCAGGGGAAAGCTGACAGCAATTAGGGAAGACAAGGGCAGTATTGACTTGGATAAGTTGGAAAGGGAGCTCATCAAATATTGCTCTGAGCCAGGTCATGACAACGAACGATCGCCTTTGGAGATCGTGGGAGACGATTCTCGACCAAAGAAGAAGATTTACAAGTTTGTTTTCTACTTTGTGCCCACTTTCAGCAACCCAGGCAGTGCTGTTATTTCATTGAAGGAACGACTAAGGCTGTTGGACCTTGCTCGAAAGTATGACATGTTGATTGTCACCGATGATGTCTATGATTTTCTGGAGCATTCTATTGCACGAGATGAAATCCCTCCCAGAATGGTGACTCTGGATAGACAGACATGTACTTCTGAACATGGAAATACTGTGTCTAATCTCAGTTTTAGTAAGCTACTTGGCCCTGGTCTTCGTGTCGGGTGGCAAGAGACAGCCACTGGAGCCCTTGCCCTTCAGCTCGCAGACTCTGGAGCTTCCAGATCCGGAGGAACCCCTGCACATTTCAACACAATGGTCGTGGGTGAAATGATAAAACTTGGACTTTTCGATAAGGTTATCAATCACTTAAACGAGACCTACAATGCTAGGGCTACTGTATACAAAAAGGCTATGAAGGAGTGTTTGCCTGCTGGGACTATTGTGGCGGGAGGAGATGGAGGCTACTTTATCTGGGTGACTTTTGATGAAAGCAAAATTGACGTTCGAAAAATGGTTAAGGTAGCTGCTGAAAGAGGCCTCATTCTAGCATCTGGAGACAATTTTGAAGTCGACCAAGACCCTCAGGGCTGGGGAGCTACTAGCATAAGAGTTTCAGTCAGCTATACTACTGAAGAAGAAGCCAAAAAAGGAATCGAAATTTGGGGAAACATCTGCAATGAACTCTCTACTCTCTAATACAATTTAAATAAACATGCTCTATTTTTTGTGTTACGTAATACTACTTCTTACTCTTGTCTTTCACGCTCAATCCCCGCAACGCTTGTCTCAGATCATCAACCTGCTGGAGACTGGTAGATGTGTTAAGGGTGGAGGCCTTCTTCTTGTACATTCTCTTGCCCACCACTGAGTAATTGTCCATGAAGTCATCCATGATCGACTCAAAGTCATTTCGCTCTTTTTTCATGTCAAACTCAGGCTGGGGTTCCTCCTTGGTGTCATCATTATACTCTGCTTCCACCTTATCGAACCGATCATCCAGAAAAGTGAGACCTTCATTTCGAAACAACGCAGAGGAAGTCATGGAGTATCCGGAGATGGCAGTTCCGTTCTTGGCAGCCTTTTCTCGCTTTCGTCGCGATCGACGGCTCATGGCAGTATAAGCAGCACCATCAATCTGACTCTCCAGTTCTTCGCCCCGTCTGACCTTTTGTGCGTTTCTGAATTTATCAAAATCCTCCTCCCATTTGTATCCAGGATCAAATTCGTCCTCTTCTTCTTCTTCCAGTTCCTTGTCCTCAACTTGGAGCTCTGCTGCCAAATCCTGCGACACCTCCACTGTCGCACCTGCCTCTTCCTCCTTGTTGCCCTTACTTCGACCCATGGCTCTAGCCTGCTTAATGGCCTGCTGACGGAGAGCTTCAATGTCTTCATCATTGTGCTCTTCCTCTACGGTTTCAAACATACCAGCCTGGACGGTTCCAGCATCACTGTAGTCATCGTAGAACTCATCGTCCTCATAAAGATCATCCAATGCAGCTTCTTCTTCTTCATTATACTCTCCAGACTGGATGAGCTCAGAGAAAAGCTCTTCTTCTGCGTTCTCCTCAACATACGCTTCATCCTCCAGAGCCTCCAAAACCTCTCGAAGATCAGGGTCCATCAGAAGCTGTCGGTGAGCATCGGGAATGTCCTGCTGGTCTTGATAAGTGAGTTTTCTGGTGGTATTAGAAGGTAGAGCCTCAGCAGGCAGTTGAACAGCGTTCTTGGCAGCGTAGTCAGCTTTGAGAATCAAATCAGCGCCTCGTTGTCTACGTCCGCCAGGTCCTGAATGGTCTGCCTTACCCTTTCGCTCAATGTACACAGCGTCAGCCATACCCATGGGTCGCAAATGCTGCATGTAATCGTATTTGGAGTCATCAAATTCAATACCGTACAGGGCAGCCTCACCTTCGTTATCTCGTCGGCCTTCCTTGGCAAACTGTTCGAGCTCAGCCTCCAGCTCAGCCCGAGTAAAGACTTTATTCGCAACGTTGTGAAGTTCGGGAATGTCTCCAGCCTCACTGGCAGCCTCACTGGCTGCTACAGACCGGGCATGGGCTTCTCGATCTTTTCGTTGCTGGTTGAGGTTGTCAACTTTGACAAAGACTCTCTCGGAGGCGTCTTCGTCATGATACAGAGGATCGTCTTGAGCCCGGTAAACGAGAGAAAACGTCTCGGCCTCGTTTTTTTTCACCCACGTTCGTCCCATGTTCTACTGCTGAGATTCTCTAGCTTTGCATCTGCACTTTCATAATTTATTTTTTTTAAACTCAAGGTTCATTATAGAGTTACTTGAATGGGCTATTTAAGTTAATCATCATTCATCTTTGGTAGTCTCTGACTTATGAGCATACGTATTTTTGCCCCTGTAGTTGGGCATGTTCAAAATACTTCTGCGGCCAATGTTCAGAGCACAGTAACCAATGTAGTTGATGTAGGCCAGATGATTGTGGAGAATCTTGACTCGCTCCCATAAACTAAAGTGGCCTCGGTGACAGGCCTCATTCTCAGCTCCTTCGCACAGCGTCACCGATTCCACAGGAGGGTTCAAGTCTTCGGACGCAATGAAAACCTCACCAACGGAATGCGTGTAGTCTGCAAAATTAGGCAGCCCCACCACGATGTCATTCCAATGGGTGACTCGGTATAGTCGTCTGTTTTCATCCACCAAAAGACCACTCTCATCATTGAAAAACAGACGAGACACAAACTCTGCGTATTCTTTATTTCCAACTCGAGGCTGGCCATAGGTGATGAGAGTAGGATCGTAACCCATTAATTTGAGACGAACAGCAAACATTTGGGCCATTGCCCCACCCAAAGAGTGGCCAACCACATATAGTTTGTAATCAGTGTGGTTGGCTAGAAATTTGTCAAATTGATGGCCAGAGTTTTTCAGAGTCTCGTTGAAAGCCTTGGCAAATCCATCGTGAACGGCACACCCTTCACAGGTCAAGGGCTGACCCCCTGCGCTCTGTATTTTCGGAACTACTCCATTAGGCAGCTTGGCCAACCAGGGACTTTTTTGGAATTGGATATCTGTGTAAGCATCAGGAATACTGAATGTTCCCCGGAAAAGCACGTATTTTTCTTTCCTTTTATGGTCATGGGCCAGTAGCCCTGTTGCGGATGTGGAATAAAAGTTGCCGCCAAAGATACTATCCAACTTCAAGTTAGCAAAGTATTGACAACTATCTCCACACGAAAAATCTGTTCTCAGGGGAGTGATCGGAGCATTTGCACAATAGGCCGTATTGACCATTCGGGAAAAATAAGAGATTTCGTTGTACATTCCTTGGGAAATACTAGCAATGGTAGTGGAAGGAGTGGATGCTGTCATTCCCAAGAGGGATAAAATGGCTGCTTTGAATTGCGTATACCAGGACACCATGGTGATTCGATAAGGAGCTATTGATTTGCTTGTAATATGGCCTTGTCCCCATCCAATATTTATAATCCCACTATCCATGCCAGCGCTTGTTTCAGATGTGTATGGAAAGTGGTGCATGACCTTAGACCTTCCTTTCTGTTTATGCTAAGCTACATTATGGAATCTGCGGGACTTTGGTAAGCGAAGTTGGAGTCTCAGTCAATGACCAGCGTGAGAGCTGGATGGCTACTATAAAAAGGAGAACTAGAAATGGCAAGAAAAACTACATCGACAAGCAAGAGGATGGTAGGAAAAACATGATAGGAGGTGCTGGTATGAAAGCCGCAAGGGAAAAACAAAAAAATAAAACGATGGATAAGCAAATCCGTCCATAAACTAAACATCCCATTAAACGAGATGCCATATTGCTTAAACGAAACCAATTATGACTCCATAATCTATTATAGCAACGCTAATTGAGCACGGCAATCCCAGACATCACCATGAGGTGTATCGTCTCAGGTTATCCTGGAACCTATACCCACACCAAATTGGCTTATTGGGAAAGTTTTACGGGAGGCTGAAGAACCGAGACAGACGAGGGTTAAATTAGGGGGCTTAGTTACGAGACATTTCCCATTGGGGTAAAAATTAGTTCTCGCCAGTAATGACATTAGTTATGTGGCTAGAACGCGAGACCGTAGAGGGCTCAAAAGATAGTTCCGTTCCATTAGTTAAATTAATATATATACACCTTCACTCCCCATTTAATCATGCGCGAACATAACTTGACCTCTTCATCTCTCGAACCACACTAATGAGTTTCTTCTTTTCATCCTGTTCCTTCTTCAAGTCTTCCAGATGCGTCGATCTTATTTGACGGATCTGATTTCTGAACTTGTGAACCAAAAGAGTAACACTTTCTGAGCTAGAACCTTCCAGACCATCTTGGAGTCCAGTCATTGCCCTACTAGTACCAGCTTCCTCCAATTTATCACGCAACTCGCTAATCTGCTGCTCCAGTTTTTGCCGCTCAGCCTCATAGCTCACAGATTGTACAGTGAGATCCTCAAGAGCCTGAACCACAGAGTCTAATTCTCGACTCAACGATTCGCACTTGTCTTTGTACTCCGTAACTTGCCCAGTAGAAAGCGTTAGTTCTGATGTGAGATCCTGGATTTGGGCTGCTGAGGAAAACTTGTGAGCACGAAGAGTATCCTGAAGATCGACGATTTCACGTGATATGACAGATGACTGATACTGAGAATAGCTTAATTCAGATGTATCTTGACCATCCACTGTTTCTTCCTTTACATTTACTTCTCTTGACTGAGATGGCTCACTTCCAGATTCCAGATAAGCCAAAAGGTCGGTGAAATGAGGATACTTCTTAGGATCAAAGTTTGGATCACGCGATGCGAGTACCTTACTAAGCATTTCTTTGTCACTGTCCATTTGCTCTCGGCATTGATGAGTCACCTGCTGACAAAGTGACGATAATGTATTAATTTTCCCTGGGAGATCCAAGGGCTCGTGTTCCACATCCCCGTCGCTCATCTGATAGATCAACTGGTCCAATTTCTCACCCACCTTAACTGGGTCTTCCGCCTGGGCAGCAGCAGCAGCAACGGGGTTCAACTGTGAGTAGGCCAATACAGCCACCGAGTGTTGTAGAATAATTTCTTTCAGCTCTGAAATTCGGCCATGCAAATCCATCGCATCCATGTTCATTTCATCGATTTTACGCATGCTAATAAAATGCTCGTTTACCGCTTGTTGGCTGTGTCTTCTGGAGCTTTTTAGAAAGCTGCTTCGTTTTGATTCATCCTCATGGAGACGGGCTAGAGACTTGGCAGCTTCCCCAACTTTTTTTTCCAACTCCAGTTTATGCAAAAGAGTGTCATACCGTGACTGCAATAGCTTCAATTCATTGCGTTTCTCCTCCAGTTCCTCGTAGGACAAAATGTGATAGTTTTTGGCGTCCACAATCGCTGCCTGCACCAGAAAGTTGAAAGAGACCGGGTCTCGCTCAATGTTGATGAGCGGAGATACCGAGATGTACGAATCTGAAAGATCCGGTGGTGGCAGGTATTCGTTGGTATCACAGAACGGTTGTGGGCCACGGTAGTTGTAGTTTGACATATTGTTATGATGATGAAATCAGGAGGAGTAATTAAAGTTGCAAGCTGAATGTGACAATAGGGAAACATAAACAGACAAATGTAGCCTTCTGAGGAGCAACAAGAAGACCGAACTTAAGAATGTTACTTACTGAAAAAACAGTTACTACACGTTTAAGCTTGCGGTCTTCCAATTATGGGCCTTACTACTCTCTCTGGTGCCCCTAAAGATATAGAGTTTGTATGAGAATAGAGTTTGTGTCTCTGTCTCCATATTGTTGCGAGGCAACCAGTCTATTAGGTTTTCTTAGTAATCAGCACAAGACCGGAAACAATCCATTGTTGGCTATGAAATACCCAGCTCTTTTGAATATGATTTTCATTACGCTATGTGAGATAGCCTTCTGATGAGATATATTCTACTTTAAAAGTTTAACTAAAAACAAACTCTGAAAACCTACACCAACAATGAACCGCTGGCTGTATACCTGTTCGGGAGTTGTTATAGGCATTTCATTATCGGGGATCATCTATACTGTGTTTCAGAGCTATGGAAATGGCAGCACAAAGCGAGGAAAATCTAACAAATCGACACAGGGACAACATCTGGTAGATCCTCCAGCCCCAAGGGTTGGACTTCAAGGCCTTATCGGAAACACACCAATGGTTCTGGTACCCTCATTAACTAAAGCCACCGGCTGTAAAGTATACGCGAAGGTGGAGGCATGTAACCCTGGTGGCTCAGCCAAGGACAGAGTGGCGTTGGGGATCATTCAGGCAGCAGAGGAATCAGGCGATCTTGTGCCACATCAAGAAAATGTTATTTATGAGGGAACTAGTGGATCAACGGGTATATCTATAGCCATGTTGGCCAAAGCTCGTGGTTACAAAGCACACATCTGCCTCCCAGATGATACCTCTTCTGAGAAGGTTGATCTTTTGACGAATCTTGGAGCAGAAGTGGAAAAGGTGCGACCAGCTGGAATTGTAGATAAGGGCCATTATGTCAACAGTGCTCAGGACAGAGCCAAGAAGTCAGAAACGGGGGCTATTTTCAGTGACCAGTTTGAAAACGATGCAAACTGGAGAATTCACTACAACACCACTGGACCTGAAATTTTCCTGCAAACCTCTGGAGAAATTGATTTATTTGTTACGGGCTCTGGAACAGGCGGAACTATATCAGGAGTGGCCAAATATCTTAAGGAAAGACTGGATCACGTGAGAGTGGTCTTGGCCGATTGTCAAGGATCAGGATTATATCGAAAAGTCAAATACGGTGTTATGTACGACACTGTAGAGAAAGAGGGAACCCGCCGAAGACACCAGGTCGACACACTGGTCGAAGGAATTGGCATTAATCGAGTCACTCATAACCTGTTACAAGGTCTGGAGTATATTGATGATGCTATTAGAGTGACTGATGCAGAGGCTGTGAAGATGGCAAAGTACCTGGTAGATAACGACGGCATGTTTGTGGGATCATCTACAGCTGTGAATATGGTTGCAGCTTACAAATGTGCCAAACATTTAGGAGAGGGCCATACCATTGTGACACTGTGGTGTGATGGAGGCCATAGACATCTGAGTAAGTTCTGGAAGGAAGCCAGGGAATTGGGCGAGGTGCATCTTAACGAGTTTGACTGATATGAATTTGCGAGTGAGTCAATAAAGTGAATCGTAACATCAGGTATATTATTTATTATGGTTGTACATTAGATAGCCAAGTGTCATATTCAATCTCTAAAAGAAGGGGGGCCTTGTTATGTAGCATTTTTTAATTTCAACCAGACCAGTATACTCTGCAATATTATCCAATCTCAGGGTTGGAAGTTTCCTTCAGGAATGCAGTTATGCATTTCTGGGTTCCTTGACCATACTTTGCTTTCAGTTAATGAGGGGCCTGTAGTAGAGACAGTATCTTGATCATTCACCAAGCCCCTCTGGTGAGAAGCTTTCTGTTATTCCATAATTAGTCTTCACTTCCTGCACGTTTTCTTAGGCCACTGGGTGGATTCAAAAAAGGAGTCCTGCGAAGAATTGGACTGTCTGGTTTAAGTAGATCAAAAACACTGGTCCAATACTCTAATTGATCATCATCAACGTCTAGTGGATCTTTCAGGTCATCTAATGGTTCCTTGGAGATAAAACGCCCTATGTGATCTCCATAGTCGAGAGGTGGACTTCGAGAAGCCATGGGCGGACTACTTCTTGGTTGAGCGAGAGGAAATGGCTCAGGATTAGTTTCGTATTCTTCACTTTGGTCGCCCTCCTCCTCAAATTCTTCAACTCTTCCATTTCTCCACCTTAATGATTGCCTTGCATCCTCTAAACTGCCCCGAGATGGTTGAGCCAACAATTGCAGATCAGCAAAGCTAATCTTTTGGCTATGGTATCCAGACTGAAACTCCGGTCGTTTCTTTGCACGCCGGTCTGGGGGATACATAGGTTTATCAGCCTTTTGGTTGCCATCAACTGGATCAATAGCCACAGAAAGCATTGGAACAAATAAGTGCTGCAACAATGCCCCTTGGGTTACCTTCTTGATAGGCTTGGTAACAACGATCGTCATTCGAGCATCAGAGATTCCTCTGTACTTGTGAGGGTCATACTGGACAGGAAGGAAAGGAGGTAGTGAGTCAATGAAAGAGCCACTAACTAAACTGAGTTGAGGAGCACTAGTGAACCTGATTACCAGCCCTGTTTCTTCGGTTATCTCAGTTTTGTAGGTATTGTAAAACTCATCTGCAACCCTTGGACTTATCGCACACAAAACCCTTTTTCGACGGTCATCAACACAACACATGACCCAGGAAGACCCTCGGTCTCGCGGACGGTTGTGATAGCGGCTTATAAGTACATTGGTGTTCTCCAGGCCCGGAAGTGGCGTTGGAAACGGCTGCTTCTTGCGGATCGTTTGATTAAGTACGGGTATAATAGATTTCTCTAGGGTTGTTCCCAGAAGGTCCATATCGGTTCCCAAAGTCGTCGTCCGTCCTGCTCATGATAGAGTATGGATTTATGCAATGATTAAAGTTAAATTATTTCCCAAATAAAATAAAATCAGTACTAAGAACTTAAATATACTTTGACTTGCCAGCAAACGGCGACTTGAGATTAAATATCCACAATGAATCTTTGTTTCTTCTTGTCGCATATTCGTCAGTTGTGTCTGAGGAAGGTGAAGGCAGTTTGTTGGAGCGCATGAACCTGGCAGGTTGGGGAATCGTAATACTTGGGGGTCTGTATGAGGATTTTGACGAGAAATAGGCCATTTTAGTTTCGAATGGCGAATAGTCATCATCCATATGAGATCGAGACTTCATAAAGCAATAACCAAGAGCAACGAGGCCAACTAGAACCCATAACGCTAAACAGGCAAGGGCAATGTAAAGCTCGGTATACAACAAGCGCTCTACAGCATCAATGGCCTTTTCAATTCCCTCAGTAACATACTCTGCCTTTTCGATTGTTTTCTGTTGTATCTCTTCTGGGCTGATAAGGTCTTTGTCGATTCTAGGAAGAGTGACACGTGAATGTTCACTAACCCAAGCCATTCCATCCGCCACCTTTTGAAGCTTCATTGTCACCATACACTTTGTTGCACCAGAAACTGCGCCATGCAAGGGAGTATCTTTGAAAGTAGAGTCGATGGCGTTGTTAGTGGAGTCAATAAATGCTGACAGGGTGGAGTTTATGGTAGAGGTAGAATTAGTGATCCATCCTAGCAGATTTTGATTAATTGCAGACTCTTGATCCGCAATAGCCACATTAGTGTTGTTTTGCCACAAGCCCATTTCAGTCACAATAGTTTCAGCAACTTCTCCTCCCACCTGAACAGTCGTAGTGGCGAAATTGCTTAAACCACTTTTAAGAACTGCCAATAAGATCAGTTGAAGAATGAATGCCACAATACCAAAGAGGGCAATCAACAACAGCGTTTGCATATATGGGTACAACAAATAAGCAAAGTACCACTGGGATAAATTCTTCTGATACATGTTTTTTCCCCAACACAATCTCCTTTTGAGCAGAGCAATATACTTATGTTGAGCCTCAAAAAGCATGGTATGAAATTGATGCCTTTCTTCCCGTCTTTTGTCAATTGCCACCTGCTCAACCCATAGTTCGTTATGGTACTTCCAGGTGCGATATTCCGACAGTATCACCGGAGCTATCATTATAAGTGCAGCAGTGATCACTAAACCAATAATGATCTTGAGGCCGGAGTTGAGGCCGGAGTTGAGACCATTGTACATTCCAGGAATATTCGCCTCTCTACAGAAGTCAGCCCGTTGCATCTCTGGTACTGAAAGTGAGTCCGAGACGTTAAGGCTAGTGGAGAGAGACTGATTGACTTGTTTTGAAACTAACTGGAAGGGCTCCCGAATCAAACCTTCAATCTTTCTTTGTACTTCTTCGAAATCAGGTATCTTGTCTTTGACTGAATCAAGCTTATCGTTGACAGAGTCTGGAATTGAAATATTCTTGAGTCCGTTAAGTTTCAATTGCACAAAATCTATTTTCCCTTGATACTCATCAGTTCCTTTTCCACTGATTAAATTTCCCAAATCCGCAAAAGCGTTAGTTGCCGTGTTGATGCCGCTGGCGAGCCCAGTTAAACCCTTCTCGACTTCAGGCAATATGGTTGTGATTGTATCGTTGACAAATCCAATAACAAGCTTAGAAGTGTCCACAGCCAGAGAAACGGCACCTTCCACCACCAGAGTGATCAAACAGGTATATGTAGATATCATCATGTTGACAGCAAAAATGATGATTTCTTGAACGCCAGTTATTATCATTAGAACCATGGACACCAAACCCGACACAAACTTTTCCAAAGCTGTTGAAATCACCTTGTTTAACGCACTGGCTGTATAATGTGGCATAGACATGAGTGAGCTTACGGAGTTCTCTAAAGCTGAGCAGGACCGCTCTGTGTTGGATTCTGCCTGCTCGAGGTATGTGGAAAGAGACGTTTTAAACATTCCAAGCTTGATGCTAATTAGCAGCAACCCTACAGTCCACTTATTCAGCCATGTCTGACTTATTCGTGCCTTCAACAAGGGGACTGATGAGTGGTCTGCAGGACTATGTTGGGTGTTCCAAATCTGTGATATTTTTGATAGTGGCATTGCTGGTAATTCACGAAGATTTAAGAAGGGCCAAAGGGAGACACACACTGTGGTTTTATATTAGTATAAGAAATTTGATTTCCTAATGGGGAAATTCTGTGTGGCCCGTTGTGCAGATCATTGCATTATCTGAAACGTTGAGGCAAACGGCGGACACATCTCCTCTTGGAGGATACAACCGACCAATGACACTGGAACAACTACATGTAAAATTAAAATGCTACCCATATCATTGCTTCTTGGAATTCCTATTATTTATTTTTACATTCTTTTTTTTTTTTTGTCCAGTTTGAAATGCCAATGTGATATCCATTTGAGTTATCCTAGAACAGCACACAGACTACTCAAAGGATGCAGAAATTAGAATACCCTATCTGGAAACAGCTTGGCAACGTTTATTGACAAGAACACATTTGGCAGCAAAAGTGTGCAATTCCATCAAATTACAAAGCGGAGTAATCTGGGGTTGCATGAATTTGAGCAAGTGTGGTATTCCTACGTCAGCCAGCCAAGAATCGATGATGTCACCTGAATTAATTCATTCAGAGAGGTAGTAAGCTAGCATACTAACATGGTAAATACCCATTAATCTAAAGAACGTGCATCATTCTTAGTATCCCCTCATTGAGAGACGCTGGCGCATCACCACCCACCAGGTCACGTGCTAGCAACGGAACCATACTCTACTGAGTGATGGTTTGTTCCATACCTACAAACAACAGTACTTGTGTAAACCCCAACAAATCTTGAGAGACATATTTAAGATGCTGGTGTTTATCAATATACAATAGAAGGCCATTTGATGGCAATACTATTAGAATTGTTTGCATATCATTCTGTATCTGGTTTCTTGAATCCTCTAACTCTTTAACAACTGGGCATATAACAGATTAAAACTGTTCATCTCAATTTTTCCTTAGAATATGGAGCTCAATAAATGTCACTCATTGCCCTATTTGGGACAGGGTTAGGGCATGATCTGAACTTGAAAAAAAGATGATCTTGTTAATTCATAAATAATCCAGTAATAAGTTTCTGCATTTTTACAATGTTGGCTATCTCTGACCCTTTAACAAGTGCCCTCACATATTACTTATTTTCTAACTTCTTCCTCTGACCACCTTCCCAAATTAAGGTTCAGACAAACTCTGTGCAAATTTCACTCTTGAATCACAGTGATTGCATTCTTTCATCACAAACACAATGAGTAGCAAAGTCAGTGGAGTTTTGCCCAAACCCCGTTCAATCATTGTGCCCCACGCCTCACGGCGAGGATATCCCTCTGGTCAGGGATATGCTGACGAAAAAATGGTGCCCCGAGGCTCTCACCGATGGCCCAAGAAGAAGACAGCACCCAGTGAGCAGCAGCTGATGGCCACACGAAACCCTCCTCGAACTTCGCCCAAGCATGCTACTCCACGATCTGAGGTCCACAAATGGCATCTGAAGATGGCAGATCTGCGAAAACAATACCTGGCCAACTCTTTGGTGGCCGCTAACCGAGCAGACAAGGCCAAGGATGAGTACCATCAGCGATATCTTGCTGCTGCCGAGAAGGTCAAGGAAGAGGCTCGAGGTGCAGGTTTGACCGAGGCCGAACTCTTGACTCTACCCACCATCTCCCAGCTACTTACAAACTCTTCTCAGCTCAAGCGACAGACCCCTGATGAGTACGAGAAGAAGCGACTTGAGCGACAGTACAACGACCAACTGCAGCAGCTTAAGCTAGAGGAGGAGCGAGCCCGAGTTACCGTCCAACTCATCGACAAGGCGGACGACTTCATCGTCACTGAGGAACAGCTTGTTGCTGGAGTTGAGAAGGCATTTGTGAACGGCTCTTCGTCTGGCCGAAACCCTGTTGGAGGCTGGTCAATCACTTCTTTTAAGGAGGACTCCATTCTTAGCGTTTCTCGAAACTCTCAGGGAATTGAGGAACTCGTTGGTCTTGCGTCTGGTACCGAGGACTCTACTAGACTGGCCGAGATCGGAGATGCTATTGCTCTCGAGCTCACTGGCGTTACTAACAACGGAAAGCCTGGCTTGGGCCGAATTGTAGAGATTCTCCGAGGAGACAATGTGTTGGAACGGGCCGAGAGTCTGAGAACTGGCCGAGCTAAGGAAACCCAGGAGGACAAGTCGGTGGAGGACGCTCAGGATTTGGCTGAGATCCGAGAGGCACTCAAAAAGATGGATTAATGTATATAGTAGCTGAAATGCACAGTGCAAATAAACAATTGACTGATTAGTTATCCCTAGAGAACATATAGGTACCGATGGCTAAAATCCATTATCTATCTAACTAAATTGTTATTCCTCAATGACTGATGCTTGCTATGTACTTACTCATGCTGTCAGCCATATCATTCTGTTAACCTGTCTGTCACCGCTCTAAACATCATTTATTTCAGAGATTGAGCAACAAAAACCTGAGTAGCCTTAAGTGCCTCAAATCTAACCTCAGACACCTCACTGTTCATCAGCTCCATAATGGTCAGCTTAGCTCCCTCATCGTGCAGAATCTGAATGGCATCTGGTAATAGTTTGCAGACATTGGCCACATCAGAACAAGCAACAGCCTGAACAACGGGGTCAGAAGTGGACTTGACAACACCAGCCAACAGTCGCAACACCTTCCAATCATCTTCCTTGAAACGGCCAGAGTTTTCTTGCCAGAAGAACTCGTTCTTATGAACTGGAGTCCACGACAGCTTTCCGCTCTTCAGCTCAGCGTAGTATCGATCGAACGTGCTCATAAGAGCAATTTCGTCGTTGAGCTGGGTGTGAACAAGCTCGATATCCTCCACTAGCTCCTCGTCAGTCCATTTTCGCTCACTGAAGTTTTTGAATACAGACTGGCCATGGTTCAAAAGCAAAGCTGCCACAGTGTCTTTGGGGGCAGCCTTGAGAACGTTGACAATCACAGCTACACAAAGTCGAGCGATTTTCTCTTTCACAGATGTTCGTGCTGCTTGCAGGAGTGTAGGCACCAATTCAGGGAATGATGATACCATGGAATGAGCTGCCTTCTTGTCAAAGCTTTCTAGCCAAAGCACCAGCAATGTATAGTACTGCAGATGGAGACCACCCTTGTCAGCCTTTACAATATCTAGCAGTTTGGGTACCAGTTGTGAGCTTTGGGTCCAGAACAGTGGTCGGTAGACTCTATTAGCCAACAGAACTGCCAGAGAAACAGCTCCAACGTCCTGGACCTGCACCGATGCCGAGGATCCTACCAGAGAGCCCACAAACTGGAGATATTGACTGGCATACTTTTCAATGTGGGCGTCCACCTTGTCGGATTCACCCAACAGTACAACAATGGACTTGGCAGCCAGTAGTTGGATTTGCTCATCCTCAGATTCGAGCAGCTTGAGAAGGGGACCAAATGGCGAGTCGCTGTCTAGCTTGCGTAGCTCCAAAATGGCCTGTGCAAACTCGGGAAGCTCTTGGACTAGGGAAGCAACAAATGACAGAACGTATTTTGCCACGTCTTCCCGGGGAATTTTACGTAGGAGAGACACAAAAGAAGTGGCGTAATGGGTTAAATCGTTCTTGACGGTCTCTTTTCGAGCATCGGGGCCCTGCTTCTCAATGGTCTTAATCAGAGCAGCCTCGTCAGGGGTGAGGAGGTTGGCCCGAACGTACCCATCCCAAGGAATGGGCCGAGACCGGATTGCGGCTTGAACTTCATCAAGATAGCTACTGTTAAATGCAATTGTCTGTGTTAGACGTGGGTAGCGGACGTAGGCAGTAGGCGTACTTACCATAATGGTGTGTGACTTTAATGATAGGGTGGTATGTCGACGATTGATGCATGCTGTCAGTAGAATTAAGGTTTGTACTGTGGTTTGGGTTCGATTTGCTTGTCTAGCATGGTGGTAACTTGGAGCGTTGGAGACGAGAAGCTAGAAGATTAGTATGTATGATATAAATATATAGGGAAATTTTTCGATTCCTGTTTAAGCACAGTCATTGAGTAGTGTCTAAGAGAATGATAAACTGGTAGCTATAGGTGACATAGTTCGTTGCTCTTTGAAGTAGTAAGTTCCTAATTGAAATCAATACAATTTACTAGAGCTTGATTTTCATTCAAACTTGTAAGGGTTTAGCGTGTTATATTTATTTTATATTTATTTCATATTTATTTTATATTTATTTTAATTATTTTGTAGAGAGCCCATACCACATTAATTACAAGGTTTGGTGATGCAGAGCAGTTACATACACATAACGTTACGTTGCCAGTTCCACAACTAAATATGAGCAAGAAAAGGGTGTCGGAAAGCGCGTCAGCAAGCGCGTCAGCAAGCGATTCTGAGTTGAGTGCTGCACCTGTGCCTGCTACCGAAACTCAGAACGCAGGAGTCTTTTCCAAGGTATTCAGCAACTATGTCAAACAAAGTACCCCTAAACTGAAGCTGGTGGATTCGTTTCTAGCGTTTTTGGTGGTTCTTGGGGTGTACCAGTTTGTGTTTTGTGTACTAGTTGGCAATTTTGTGAGTATATTGGAGTTGACAACACCAATAGAAGACTATTATCCTTGTTAAAGACTATTTTAGTATCAATGGTGGTGTCATGGGTGATCTTGGAGAACTTATTGAATCAAATTAACTCAGCCTTTCAACGCATTTCTTGGTGGATTTGCCAGCACAGTGGGCCAGTTTGTGCTAACTGCTGCCTTGCGTATCCAGACAGCCAAACAAAACGCTAAAGATTTCCCTGGTGTCAGCAGCGAAAGAGCTTTTGTAGACTTCCTCTTGGGAAGTTTGATTTTGCACTTCTGTGTGTACCACTTTATCAATTAAATAGAAATAGAAGTGATGGATGTGGTTATGATGGTACTTAGAATAGAGCCCCTGTGCAACACACTTATTATAGGGATTGTGGTTTTATCTACTGAACTCTCAGTCAATTTCTAGTATTCCTTCAGAAAAGTCGATGGCACTAGTCAGGCCACATCACATTCGAAGCGACAAAAGAAGCAAGGGTGACTAGTCAGCCAAATGATGCAACCATTGACAGGTGAGAAAGAGTGTAAATTACAAGCTCATGGAAAACCTAAAGACATTTATAGGACTGGTCCCACTTAAAATATTCTAGTAACGAGAAAAAAAGTACGATGAGGCGTTTAAACTATGCCGTGAGCCAAGAAAACGGGCAAAACAAGCTTCCATAACGGTATGTATTGACCTGGATTTTAAATTTTCAAAAAATCCGCAATAGTTTAGTGGCTAGAATTTCCGCCTGTCAGGACATAGTTCAGCACGCGGGGGACCGGAGTTCAATTCTCCGTTGCGGAGTGTTTTTTATTACTTCAATACTTGATTGTACTGTGCACAACCAATGCTAGGCTATGTAGAGTATTTCATTTTGCATAGGTACACCATACAAATTCAGTTACATTCTACTACTGTTAAAGAAAAATGAAAATAGGTACCAGTTTTCTTCATTAAATATCAAGTAAGTTCCAGCAAACTCAACAGTACTACTGAATCCCGTGTTCATATCTCATTATAATTTAGACCCATATACCTGATCAACAGATAACGCAACATCCTTTTTCCTCCTTGACTTCTACGACCCGTTCTTTCACACTCCGACCCTTTAGACTTCCCACACTAGTGCCCGCACTTGTGTGCATTGTGCTGCTGCTACTGCCTTGTCTATGCCGTTCATATTGCTGTCGCCGGATCTCTCTCACAACATCACAAAAAGCTTCATCCACATTCACCCTATAACGGGCAGATGTTTCAAAAAATGGCACATCCCATGCCTGTGCAAGTCTTTGGCCCTCGATAGACGACACTTGACGTTCAACTGATAGATCGCACTTATTGCTCACAAGCACAACTGGTGCTCGATCTGCTTCTTTCACGCATAAAATCTGACGGTAGAATCGTTTGATCTCCTCAAATGAGTCCCGCGACGTAATACTGTAAACCAAGAGAAAGCCGTCTCCGTTTCGCATGTATTGCTCACGCATCGCTGAGTATTCTTCTTGTCCTGCAGTATCCAGAACATCTAATGTGGTTAGGTTGTTATCAATAATCATTTCTTTTCTGTAGGAGTCTGTGTTAGGATACCCTTCTGGCTGTTTTTTTTTGTTTTTTTTTAATTATCTTCTCTTGATCAGTGCAACTCACCTTCGATGGTTGGATCATACTCATCCACAAAATGACTCTGCACAAACTGTAACGTGATGGCCGACTTTCCGACGCCACCGCCGCCAACAACCACCAGTTTGTACTCTCGCTGGGTGATGTTCATGTTGGTTTCGTTACTGAGGCTAGTTCCCCCAGGTTCACTTATATTGATTTTCCAAGATACAGTTAGGCTCGCAAAGTATACTTCTACAGAGTCTAATCACACAAAGAAACTGTTAAACCAAGCTAAAATAAGATTTGAAATAGGGGGTAAGTTTGTTGTTCCAAGGTGGGGACAACTGAAGTAAACAAAGTCTGATTGAGGCACCACGGCGTTTACGTGATTAGAGCAAATATTTGTATTGATAGCAATAGAGAGAAGGGGATTATTATGAAGCAATGGTGGAAGGGGAGTTTTGAGAGGTATTGTATACCCCAATAGCCCATTATACCAAACTGAACAATTTATTGCAGAGGAACTCAAAAAAAAAAAATTGTAAATAACCTCTTGGTTAAGACAAGCAGCATTATCATAGATTAAGTATAGTTTCGGCGATGTCAGGAACACAATACAGAGGCAACCAACGCCTGCGTGGTGGGGTTTAACCCTCCGGAACAACATGTTCCGAACACCCACAAACATATATTTGAGGCACCACATACGCGAGAGGGTTGGTTTCGAATAATTAGACTGTTATCTCAGGGTGCAGCATGATTGGCTCCCGCACAAACAAGCGAGATTGTGCGTGTACCCCTCTTTGAAACTACTAAGGCGTATACGTGTTGTTGACCTTAATATCAAAACATGAGGCGATCAAGTCCGTGGACTAGCCAGCTGGACGCTTTTAACCGACACACTTGTTACAAGACTGTGCAAAAATTGAAGTGTATATTTTCTTTGGTCAGGAACTAATCGATGCAGGCACAGGCAGCATACGGCAGTATGAAACAGGTAGATCACATACAATCGTACGATTAATCCCAAGTGGAGATACTACAGTGCTCAAGTGTCAGGGCAAATATTACAAGCAGGAGAACAGCTGCTGTAAGCATAGGCGGTATTATTATAACCTTGTTGGTCTACCCAGAGTGAAGCCTCAACTAGTGCATGTAATATACGTATCCATGCCTTTCCATTGAAAGGATCGCTGTTAATTTTGGTATGAAGTACTTTGATTGCATGCATCGTAAGGCCCAGACCCACCTCGGGAATGTGAGAAGGTGGGTGAACACTTTAATGGCGAGTATCAAGTAACAAGCAACAACAACTAACAACTTTGAATATTATGAGACTGATAGACAATCTCTGGTAAAATGATAGGCGATAACGCACATCATAGATGATTATATATTTCAGTGTTCATTTCTGCGAGCGGGAACGGTTACCAAACCGGCCCTACTTGATTATCAATATCTACTTTCACTAGGTTTAATTTCTTGTCTCACTAGGTGGAGGCAGAAGTAAAGGAACAAAAGACCTGGTTTAAATTTCATTTCTCTCGCTTGTACACCAATTACTTCACAAATTCAGGAGCAAGCATTCGAAGCCAAGCATAAGGTTCGGAAGGGTTGCATTATCTTATAACGCCTGTGAATGGGGTGAACCTGAACAAAGCTTTCCATTGTTTCTTGGAAAGCAATGTAGCCCTGGTGGGTGGGGAAAGGCAATGCTTTGTGCAACAAGAAAGTTTTTGTGGAAGTTCCCTTCCATGTCTCGTACATTCCGTACCACCACCTCGTTTTCGTTTATTTTTACCATGCCAAGATAATAAAAGTTAAACAGAGGCACTAATATACTTCATCCATCATGGCAGATCTAGGCTTCAACGCAATACACAACGCGTACATACAGCAAATATTGATTGGATGTGGGTCGAAATCGTGTAGAAGACCGTACTGCCTTAGTAATCCGCACGGATACCAAGCTCGAAATGGCCGAATCAAAACGGCAGCAGCAACGCAACAAGCCACCAACTTGGTGGCATTGAGAGGACCAAGTCTACTGTGCGAATCGTTCGACAGATCTCAACCCATTGAACAATGTCAAGAATCAGAAGATTCCACTAGCGACGTCACTCCAAAATACACATTGTCTCACTCCATGCTCAAAACGAAAACATACTCCTCACTACCTAGTTTTGATAACGGTTCATGGCGTTCTATGCTTGATCAATCTCATGACAATGGAGATGGGAAAGAAGTTAACACGTTCAATTCTTCCCATGACTCAACTTTGAAGAGCATGGCCAATCCCACATCTTTCCTAATTCATTTGATACAACATCCCGAAGCAAGTAAAGATATTAATAGTTCATTAGCAGCTTCACGGAAACCAACGTCATCTCTTAATCATAGTCTGTTTGCATTTCACTCACGCATCCAACTTATTTATGGCGTCCAATTTATGGGCGATGCCGTGGTCCATGAGAAGGAACTGCTGTGGGGAGAATCAGAACAAGAAGAAACCAGGGAAGTGATAAAACATGTATGGAGCCCTGACACAGAACAAGCGAAACAGTCTCTTGTGGCAAGTTTGCTGGCCACCTGCCGATTGAGACCACCTCAGATAGATAGGTTTCTAGTCACCCCACATAACAATGATGTGGGTATAGCAACTCTGCATAATGCACCGTACCTAAAGCCATTTTTTGGCTGCAAATCAAGTGCGTTTTCCTCAATTCTTGCAATGTGCGATTCGTTTATCGTTTCTCACAAAGCAAAAGGTATATCCCGCGTGCCAAGGATGCTAACAATACGAGATTCGCATGATTTAACTCGACAATATTGTTTTCGACGAATGTCCAATGTTCACAATTGGACGGGTAATTACTTGAGAGTGTGCGAGGACTTGGGCCTCACCCAAACTGAATTTCTGCCAAGGGCTTCATGTTTCTACATTGTTCTTTCCCGAACACGTGATGACGACATTTTGAAACAGCTAATGCAGTATATTTACTTTCAGTTTAAGACCCCTTTTAATCTCCAACTCCCGCTCAAGGTCCAGTTTTCAGATGGAGAAGTCGGTCTTGACCTGGGGGGAGTTCAGCTGGAGCTTTTTGATATTGTTGGACGAGTCCTGGTAAGTTTGGACAGCCCATATTTCCAGCATGATGACAATGGAGTGGTTTGGATCCGTGAAAACAAGTCAGTATCGCCTGCTGAATGGGGTATTATTGGTGCGATAGTTGGCTTGGCTTTACACAATGGATGCCCATTATCATTTGACATGCCTCTGTCGTTTTATCGTGCTTTACAAAAATCACGCAACACCAGGGACTTGGTCACATTAACTGACTTCAAACAACACGACCCTATTGCATACAATTCGTTGCTGAGTTTGCGAGAACTAGATGATGGCGAATTAGAAAGTCTGGGGCTGGTTTCTGGTTCTGGGCTTCCTGTGGCCAATCAACGTGAAGTTGACCTGTACATCCGCGAGTATATCAATGCTCCTTACAAGTCTGAGTACATCCAGACTATCCTGGCTTTTATCGTCAGTGGGTTTCAAATGGTTTGTCATGTCGAGCTTGCTCAGCGTATTTCTGAAGGGCACTTGAAAAGGCTAGTGGAGGGCTCAATTCTAAGCAATGGTGCTCCCATTGACGTGGAGCCACTTTTGAAACAGCTCTCATATAAAGGAGGTTATTCGGAGTCTTCTATTCAAGTCACATGGCTGAAAGATTATCTGCGACAGCTTCCTGTTTCCAAGCTGAAGCTTTTTTTGCATTTCATTACCGGTTCTGACCGTGTTTCCATAGGAACTAAACAAGGCCAAAGAGTTGTCAAGATAACAATTCAGCTCAATGGCGTCAACACCGATTGCTTGCCTTCAGCATCCACATGTTTTTGCATTTTATTCTTACCTGCATATGAGAACAACGACAAGTTGGTAAGATACATGGATATGGCTTTGGAACACTCAGTTGGCTTTGGGCTGATGTAACATACATTGGATAATTGCATAATACAAAAAATTAGTAATTCATTAAATACACCATAAATCTATCGCTTTCTTCCTTGCTTGCACTCGTCACAATACCAGTTGCCCTTTGGAGGAGAACTCAAGCCCAAACAAGGCAAGTGAAACCACTCGCGTGTACAATTGGGTCCGTCACATGCCACCATTTCACCATATGACACTTGTTCGCAATAGCAGTAGACAGGTTCTGCTTCTTCCTCATCGTCTTCTGCTGCTTTCGCAGACTCTGCTGCCTCCTGACCTTTACGTGATTTGCTGATGATCCTACTAGATCGTGTGGTAGAAGAAGCAGTGGTGTCGTCAGATGACGGCGGCGACTTTCGGGTTCCCGGCGCTGGAGAAGCTTTAGCCGCAGTTTTACGCTTCTTAGGCGCTGTGATTGAGGCATTAGCAGAGTCTGTAGAGCCCATGGATGAGGAACCAGCCGCACGCTTTTCACCACCTTTCTTACCATTGGGTAACGATCCAGTACTTGTGCTATTTGTAGATGACGAAGCTGCCTTTTTACCTGGACCTGTGTCTCTCCCAGAATCTTTGCCTCCTGCTCCAGATGCTTCTCTTGAAGGAGTACCTCGTCTACCCCCATTTCCGCTTTTCTCTGCGGCAGCAGCAGCTGCTGCCTTCTTGGCAGCAATAGCCTCCCTCCGAGACTCACTTCGTTGACTCTGTGTGCTTCTCTCCGCCACGGTAGGCTTGACATCGACAATGATGGCTGGGTGGTCAGGCTCACCATATTGCACCACCTCGGGAATTTCACGTGTCGTGATGAGCTCGTAATCTGCGTCAATCCGTGCAATATGACGGCTTACAACCTCAGCAGCCACCCCTGCTACGTGCATTTTTTCCTCAAGACAGGGCATGAGCTCCCGAATCAAGCCTCTGATTTCAAGTAGCATTGCTTCCCGCTCCTCGGTTTTCTTGGCGACTTCAGGATCATCTTTTCTTGGTGGTGGGATCTCCAGAAACTTGGCAATGAGGTCAGCCACTAAGGGCGTGGTTGTCGTACATTTGGCATCGATTTCTCGTAATAAAGTGAAATGACGGACTGTTTCTAAAGGCAGCGCTTCCAGGGCGTCGGTGAAGTCGTTAAGTCCCGGATATAGCCCTACGGGCTTGTTCTGGTTCCGTCGAGACGATGATCGTGTGTTGTATCCTCTCATTAAGTTGGCCTGTGTAAACTAGAGTTGTTCTTGGCAAGCCAGTATAGATAAAGTGTGGATATTGAGACATGCATTTGAGCTGCATAAGAGGCAGGGTAACGAGACTCAAATGGGTGGAATCCAAGTCAAAAACACTTGGCTGGTAAAAATTTACTCTAAAAATTACGTTGTATTATTCAAGTCCTTTCAAGCTATAAATGTCTAAGAAATACAGCCGTCTCGGTTTTCAAGCTTTGGGCCAGTGGCCTTGTTCCATATAGGGTGCTTGAGGACACTCCATGAACCTCGCGTGGCCTACTCCAATACAGTCGACGACGTCATAGTCTTTGCTGCTGCTGGGTGGTACCCATTGTCGGATTGCACAACAAGGTGAGACCTTGTAAATGGCTTCTGGAGGAACAACTATGTTGCTTCCATACCTAGAGCCAGGCCAAGAAGGCTTTAGACCCGCTGGTAGATGAGCAAGTACGCGGTCTTGTCATCCTTTCCGTCCTCCTCCATGACGTACCAGTTTTCATTTCGGATAGGCTCGATCTTCACGTCGTCAATTCGGTACCACTTGCTGCCTCCAACCAACACGTTGACTGTGTAGTGACCCGTGGTTGTGGATGTTCCATGATGGAAAACTACTCCAACCAAATTGTACTGGTTTGACTTTCCTCCTGAAGCCCGGAACTGCTGCTTACCCTTAAGAGACAAGCTCTCCATGGGCACAGACAGGTGGGGGCCATACGAAATCTTCTTGTTAATTTTTCGAACCTGCAGA
Organism: Yarrowia phangngaensis; assembly: GCA_900519005.1. Taxonomy (NCBI): domain Eukaryota; kingdom Fungi; phylum Ascomycota; class Dipodascomycetes; order Dipodascales; genus Yarrowia; species Yarrowia phangngaensis. Next base: position 1,247,406 of record ULGR01000003.1, read on the forward strand.
TCCATCAAATCGGTTCCAGAGTATGTGAATCGCTTGAGTTGGACCACGAGAATTCGGGGTAGCTCCTCGAGCAGAGTTTGCTTGCTAGCTGTGACAGGGGAGCCACCACCTTCACGGAAGGTCTCCACTTGCTCTTTAGCAGAGAGAGCCTTGAACCCAGCCTCGACAGTGGAAATGTTGGGGTTCTCCACATCGAGGTGGATCACATGGAAAGGTTCTAGCACCTTGGAAACAGACTGTCGTGGGATATCTAGGTTAGACTCAAACTTACCTCCAAAAATTTCAGAAACAGGTGACCAAGGGAACTGGGGGGATCGAGTGGTGGAATTTTTCTTGGCACCAACCTGAGTCCATTCGTTACCACTGGAGGTCTTGCTGTCATTTTCAATGTACCCATCGTTGTCTTCTCCAAGCACAGCAACAAATTCCTCATGCAATCCGTCCAGAAGATAGCCCAGGAACTCCTCAGCATCCTCCTGCTTGCCTCTTTGAAGATGGCTGAAACGTGGCAGACCAGCAATGCTCTTGTAGAAAGAGTCAATGGTGATATCGGGCAACTTTGAGTTTGGAGGAGTAGCAACAGTAGAGCCGTTGGGTACACTACCTCGCTTGTACTCGTCCAAGAAGTCAACCATGGCTTCTGTCAGAGGGCTAGCACTATCCATGGATCGTGGCACCTTTTCTCGGATCAGATCAATAAGACGTGAAAACGGAAGGCAGTGGACAAGAATCTGTAGAATTGAGTTGATGAAGCAGACATTGCCATTGTTGGCGATACCCCGAGGTCGAGCGTTTAGCAGATTGTGGGTGTTGCTGGAGGTTGAAGAGTCAAACAGGTCTGCGTCATAAGTGTGAGCCTTGACAGCAGCGATGACACTGCCAAGAGTGGCGGGGGGTGAAGGAGAAGGAGCGGAAGAGGCGGGGCTATCGGCAGGGTGAGAAGAGTTGGTGCTATCAGTGGGGCTTGAAGAGGCACTGGTAGATCCAGCGGAGGATCCATTTTCCTCATTGCCAGTCTCCCCTCTATCTTTAACTTCCTTCTTTTCAACTTTGGGGATGGCCTTGGATGCAGCGGCAGCCCAACTACTCTTAACCTTGGGGGTCTTTTTAATCTCCTTGACTTCCTCAATTTTGGGTTCCTCTTTTGGCGCTTCCTCAGCAACAGTCACAACCTCCGCAGGTTTTGCTTCTTCCTTGAATGCAGCGATCAAGTCAGTGCTGTCGCAGATCATGTCACCAAACTGCACGCTAAACTGTACATCGCCATCAATGACACTGGATAGAATCTGATGAGTGGCAAATGTAACGGGCCTGGTGAGATGCAGCTTGGAAGCGGAAGAGAGCGATGCTAACGGCCGGACTTCGAATCGGCCAACGAATACAGGTAAGAGAGGCAGTCGATTGTCCTTGATAAGCTGGAAAATCGAATCAATCGGGGTATCTTTAGAGTTGTAGTAAGATGGTGCAGGGGGAGCAGAGCTGTTCATTCGGTAGGTGGGGATAGTAGTAGGCATGGGGGATGGAGGTGCTGCCATTACTGGGGAAGCTGCTGCACCTGCACCTGACTCAGGCATGAATGGGGCTCCACCACCAGGCACAAAAGGCTGTGGTGCTCCTCCACTGCCTTGTGGTGCTCCTCCTGGTGTGAATGCTGCTGCTCCAACGTTGAAGCTGAACGTTTTCGTTTTGCGGGGTGCGTGGACAGGCTGTGCTGGCTGACCCATGGGTGAGCCATACTCGTGACCTGGCGGCGGTGGTGGTGGCGGTGGCTGATGCATCATATGTGGTGGTGGCTGTTGACCAGGTTGCGGTGGTTGGCCAGGCTGAGAGTGTGGTGGCATCATGCCATGAGGGATCTGGCCGCCATCAGGATAGTAGTGCGGAATGAAGGGGGCGCCATTGAATCCAGCGTAATAGGGCATGTGAATGTAACCAGCATGGTGTGGGTACATGATTGGGGGGTATCCCCCTTGGCCGTAGTGTGGTTGTGAGTTCACTGAGTTAGTTGAGACTGATCGCCGCAATTTCCGGATGGGAGTATGGATGGCAAAAGAGGGGCTGATATCATCAACTACACAAACAAACAACTGTATAATGTGATCGCAAGTGTGATCGTCAACACGAAAGTGCATCCAAGTCAAAACATGAGTCAATCCATGTAAGATTCATCTCCATCACATCACACGACACGATGCTAAGCACTAGCCTCTTGTCAACGGTGGCATCTCCTCCATGAACCCATATCATACTCACTATTATATGGTACAGGTGTGTTTGGTTAGAGCGTAGTTTGGGTGCCTCTTAAATGATGCTGATCGTTTATGGGGGCGATGATCTGGCGATGGGTGGTAGATTATGGATGTGAAAAGTGTTTCCCCAAAATGAGTCAAGTGTGGGAATCTTGTGATAGGTCGCTGATTACTTTTAGAGCCCTTTTTGCGTCGTGTACTGACTCTTTTTATTGTCGTTGGGACTCAGGTTGCTCACTTTTGTGTGTTGTACAAGGTGGAAAAATGTGCGATGACAAACTGTAACTCTTGGTTTGGACTTGGTGAAGGACTTTAGATGTGCAAGAGTGGCCCAAGTTGAAGTTGAAAAAAAAACTCTAATCGTGAGGGGATTGATTAGTAATGGTGTTGAGACTAGATAAGATAAGCAAAAAGAGTCAAATAAACAAACTAATATTGCCACGTTATTTCAGGTATATATTTACAGTTATTTGTAATAATGTGTGAATTTCCCTTCGTCCGTCGCCACGTATAGGTTACTTGTTGATGTTGAGTGAAGTAAGACATGATGGTAATAAAAATTAAAAAAAAAAAAAAAAAAAACAATAAAAAAAACAATAAAAAAAACAATAAAAAAAACAATAAAAAAAAAATCGAACAAATACATCTTTGATAATTTGACAAAATACTCCAATTACACAAAATCATTCATCATTCATCATTCATAAGTCATTTTACAACAAACTGTCGCTATTATTACTGTTGGCAGTGCTGGCATTCCAGGTGGCATTGGTCTGGGTGTTCTGACTCTGGTTCCAATTCAGACTAGCACCGCCATTAGTGGTTGAAGCGGTGTTCCAATTTATTCCAGAAGATGGAGTAGTATTATTGTTCTGTGAAGGCCAGTTTATGCCAGAGCCTGTAGAGCCGTTAGTGGCAGTGTTCCAGTTCACCCCACTGGAGGTAGGGTTCTGATTCCAACTGATTCCTGAAGTGGTGTTAGCACTATTCATGTTGATGTTATAGTTGGCAGTGCTGGCAGGTTTCGGTTGAGGCTTTAGAGGAGTCAAAGAGGGAACTTGAGGCTGGAGTGGTTTGGAAGACAACCCCGCACTCTGGAAGCCTCCAAAGTCATCATTTGCCTTCTTAGGGGCACTCAATGCAGGAATAGTTGCTGGTGCCTGGAAAGAAGGAACTGATGGGGTAGACACAAAAGCAGGTTTGACAGTGGGTGCTGCTGCAGGCTTGCTCACTGGAAGAATGAAATCAGGACCACTATCATCGAGCATGGTGAAATTATTTGTAGGTTTCTCAATATTGTCCTGAGACCTAATGGGAACCTCGACATTATGAGTTAGCTTTTTCTTTTGTTCAGTTTCGACCTTGGTGCTGAACTGTTTGATAACATTCATGAATTGCTCGAATTGAGCAACCGAGTATTTAGGACCCACCGCCATGGACCAAAGTACCGGAATCACTTCATTTGCAACGACCTCAATATCTAACATCGCCACTAGTGTTTCATATAGAGAAAGCATTGACATCATGACTCTGGGATCTCGTGACTTGACGCCCTTGAGCATTCCCAAGAGTTTTTCTGTCACGCTGTACTTATCTAGTCCTGATACCACCAGTTCCTTGAGGGCGTTTATCGCAGCGATTTTGACACCCAGGGAAGTAGTCTTTGTGAAAACTTCGCAAATCTTGGGGAAGATTTTGTTTTTAATGACAGGGAAATCCAGTTTCTCGAGAATGTCCTTTTGGCACTTGAAAAGAGCCAATTCCTGGATTTCGGGGGTACCTGAGTTGTCAAACATAACGAAAAAGAACGGAAGAATATCCTTCTCGATTTCCTTAGAGCCGAGATGTTTCAAGAATAGATGAAGATCATTCAGAACTATTCTCTGTACATGCGAATTCTGCTGCAACTTCTCGTTGCCACTGAAAACGGGTAGAATTAGAGTGCAAAAGTCTAGCAATGACAGTTGAGCCGAAATCAGGAAAATGACATGCAATAAACTAGCCATGACTGGCTCTGTGACGTGACCTAGACTAGCAATAAGAACCTTAAGAACTTTGTTCTTAAGAATTTCAAACGGAAACTCAGGAATTGTTTCGATAAATTGAGGAATGAAGGCTTCGATTTCTTCGTCTGTTTTTCCTGAAAATTCGTCAAAGAATTTCAATGCTTTCAGCAAGAAAGAGTTGAAAAAGGAAGCAGATAGAACAGCCTGAATGGGATATCGATCGGTTGGATATCGAGTGAGCATTCTTGGAAGGATCTCAACCAGAGCAGCAGGGATCTTTGTGGTATTGTTAGGCTTTCTAAAGAAACTGGCCAAAGCTCCAACATCTTCCTGGTAATTGTTGTAGTTATTATTGCTATCGATTGGAGGTTTGAAATTGTATAGCGTAATAGCGAAGCAAGCAAGCGAAAAAACATCTGCTGAGAAATCGAGGTTCTTGTCCAATACCAACTCAGGCGCTGCGAAGTCAAGGTTGAGCTGTACAAATCGAGGGTATCTGGTATCATACTGTGGAAGGAAAAACTCACTATTGTTGGACTTATCCAGTTCACTGGCATATCCGCATCCTCCCAGCTTCCAGTCACCATACGAGTCAACAAATACCGTGTTGAGATTGATATTCATGTGCACCATTTTGGCATCTTCATGCATGAACCGAAGACCCTCTGAGAGCTGCAAAAGACCCTTTTGGATCGCCAAGTTCGACAGCTCAGGAGGAATGTGTTCGACTGATGGTCGGGACTCACGTGACGCATCAGCCTCCACCATGGATCGTACACAGCATTCGACTCGCTCGGTCACAAAACTCAGACTACTTTTACCTTCGTAGAGGGGTTCAATGATTCGCAAGAAGTTGGGGTGACGCAACCGAGCCAGGTTCGTTGCCTCATTTCGAAGTCTCGAAAAGATTTCATCGCTACCATGGGAGCTTTTCATGCCATTTTTAGAACAATACGCCTCAAATTTCTTCTTGTCAAACATAAAAACACTGACCAGATCACCTCCTTGGCGACGGGTAGCATTGTGCACTGCCCAAGCCCCAGCGTGGAACGCCGGTTCCGTGGAGATGTTATAGTTCTGGGAATGCCCGGATTTAACTGTGTTAGCGACTTTAGCAATGATTTGACAAGTGAAGTCTTCAAGATGGACTTGTTCATGAGTTGACCTGTCGATTCCTGAGCTTGCGATCCAGGTATAAGACGACCGCAGAAACAAGTTTTTGTCAAAAGCGATGGTAGAAGAGCTACCTATAAGTACCACTGGGCCATTACAGACAAAGGTTTATAACAAAAACGTCTGCTCCATTCCAAACGGAAAATACTCACATCTTAGAAATCCAAGCATGTGCTAGATGTCTGTTGTATAACTGTGGTGGGTGTACAACTTCTTTCCACCTGAAGTTGAATATATACCACGTTACATAATGCATCAAACCCTATTTCGAGAGTGCTCCATGGAGAACAGCAGGTTGGTAATAATCATTCGTCATGCCATTGAATCTTGTAAAGATAACACTTGAAATTTTTTCGGTGTTTTATTTCTGTTGGTTTTCTGCTACATATATATAGATGTAGATGAATATTTTCACCATTACATAATATTTCATACTAGCACATCAAATCTATTTCTTTATCAATAAAATCATTAGTTGCTCAATGCAAGGCAGTAATAAATACGGGAGAGGGCTAGGGTATAGTGGATTAAGCACGAGATGACTACCTGCATGATAGTGTAAATTCAAATGGATGCGACTGGACTACTGATCAGTTGTAGGTAGTTGTGAGAGTCACGTGAGCGTTGCAAATCGAAATAGTCTTAAACAGAATGATACAACTCTTTTAGTCGTTAATTGAGTGCATCACAACAGTTATTTAGGTCTCAGTTTGGATGCGGCTAAATCAATGAGTATGGTTCACGTGAATATGACATAATATAAAACTAAACGCGTCAATTAGAAATATTTCTATATCAAAGAAAGGATGAGACAAGAATTTTCTTATGATATTACTATGAATGGTGTTTAAGTTGTTATTTTTAGCACCCTTCCCTTCACATTGTTGAAAACCCTGTTTCAAACTTTACTGCCTGTATGTCTAAACCCTCCCCTTACAACATTAATTCGAATACTAACCACTGCATTTTGAACGAGTCAGGCAGGCCCGACTTTGTGAAATAACCAAAAGCGTATAAACCACATCTGTGCTGGACACAGATTAACAATGTGAGTATCGCAACGGAATGACTGTGATACAGGGGTTCCAGAACTAACTCAGGACTACTTTTTTATTTCCACGAGACTGCCCACCTCATGACTGCACCATATGTGCCGATACGGAGGTTTGTGTATTAGGTGTGGCATCTGAGGAAAACCCCTGTCCGTCAGTCACATGTTCTGCTGAACTGGCAGGGACTGACTTGCCACCAAACCCCAGCTCAGGTGGTGGGTCTTCTGCAGGTGCCATTGCTGGTGGGGTGGTTGGAGGTGTAGCTGCTGCAGCAATCTTCAGTTTTCTAGTGTGGTTCTTTTGCTTCTCAAAACGAGCGCAGAGAATCCGGGAAGAGAAAGAATGGTTACCTGTCGTGGGACAGGACCACATCACCAGTGGCACCACACTCCAAGGAAGTGGTGACGAAGGTGGTGGTGGAGGCACAGGTAGAGATCCACGTGACAGGCAATCTTTTGCTTCTATTGCGTCGTCGGCTTTTTCTCGTGCGTCCAATGTAATTCCCATTGCGTATATTCCTGGAGTAACATCGCGTGGACAGGGGTCCTCTAACGGAGGATCTATCATTTCAAGTTCCACACATACAGACACACCTTGGGAGTACCAGTTTACCCCTGAGGAACTTTTACGCCAATCTCGACAATCCACCATATATGGTATCCGAGACTCTGTCAGCACTGAGGCCTACCGAGAAAGCCAAGCTTATGTTAGCTCTGCAATGATGACGGCTATCCAGGCGCGTCCTGTTCTAGTGAACGTCAAAGACGGTCATGCGACTGATCAAGGTAGCAGGGCGTCCACCATTCGTCAGTCTTTCGCATCAGGAACTTCGGATGCTTCCGTATATGAGGTCAGTTCTGCTGAACGAGTGAATGCCCGATCAATCCAATACAAAAAGGCCCAAAGGGTTGGGTTGCAATCAACATATATCAGTGAAGAAGGCGAAGAGTCAGCTGCCTGTGAGCTTGGCGAAATCAGTGCCACTGTTCCAATTGGCCTCGATGGCCCTATTGGTGGAAGATGCCTAACTGATGATAATCAAGAAACGACAGGGGAAGCTGAAAAGAAGCCGCAAATTCCTCCTATCCCAAGCCTCTCTGATCTGACTAACTCCGATGCTAACACCGACCTACCCGACATTCGCACCTCGTCTTTAGGAACCTTGGATATTCCAGTTCACTTCATTGCTGCTGACGACGAAGAAGGAAGCCCTTTCGACGATAAGTTTAGGTTGTAATATACCTTGTTGATAAATTTCACAGTGTAGCATGTAAATGACATTTTATAGCATGCCATTGTAGTGTGACTAAGGTTTAGGTTACATGATAACCCTATCTCAGCTATCTCATGTCAAAAACCAAGTTTCAGCAATTGACCAATAAAGCTCTCAGTGCGGTGGCTCTGGAGTGTGGATTGAGTGAGTTATTTTCGTGGTGCAAAAATATTCATCTGGAATGTAACTAATTCAGAAAGATCGGGTACCAAGCCAGAGCTTCAGAAAGCGTTGAGATCTGTATTGCTAAGTACCTCGCCACGCGAAACGCAGGAAAATGTTAGAATCGCATCGATAGATATGGGCGTGAGGAACCTGGCAATATGTCAGGTGGATTTGACACGAGACACAAAGCATGCTGTTACAGCAAAACTGGAAAAATGGTGTACGCGGGACATTTCAGAGTTTTCAGACTCAGAAGGTGCCTCAGCTCAAGAAGACATGCCGTGGGATTTACGGAACGACTCTCTGCTGGAAGTTGCATATAACTTTACTAACCATGAATTGCTGGGTGACCGCGTGGCCCAGCGTCCTGATGTTGTGCTATTAGAGCGTCAGCGACATCGTAGTCAAGGGTCTCGATCTGTCATCGAATGGGTTTTCCGAGTTAACATGTTTGAAAGCATTCTGGCAGGAAGCATTTTCACCTTCCGACAAGTAAATAGGTTGGGTAATAGCGAGGATACAGACCTCCATAGGGTTGACCCTCGAATGGTAGCTGACTACTTTATTCGAGGAAAGCGCGAAAAAGGCAAGAAGGTTGATATTAAGGCTGACAAAATCGGGTTGGTTAATAACTGGGTGTCAGGTCTAGGTGAACATTCTAACTTGATCTTACCAGGTTTTTCTCCATTAACACCAACTCTTTTGTCTCTTGAAAGTCACAGTGACGCCACAGCATCCATTACGTCAAAAAAGAGGTACAATTCATCCAAAGGCGTGAGGAAGGCAGATGATGTTGCCGACTCTCTTCTCCAGGCAATTGCATGGTACAACTGGTTATACAACAAAAGCTATTTACGCGAATTACTGAAGGATGAGAACGACGATCGCTGGAGTCATATCAACCAGTGGGTAAAGGATCATGACAAAGATTAGCTACAATGTTGAAATCGTTGGAGTTGAATTGATGCAACATGCTTTGGTCATACCAAGATGTTATGAGATTCATCGCTTTTTTGCGTTCTTACCTAAAACAGGAGTATATGTGTATTTTCAGTAATCCCATTATTATGATCTATCTCATTCAGTATCTATGGGTAGACGTAAGAACATCACTATGGAGCCTGTCTGCCTTGAAAGGAAACAACACTGATGGTAGATTCAAGAGCAAAGAGCAATACCACGAATCCTAATTAATTAAACTACGATGCGATCACGTCCTTCCCCACTCTTGACGTGTTACATATTGTCGTTTCATTGTTTTATTAAAGTTCGGTTCCTGAATCGACGCGTTTAGGGTTTTGACTTCACTGATTTGTCTGCGATCTTATAGAAAGTGGAGCTCGTCCGATTGGAAGGTAGCATTTTTACGCCGATAAATAAAATATGAATAAACATGGTAACTATCCAATAAAAACGAAGTTTAACAATAAGTCTGGTTCACGACATAATAATGATTGAGCCCATTAGGAGATTAAACTTTAATCATTCACCCAGGCTCATAATTAGGAGCAAAGAAGCCTCTTTTGACGGTCAAGAATATAATATTCTGAAAACTCCCCAAAACGGCACTTTTTGAATTTAGCCGCTATTCGTTTTCGGAAATATGTACATTGAAACTGAAATGCAATGAAGATGGCACATACTTGTGTGAGCCATCCAATTAGGCTTCGTTAGACACCACTTAAACGCGTTTCTACATGATAGTTTTAAGGTTGATGGAGAAAGGGGCTATATTCGGTTTTCACGGAGATTCATGGAAACATGGGGAAAAAAATGTGGAGGCCTGAAGAAGTGAAAAGATAAGATGTGTCAGGTGTATGTGAGATTGGATCCAGTGACTATTCTTCAGATTTGACTCCCACGCTGTATGAAAAAGTGCTCACCCCTGTTGTTGCACTGCCATTTTCGAATATCTACTTCATGCAAGCTTTGCGTAATCACCTTAAACCCTTAAACGGCTGTAGGAGTGTGGGTTATATATAATAGGAGTACAGCCAGCTTTTACACGGCAAAACTCTTTTCTTGATACGAACCAATTGTCTGTGGGAATTCTTTACTATAAATCGCAGATAGAACCCATTACAACATACTAAAAGGAAGGTTCTTACCAAAAATATCCACCCCTGGCTATCCCATTTGTCTTCGCCTTTACAATTTCTCCTCACCACCGTCGAATTACCGATAATGAACTTTCTCAGAAGAAAAGACTCTTCACGAGCAATGACGCTCCCAGGGAGAGAAGGAGATATGGAACGAACAGCTGTGTTGGAAGAGCAGATCAAGATCCTTGCAGAGAAGGCTTCACAGGCTTTGGACCAAGTCGGCGAGTTAGAGCTACTAATGGAAAAGCAAAAGAGGGAAATGGATGCCTATAAGCTGCAAATTGAGCAGAAACAAAAGACTATCGACACCTTGAGTTATGAGATTGAAGAATTGAAGAGTGAACAGAAGGAGAGTGTGGCCAAACCCACCACGACACAAACTATTGCAACGCAAACATTGGCTTTACCTGATTACTTGAATCCTCCTTCTGAGGAGACTTCTCTACATTCCTACAACCATGACAAGACCACGTGGCATACACATATCCGTCAGGTATCTGATGCCTACACTGATATTTCAAGTGATTCCTCATTGCAGCTATCACCTACAAGTGACACAATGTCCCAAAATGTTTCACGCCACTCGTGTGCCACTGATCTCACTGACTACTCCTATTCTTCGATGCATGATCCCACTCAGTTAATGTCTGCTGATGACATAAAGTCTGCTGACCGTGAAGATTTGGCACAACAAGTGATGCAACTACAACAACAGATTCGTAAATCCCGTTCCCATGACGAAAATCTCTTTCGTATGCAAAAACTGGAGGCAGCTCTTGTGGCTGTCTCTCGAGCCAGGGCAGTCTTGAGAAAGACTTGAATGACACACCGATATACCCATATTTATATATTCAGTAATAATTAAATTAACCTCTGAGCTGTGTAAAAGTTTATATGCATCTAAGTTCAACTATCGTGGGTGATGACCACCAAGTGAAGCTGTACATTGTCAACGGGGTTCTTGGTTTCTTCGGATGAACCTTCCTGAAACAATCCACACGTTGGTATGTTCGCTCGGTACCATCAAAGATCCTAGTACCAGAACCGCTACAGAAGCGTACGAAGTTCGTACATCCCATTTTGGCAATCTCTTATCTCTGACCCAAACGTCACGTAATGGCTTTGTAGCCTTGTCCTACCTTTTGCCCTACTTTGATGAGGCTCTCGGTCTACTAGACACTGCGGAGTTTCGCCAGTTGAGCGAGTACAGATGGGAAGTCAAGGTTGCTCGGGAAGAATTCCGCTTGGTGGACATCAATGCCATGTTTTGCACATGTCATGACTATGCTGTAACGTGTTTTGGCGACGATCCAAAGACCCAAATCACTTACTTTCCAAGAAACCCGCCATTCGATGAATATTCTGGAGTACAGGGGATCTGTAAGCATTTGGTTGCTGTCTACGTGAGGAAACATTCAGGTCTATTTCCAAAAGGCGAACTACCAAAACCTTTGGAGAAGAAAGAAACCAGGTCGGGAAGGAGGTGGTAGCGGCACTACAATTAGTATCTTATTTATAATGATCATTCATGCTATTGTTTATTTACTTTTCATGTGTTCAATTAATTGTCTATTCTTCAGGCTCAATAACAGCCACACAGTCTCCGGTATCGATCATGTCGCCGTTGAGGTGATATAGCTTCACGATTTTTCCTCGAACAGGAGAATTCACCACCATTTCCGTCTTCATAGCCTCGACAACCACAATTCCCTGGTTTTTATCCACAGTGTCACCCACAGAAACTAGACCCTTCCAGAATCGACCGGTGACCTCTGAGAAGACCTGGATAGCAGAAGCCGATAGAGTTGTCTCTTCCTGAGAAACTGTAGATGAGGAAATCAGGTCGTCGTTGGCCTCCTTGATTAGAGCAGCAAAGTCATCAAGACCCTGGTTCTGTGAAGCAATGTGAACCTCAATAGACTTGGAGTTTTCCTTTAGCCACTTAGCGTACCGCCCATAGTCAAACACTGACTGCTCCATCTCCACAGCGTATCGACCATTCTCCACCTCGGTAGTGATATGGTTCAACTCCTCTTCATCCACAGGGTAGTACTCGATCTGATCAAAGGGCGAAAGCAGCCAAGGTCGCTCCTGTCCAAGACACAACTTATCCCAAATAGGAATAGTTCGACCGACAAGCTGGTAGCCTCCAGGAGATTCCATAGTGTAAATGCACATGTACATTCCACCAATTCCAACTGTACCATTAGGAGTGTAAGTTCGAGAAGGATTATACTTGGTGCCAAGAAGTCGGTGTCGAGGATCAAGGGGCACAGCACAAGGAGCACCCAGGAAAACATCACCCAGACCTAGGACAAGGAATCGCGCAGTGTAAACAATATCTCGCACCTGTGATCGATCAGACAGCTTGTTCACGTCTCGAATGAAGTCAACGTTGTTGGGTAGCCAAGGTGCCTTGGATCGGATAGTCTCTTGGTATCGCTTAACAGCATCGAGGGTTTTGGAATCCTCAAAACACATGGGTAGTCGGATAATTCGAGAGGGCACCTGCCAGGTCTCGACAAACTGAAGCCGTTTCTCAAAATCGACAAGAGCTTGCAGCAAGGTAGGTCGAGAAGTGGTGGCATCGATCTCAATCAACACTGATCTGACTCCTCGAGACATCTCCACAATTCCTTTGATTGAGCTTTGAGCCTCTTCAATCAATCGATGGATTCGGTAGCTCAGGTTGATGTCCATGTTGTTGTTGCCGTATTCCACCAGGATGTAGCGGTCACCAGCCTGTCGGTACACCACTCGAGGGGTGGCACTGGAAGCTGGGAGGGTGTAGATGATGGGGTTTTCGTAGCCATCCAGCGCGAGAAGGGCATCCACAGATTCGTAAGGAGAGCCACTCAGGTTTGTGATGGTTCGATCCTGAGCCTTCTTCAATTGACGGGCACTGTCAATCGACATGGGCACAAACTGAACTGTATCGCCAGGCTTCACCTGTCCAATCTTCCACAGCTCAGCTTCCACAACCACAGCAGCACAAACAAAGCCACCAAGAGAAGGTCCGTCACAAGTTAAAATCACAGGCTCGTCTCCAGTAAAGTTAATCGCGCCAAGGGAGTAGACATAGTCGTGCTGGTTGGAAGGATGCAAGCCAGCTTCGCCACCGTCCTTTCGGGCCCACTCGGGTTTAGGACCAATCAGACGAACACCAAATCGGTTGGAATTGTAGTGAATCTTCCACTTGGATTCAAAGAAGGTCTCCAGCCAGCCCTGTGCAAAGAAATCAGGTGAACCATGGGGTCCACAGGTCACACCTACAGTCCAGTGGTTCGCGTACTTGGGGATCATGTCTCGAGAGGCAGGGCAAGGTTCAGAGATGGGAGCGGGAATAGAACACGAAGGAAGCTCAGGCTCTCCCATAAAGATGACATCTCCAAACTTGAGAGTACGGCCGTTGAAGCCTCCAAGATTGCCAAGAGCAAAGGTGGATCGTGAGCCAAGGTACTCAGGAATCAAAAGACCGTTCCTAATCGCAATGTAGAGCCGGCATCCGGAAGTCAACCGACCAGTAACAAGAGTCTGGCCTGCCTTGACTTGGACAGGTTCCCAGAAGGGTATGTCGGAACCGTCCAACGTAGCAGCAGAAGTACCTCCAGTAATAGCAATCACACTGTCGCTGTGGAAGAGAATGGAAGGACCGACCAGAGTAGCCTCAATGGCAGGAGCTTTGGGGTGGTTTCCGACAATCTGGTTAGCAACACGGAAAGCATAGGAATCCATAGGGCCAGAAGGAGGAACTCCGATATGCCACAGCCCAGTTCGGCCAGGATAGTCTTGAACAGTGGTGTAGGAGCCGGGAGCTGTGATTTCAATGGCATTTGGCATGTAGTTGTAGCTATCCAGAACTCTAGTGGAAACCTTAGCATCAGCAAACATCTGAGAGCCCACAATGGACTTGAGGTAGTCCAAGTTAGTGATGACACCAGCAACAACAGTCTCGTCAAGAGCTCGTCGCAACTTCTCCAAAGCCTCAGCCCGATCCTTTCCATGAACAATGATCTTTGCTAGAGTGGGATCGTACTCTGCAGAGACCTTCGTTCCTCGGCTGACCCAGGTGTCAACTCGCGCATCGCTGGGGAACTGAACATCAGTAAGCTGGCCAGGAGAGGGAGAAAAGTCCTTCACAGGGTTTTCAGCATATAGTCTGGCCTCAATTGAAGCACCCTTGGGGGACTTGGCACGCTGAGCCTCAAAATCAGGAGCTTTACCGCCAGCGATCAACACCATCCACTCGACAAGATCCAAACCAGTTACGGCTTCGGTGATGGGATGTTCAACCTGGAGACGGGCGTTGACTTCCAGAAAGTAGAACTCATTTCGTTTCTCGTCGAAAATGAACTCCACAGTGCCAGCTCCTCTGTACGACAGGTTCTTGGCCAGCATCTCAGAAGCGGTCATCATTCGAGCCCTAGTTTCAGCTGGGAAGTTAGGAGCAGGAGTCTCTTCTACAACCTTTTGGTTTCGTCGCTGAAGAGAACAGTCTCGCTCTCCAATAGCAATGGCGTTGCCCTTGCCATCTCCAAGAATTTGGACTTCCACGTGCCGAGCATTCTCCACAAACCGTTCCATGAACACACCATCTTCGCCAAAGAAGGACTTACCTTGATGCTTAACAGTCTCGAAAGCTCGCTTCAGACCATCGGGGCTATCGACTTTCTGAAGGCCGATACCACCTCCTCCAGCAGTACTCTTGATCATCAGAGGGTACTCAAGGGTTTTGGCAGCCTCATCAGCCTCTTCCACACTGGCAATCAGCCCTGTTCCAGGGACCAAGGGAACCGAAGAAGCAAGAGCAATCTCTCGCGCAGAATGCTTAAGACCAAGCTTTCGAATTGACTCACCAGTAGGACCAATGAACACGATTCCTTCGTCGGCGCAAGCATCGGAAAAGTCGGCATTCTCAGAAAGAAATCCATAACCAGGCAGAATAGCTTGAGCTCCAGTCTTCTTGCATGCAGCGATAATCTTGGGGATAGATAGATAAGTCTCAGCAGCAGTGATACCTTCCAGGGAAACAGAATCATCTGCATCTAGAACATGCTGGGAAAACCGATCAGGTTCAGAGAAAACAGCCACAGACCGTATTCCCATCTTACGAAGAGTCTTGATCAATCGAACAGCAATTTCACCACGGTTGGCAACCAGAACGGTCTCAAAGGGTTTCGCAGCCATATTCTGGGTAGTCTCAGCCTTGTAAGCTCTCCAGCCGCCAAACTTGGTGATGTCCTCAGCGTCCTCGTAGCCCAACTGCTCACAAATGAAGCCCTTGACCCACTTGCCATCAGCAAGCTCAATAGTTCCAATACCAAGAGGATGAGGGACCATGGACACAAACTCACCAAAGTTTCGGTATGGCACATCCCAGATCTCAACCTCAATTGCCTCTCCTCTCAAAGTTGTATCTGAGGGTAATACTCGTCGCAGTCCAGGCTTGGTAGGAATAGTGTTGGCCAGAGCATAGAGACGGTAGTACTCAGCAGTCTTGGTACGTCGAGCTAAGGTGGCTTCCACTTTCTGGAGCTGCCAGTTGAGGGGCATACCGGTAAGATGAGCTCCAACAACAGCCAGAGGGATAGTTCGAGGCATGTTCTCAACAATTGCGGCAGCTAGTTTATCTTCGTTCTTGGCAGTAGCATTGGGGAGAGCACCAAGACGTCTAGAAGTAGGAAGGAACTTCTGAGCCATATCCAACAACGCATAATCGTTGAACTTCTGAGAAATCAATGTAATGCCAAAAGGAAGTCCATCGGGTCGGAAACCCACAGGAATAGCCAATGCAGAAAGATCAGCAAGGTTTACAAAGTTCGTGTAGGTACCCTGATGAGCATTGACAACAACAGGTTCTTGGCTCACAGCCTCCATGGTTGGGACGAGAGGGCAAGTGGGTACAATCAGACCGTCAATAGAGCTAAAAATCTCCTCAATCTTACGCACAATCGCCCGACGCTTGTATTCGTATGCAAATGCGTCTGCAGCGCTAAACTTCTCGGCTTGCTTGACAATACCATAAACAGTTTGATCCATATCTTCCTTTCGGTTCAGCATGAAATCCTTGATAGCAGCGTATCGCTCAGCCACCCAGGGGCCTTCGTAGAGACATTTGGCAAGCTCGAAGAGAGGCGAAAAGTCTATGCCAACCACTTTGACGCCCTGTTGACGTAGCCGATCAACAGCCTCGTCAAACAGGGTAGGGTTATATTCGTCGCCATACCAAAGAGGGGTTTCAGGCACAGCGAAGACCGGAGTGGGGCCAAAGGACTTAAGAGGTCGTTGGGGGAGTCGTCTTGAGTAACAATCGTCTCTGTCATATTGAGCAGCAATGTTGAATACGAGCTGGGCATCTGAAAGAACCAGAGAGAAGATAGAAATGCAATCCAGAGACTTGCAGGCAGGAACAACACCCTTGGTTGAGAAAACACCCACAGTAGGTTTCAGGCCAATCAAGTTGTTAAGAGAAGCGGGGACTCGCCCAGAACCGGCCGTGTCAGTACCTAGAGAAAACGGAACCAGGCCTCGAGCAACGACAGAGGCAGAGCCAGCTGAAGAGCCTCCTGAAACGTGCTCATCTGAAAATGCATTAGGGGTAGCTCCGTAGGGAGTTCGAGTGCCGACAAGACCAGTTGCAAACTGATCCAAGTTTGTTTTTCCAACCACAATACCTCCAGCCTCTTTAATGAGTCGGACCATGGTAGCATCTTCCTTTGGAAGGTAGAGAAAAGCAGGGCATGCAGCAGTAGTGGGGAAATCAACTACATCAATGTTATCTTTGACGGCAAATGGAACACCGTACAGTGGCAGATCCTGAGTTAGCATTGATGTTTTTTTTATTCTTCTTTCATAAATTATTCCACACAACCGGTACTCACATCTGTGCTCTTCTTCATCAGCTGTAGCTCTTTCCATTGCTTGTTAATATCTTCGGTGGTCGCCACAGAGATCCATGCGGGGTCACCATGTTTATAATCTTTGAAAGTGGCCACAAGATCAAGTAGTCGATGTCTCGCCTCTTCATAGGAAGACTTGGTCTGGGCTTCTTTCCATTGAGTAACTGTCCATCCAATCGATTCACACATATTTGGCGATGATTAACGATTGGCAATAATTTGGAGAAGTCCAGGATGTGAGACATCCCCCGCTATTTCTAGTCATCGTCCATTAACTTTAGTTGTGATGATAGCAGGGTTGGCCGTCGAAATTGCCCGCGGCAAAAACCAGGCTATGGCCAATTAAGCTTACTGATAAGACATGCTTACTCCCAACTCTTTGTCTGTCACCACCAAGATGAAACCTTAATTAGTATCTTATCTGCACTGACCAATAAGGGCAGAGGAAGCCTTTTCCTTATCTCTACACGGATGGAAGGTGAAAAACATGATAACCTGGTAACTTAGGTAAACAATAGCATCCATAGGTAGATCGGCCTCAGGGCTCATTGTGCCAAGACAAATAGAGAGCGCCTATGGGAATTGAGCGATACGGAGTTCTGAGTTGAAGTTGGGAGATGGTATGGATTCCTCTGTAGCCACATGTACTCAAGGTCATGTACTAACCATGGCATGCATCGATCAAGAAACCATCTGGCAGAACGCAAGCATCCTGAAATGCTTTTAAAAAATGTTGCCCCAGAGTGGTTTAGCTAGATGTATTCTCCTATGAACAAACTACATGAAGTCTACAAATACGAGCAACTTAATAGATTAATGGGTAATGTTATTAAAAAAATATATATATCTATCATTGTTTTCTGACATTCCGTAGCTTCTAATTTGTGGAATGCCGTGTTGGGTTAATGCATGGACACCAACGGGCCGTTGTAAAAATTGGTTATATGATGATAACCTTTATGCAAATTAGACTACACCAAAAGGAAAAAATACCGAATTAAAAGTACTAATGACAGTTACTGCAACGGAATACCAAATGTGATATCCGATTTCTTCCGACCACGAAAATTCACTTTTAACAGGTAGACCCTGCATATTAGGACTTTGGTATTATTCAGGTGGCCAAGTCGTGCGACATGAGATAAAAATCCTAAATCGGAATGAGGACATTAGCGATCTATTGGGTGCTGTAAAATTGTCAAGTAACTTCCATTATCGGAAACGGCCATACTATTATATAACAGATATCAGAAGAAATGTCTGCCTAATTTGTACCAAGTAGGTGGTGGGTACCATTACAGGAGTTAGTTACAAAACAAAAAACTACAGTGTCGTTGGGTCTAGGTGTCTGAAAATTAGAGTTACTTTTAGTCTCAAAGTGGCTCCAACGCAACACAAGTTTCGCCCTTAAGGGTTGGAATGGTTTGGGCAGAAAATAGTTCTAGGTAAATTATCAAGTTCTTTTTTTGTTTTTTTCAATAGAAAATTCTTATACACTCAATTGACAATAACATAAATATGCTAAATAACTGAAGTAAGTCAACAAGTTATACTGTCATAATCTGGTGTTGGAATACGAGGAAATCCACTTTATTTTCATGCATTCAATTGCCTATGACATAAATATGAAATAATTATAAATAATAGAAATAAGTCTACAAGTAAACTGTGACTAATTTGGTGTTGTCACTGGAAAAGTCGTTTTCTATTCATTTTACCGAACTAGTTCAACCAGATTTTCCATTTTTCAAAAATGGTTGTATAGTGTAGCGGTTATCACCTTGGATTCTGAAGATCTCTTCGCTTTCCAATAACCCCGGTTCGATTCCGGGTACGACCTTTATTTCTTATTTCATTTCTTCTAGAATAAAGCTTCTTTTTTTAAAATCTTTTTTTTGTCTCCTTGCGGATGAATCTACAAGTCATTAGTATATTATAGGTGTGTGTATTGGTACACTTAATTTACTATAGAAACTCAAGCTTTTCAGAATGTAGCCTCGTCCAAGGTTTTGAACTTAGGTACAAGATGATTGTGTGTGCCATCAACTGCACCCTTGTTCTCTGATTGAATCAGATGAATATAAAGCAAAAACTCTTCTAGACCATGTTTGTTCTCCTGTTCATTCTTCAACACTTGTTCTCGAGTTTCAGAGAGTGATGGAGAGGGCACAATGGCGATTTCGACATTCTTCTTCTTCTCATAAATCTTGTAGTAATCTCGGAAAGACAGTTTGTTTCCAGCTAGAGAGAGAACATCAGGAATCTCATCTACCGGTTTCGCCAAGGTCACAGCCAGAGCTGTGACAATGTCCTCAATAAAGGTTGTTGTCCACACTGCATCAGCGTCAATGGGATTCGCCTTATTCGTAGCTGGGTCAAGTCGCATAAAAGAAGGATAGGCAATAGCAAATTCTCCAAATAAGCCATTGTGAACAGCCACTACCTTGAGACCTTCTACTGCTCTGGCAGCCTCAAGATGGTTTTTCTTAACATCCAAGGTGTGATAATCTGGTGACTTAAGGTAGTTGATGCCAAATTCAGAAGGAACATAAACCTTTACTCCAGCTGATTTAACGGCGTCCAAAATACCTGCCCAATTGGCACTAGGACCTGTGACATTGATAACCACCTCCACTTCCTTGAAGATCTGTTCGAGAGAACCAGCTTCGTCAGGAGATCCTTTTACGTACTTCACCTTTTCAGTAGAGGTGGGGGCCTTTGAAATGTCTCGAGTAACTACAACCAGAGGATAGGCGTAGCCTGGAGTGTTGGAGAGGGCATTGATCAATGGAGCTCCAAGGACTCCATTGGCACCGATAATTGCGACAGAGGTCATTGATATTGATAAGTTCTTGAAAGTTTGAGTGTGTGTGAAAGATGTTTCTCATCACCCCAAAACTGCATGTTTATATACTCATTTTCCTGGAACTCAGAAATTCTGTGGAGGTAGAGACAGATGAGATGATCTTAGTAAGTAGGTTAATCCTAAACTTTGTTGGTCAGTGTAGGTAAGCATTACAAAACACTACAACTGAAATGAAAATATAAGAAAAAATTAAAATAAAAATAAAATAAATAAATAAATAAAAAACTAACGAAAAAAAACTGAAAAAAAAACTTAGGACAAAAAAATGAATTTTTTAAACATTGAAAAAGGACAAGAATACATCTAAGTGAGGAAATCAAAAAATTGAGTAGTAATAACTTCAAACTGGCTAAATCCGTTGAAAATAACCTGCATGGATGGTGTGAAGTTGTTTGCTGCTTGATTTCTAATTAAAATTATTAATTCTTACAATATCCAACCTTCATGATGACGTGACGAGAATGGAAGATTGCCACGTTGGACTTCAGCTCCACAACGCCACATTCCAATTAAGTATTCTACATCGGTTTAGTACGTACCTGCTGTGAACTATCATGTAGTCAATAATATCATCTATTAAATGCTTAAGCCTCCAGCCAAACACCCTCGCCTCGGTCGTGAATCCAAGTTCCGAGTTCCTTGACATTGGCATCCCATTGATCCAGACGTTGCTTCATGTCTGCGATCTGCTCTTTATTGAGGACTCGGGGTTGCAACCAGGTGATGGTAATAGTTTGGGCGACTTCGTCAATGTGACCCTTGATAAGTTCCAGCGACAAAGCCTTCATCACGAGATGCTCGATTTCATCGAATGGGAGCTGTGTCTCCTTGGCCACTACAGCAAAGGTGAGGGTTCGGTCGTTGGTAGGTCGCTTGAAGGCGGCCTCTGTAAGTGCAGTAAGGCAGATCTTTTGTCGGAGAAGTGGCATTGCGTTCTCGAGAGGTGGAAGCTTGGAAACATGCTGGGAGGTGAGTTTATCGAATTCCGAAATATCGCCATGGTTGAGGGCGAAGAGAAGATCTCGCAGCCATGCGTACTCTGTGTTCTTTAGCGAGTCCAAAACCGGATGTAGCAGAAGCTCGCCGAAGTTGTGAATCTTTTCGCCCAGCAAAGCTGCTACTGCAAGTTCGTGAGCTCGTTTCTGAACTGCCTCAACAGACAACGTAGATAGATCGATACAGGCCAGGTAAAGCAGGGCATTTCGGTAGTAGGTGTTAAAGTCACCCTTAGAAAGATAGAAATCGGCATTGACACCATAGTAGGCAGCAGTAATAATTGGGTCCACTGAGTTCAGAGAATCCATGGTGCCAGTCACAGAGTTGAGAATCTCTCGAGAACCATCCATGTCCTTAAGCCTCAGCTTGACCCGTGCAATCTCAATCTGAGCGTACACAAACGCATCCTGGGTCTCAGGCTTGTGGCTGACCTTGTCGGCCAGAGACGTGAGGAATGACAGCGTCTCCTGGTCAGTGCTACATTCGGCTGCAGCAGAAACACCAAAGCTCACGAGCTTGAGCTGGTTCAAGTTCCGCTCAAAGCATTGGATAAACTGTGTAAAAATTCGCAATCGCAAGGGCTTGGATCGGGGATCGGCATACAGTTCTGCCAAAGCATCAGTCAGTTGATGCCAGAGCTTCCGTTCCCATAGATCCTCCAGCGAGTAGAAAGTGGCAGCGAGGTCAGGATCGGCGGCCATTCGCAAAGTTGCGAGAATTGTAGGTACGTCGTTGTCTATTTCCATTGTGTTTGTGGGCGTTTTGCAGCTTGTTGGGTGGCAAACACTAGTGCGTGAAGTGATGTGGTGATTTGGTGATAGCAGGTGTGTAATTAAAGTTTGTCTGTATAACTAGTGTGGTAGCGTTGTGGAATAAACGATATGTGGAGGCAATCAAAAGTGGAAGAATCAAAAGGGTATTAAACGAATTTTGCGGACCAGGTTCTATAAACACTCAAGTTTTTACGAGATGGAGTGAACATCGATCATCATGCGATGGATGTTATCTTCTACATTTAGTCATTGAGTATCAAGAAAATATTCACTATCTCCATTTGTATGGACTCCCAGTGCTTTTAATGTGATTATAGACACAGTTAAAGAGTTAGTCACATAGTGTCGAAGTCTTGCTGGTTTTCCACTGTCAACTACATGCATTCAACCTTATAAGTTGATGTTACATTCCATGACCCAACCATGGCTTCACCAACTGTGGTGCCATCTTATAATTGGAGCCTATTGGCTAAGGGAAATGCCAACATGATCTACAGTAGCCCAGATACTGACCAATTGCTGCGCTTGAGAAAAGACAAAGACGTCCCTTCGACCGCTGAAATTCATGAATATCTCCAGAGAACCGTTCGTCCTGCGATTGGAAATTTTCTTTTTGACTACACAGTAGTGAGCTTGCCGCCAGGATTTCTAGAGTCCCTCCCATATTCTGAAATCCTCAACGCTGGCGAACTACTGGGGATTTTGATGGATAACTTAGGTCCTAAACCATGCGAAACATCCGTAAAAAAGTCCCATGCCATCAAGATCAGCCATAACTGTGACTGGTCGTCTTACACAGTCGAACTTAAGCCTAAATGGTTGCTTCAGAGCCCCAGTGCTGTAAGAAAGAGTGTCAATTGTAGGACCTGTGCACTGGAGCTTAAACGAGGCAAACAGCGGATTTGTCCTCTCAGGCTGTTTAACAAAGACGTCGGCATTGTACTCCAATCTCTTCAAACAGCTTTCCCAGACACAGAACGTGAATTGCTCCCACTGGCCCAGTATTTTGCCTCTAGTGAGTTGTTCGAGAGACTCAGATTGTTACAAGCAGGAGATGAAAAGGGCATTCTTGGATACTCCAGTTATGACCAACTGCCAGCGGAGTTTGTAGCAGCTATGACTATGCGAGATGTGTCGCTGTTTGTACATGTTGAATATGGGTCTGTATCTGGTAAAATTGTTGATGCTGATCTCAAAAAGGTGGATTCGAAACGAGACTACTGGGCATCACTTGAAAGGGATCTGATTGACGGGGGTTGGTACGAGCGGGACTCAACCTCGTGTCTTTTGAGTGCATGTTGAAATTAGTATACAAGTTTATTTAAGAAGCATGTTTTGAGTGGCTCATCCACCCAAAACGGGTATTTATTCATTTTTATATTTAAGCGTATCCAAACTCTCTCAGAGTAGTCTTGACCTTTTCATTGCTGTTGGTAATCAGCTGGTTCACCTGACCGTTGGTCTGATTGTTGGCAGATTGTAGCTGTTGGACAAAGAACTGCTTGGCATCAGCAATTTCAGGGAAAGGATCGGTTGGTTTAGGGGTACAAGTTGCCAACTTGTTGAATGCAGAACCGAAAGAGAGTGAATCCAAATCGACCTCGGGGTTCACAGACTCAGTGACTGTGGAAACTTCTTGGCTCAGTAGCTCAACAAGTTTCTCCATGGTGACAGGCCATAGGGAAGAGTACGCACCTCCCAAGAACTCAGGGGTGGCTGTGAGCAGCTTGGTACATCCAATTGCAGTGGTTTTTCGCTGCTGTGGACCTTGTGCAAGAGGAATGGCATTAACTAGGAATTGGTTCCAGATTGTGCCAAAGACGCCTTGAGATGCCAAGTCGATGAAGGTGATGGGGAATGAGGGGGTGGGGGAGCTGGCAGCAAGGAAGACCACGAAGTAGGCCAGTCGGTTGACATACTTTTCAGTTCGTGAATCCTGAAGTCTCATTAGCAGAATCACAGCGATATCCTTCAGATGAGGTTCAAGAGAAGCAGGAGAAATGTGCAGCATGATGGCTTGCAACAAATCAAGACTGTAATCGTCGTTGGCCTTTGAAGAAATGAGTTTCTGAAACACACCCAGAACTGCGGGTAGGTTATCCTGGTACATGGCTCCGTCCTTGGCGATGAATGCCTTGAGGAGACGGGCAAGTGCAGGAACATTACCCCGAGATTCCCACAGCTGTGCAACAGTCAAAGTTCGGGCAATCTGTTGGAAGGCAGGAGGAAGAGAGTCGACAGAGGGAGACAACTCGAGAATGAGGGCCAAGAGCTGGAAAACATAAGGAGAAAACTCGGTAATATCCTCCTCCAAAATAGTCAAGAAGGTTGGCGACACGATATCCTGTACAGTGGCAAAGCCAGCTGCGGGAACAGTGTACTTGAGAAGAACACCAATGGCCTCGAAAGTGTAATGGTTGAATCGAGGGTTAGAAGGATTCTTGCAGATCTCTTGGAGGATCTTGATGAGCTGCTCCAGCAGTTGTTTGCCAGAATCGCCGGTAGCAATATCGGATCCAGCCACCATAAGAATTCTCATAATGCATTTCATCAGGTACTCATTCTCTGAAATCTTTTCGGCGGTTCCGCCAGCCGCAATAAGCTCGAACAGCTTGGGGAGTAGCTGAGCGGCAATCTGAGCCACCTCCTCCTTGCCAAACATGTTCTTGGCCAGAAGACGTTCCACAGTAACTGCGGAGTAAGTGCACACAACGTAGACAGATGACAACAGATGGTTCATGAGCACGGGGAATACCTGGACAAGGTGCTCTCGGCTGAGCTGGTTTCGGAATGTGTGAATGTACTTGATGGCATCAACCTTGAGAATGGGGTTGGCGTTGTCATCAAGCAAATCAGGGGCAACGGTGCTGGAGAAGAACCCAACAATGTCCATGGAGGTATTGATGGAACTTACACCCGCAGAGGTCACAGCTCCCTTGGCTGCAGCACTAGAATATAGATGGATGGCGGTATCCTTTGCCTTCCAATTGGAGGTGTCCTGCTTGTACATAGTGAGGAATTGATCAACGTACTCCATGACAACCTTAGTTGTGACTTCCTCAGATTTGTTGTTGAGCTCACGCAGGAAATCTGTAGCAGCTCGTCGTCGGGTATCTGAATCCAGGCCCTCGAGGTCTCGTCGAATGTACTCCAATGGATCATCTTCAAACAACTCCTCCTCGGCCTCTCGCAGGCGCATGTTGGGAACGACAATCTTCTCAATGAGTTGTTTAAGAACATCAGGAGAGGCAAACATTTCGTTATGACGGGGCATCTTGGCCACCGAAGTAAGGTATGTGAGGGCTCGGGAAACCAAAATGTCGTACTTGGGCTGAGTGCTGGTGCTGATCAGCAGATTCCAAACTGTTTCCACGAAATCGTTGAGGTAGGCACCAAAAAACTCTTCGTACCGCCAGGTGTATAATTGAATGGCGTCACAGATAGCAGCTTTGACCTTTTCTAGAATACCAGCCTCATCCTCCTCGTCAGGATCCTCCAACAAGGGGTTAGAGTAAGACAGGTATTTCTTAAGCATTCCCATGTAGTATGCAAGGTTGTCTTCAAAATACTCTGCAATATCTTGGCAGTTGAGATCGAAGAAGATCTTGACCAAGTTGAGGAGAACCTTCATGTAAATCTCCAGCTGGGCCTTGTTGGAGACGTTGGCATCAATCTGACGGTCAACCTCCTCCCAAAGCTGCTGGTAGGCGCCAGTGAACTGGCCAAGGACAAGAAGAATCTCACGGTTGAGGTCGTCCGAAGGGAACAGAGGTCGCCACCGTTTGAAGATGGAATGTGCCACCGTGAGGATACCATTGTTAGTAACCATATCCGTGGGGCTTAATCGTGAAACCAACGATGAAACCAAGTCTTGCCAGTTGTGGGGGAAGTCAGAGTCGGCAATAATGGACACAGACTCACCCAACTGGATCTGCAATCGCTCAGGGAGTGAGATCATCAGGCCCACAACCTCATCCTTCACTGTCTTGGTAGTTTGGGCAGGCAGAAGATGCTGGCCCTCGGAATTGATCCATTTACGCTTGAGGAAGTTTTTGAAAAAAAGCGCTGCGGCCAACCGGGTGGATTCTTCCAGGTTCTGTGCTGCCACAACATGAAGCATAACTATGGGGAAGTCAGCCTGATCCTCCATAGCCTTGAGCTGTTGCTCGGCAGTCCGGGCCGATTGGGGTAGCTGAGACTGTTTCAGTAGGTCCACTACTGCATCAAAGTCCGTCATTTCAGTCGTGTGGTTGTAGGAAGTTGAGAAAAAAAAACCAAAATGCACCTTTCCAAAAACACTAATCATGTAGTGTCATGTAAGGTTTGTTTACAAGTGTCGATTTTTGGAAATGGGTTAGGGTCAGGTGTGGTGATGGAATTTCCTGAGTTTTCTGTAGACTAGTACAGTATCTGGGGGAATGTGGAGCTGATATTATATACAATTGTAGGTTCTATGGGGTGTTTTTTGGGGCTGGTTTCATACGGCGGTGAAACTGAGAAGGCTACACTTGGGGTGTGGATAATAATAACAATTTATTAGCAATTTCAATTGAACCTCCTACATGGTCTAAAATTGATCTCTTGTTCCATTTTTAAGTCTCGATCAGTCTTTCAGCCAAACACAGTGGCATGGCTTGTATCGTACCTTGTAGCCATTTAGAAGACGTGTGTGTAGCCATGGGACGTGGGGCGGGGTTGTGATTTGTTTTTGAGGCAACCTCCTTCATTTGTACCTCCAGTGATTTCAGATCTGGGTTACCTGATCACAGTCTCACTGAACATTTGGGGAGTGGTAAATGCAAAAATATTATCATCCATGGTGATATGCTTTTTAGGCCCATACACTTTGACACCCCGGAGGTGGGTATCCTTTCCATGTTGATGATTTGCTGGAATCAACAGTCTAAGCAAGTATGTTTTGAGAACCCCATCGTCTCGCAATCCATCCAACATCAAATGGGTCCACCCCTGTGGCTCATCCAAATCAACCTCTGTGACTTCCAGTAGGTCATGGTAGCCTGATCCTGCCAGAATCTTGATTTTTGAGGGAGTGTAGGACTCATCCAGCTCATAATCGGTGTAGATGGATACCCTTTCGATGGAAACACGTTTGGAAAAGTGAATGTCCAGATGGTGAGGTTGAGGGCCATCACTCTGCCAGTACAAGAGATGGTTGTCTGATCTCAAGGCATCAACTCCACATCCAGTTTTGTAACTTGATACTGACCAATGGGCGAGAGAGCCGAGATCTGTAAGTCCCAACTCTTCCACTTCCTCAAGCCCCTCCGTGAAGGTTGGTGTGCTTATCATGTGTGTTGTGTTTTGCAGAAATGTGATTTAGTTTGGTTTAGTTGAGATTAGATAAGGTCTTGTTTAGATATACTGAAAGTAAACTGAACCGTGTGCAAAAAAATAAACAACAACACATGATTTCATATATCGCTAGCCTATTGGTTGCAAATGTCCAACCACCGTGCTTATCTGTAAAGCCTCTTCTCTGGTATCTACGTATTATCCCTTACCCATAAATTATGCACCAGTCTTCATCAATGATGTCATGTCTGATCATCTACGCAGGTACCACAAAACTCTTATCGAAAGCGAAAGAACATTTTAAGAGCATCATAATATGCAAATCTAACTGAAACCCCTCTAGAACTTTTATTAGTAGCTTGGCCTGTCGGCTTAGAGCCTACAAAGCCCTCACCCCTTCTATAGAATCTATTCCCCCGCTAACTTTATTTTTTCTACACTTCGTCTTACAGTGACAGACACTCATCACTCTCCCTTGACTTGTGAAGGTCCTTATCCCATACCAGCAAAGACAACAGTGAGTATTCCTGGAGACAAACTAAAACTAGTGTCAGTGGAATTACGATGTCCCAAATCAAGACTCCTCAGTCACGTCCAGTCACATACTTGCTACGACGTTCCCATTCTAACCAAGTGAGCCAGAAATCGGGGCTTGGCTCCGTTTTCAAATCCCTGACAAAGGGCTTCAAGTCATCGTCTGCTGCACCACAATCAAGACCAACAGTGGTTGGAGGCGCTGCAGACCAAGAAGAATTGCTAAGAGTGCTTGCAACTGGCACCAATGACCAAAGGGTTGCAGCGGCCGTTGCTCTGGAGCACGCGGTGCAGACGTTTTCGGTGTCATCAATCCCAGAAATCTGGTACTCAGCTAGAGACTTGACCAAAACTACGCAACCGACAGAGTGCCGCCGTAGTGGTTTGGCTCTGATGATCGCCTGCGTCAAACAGGATGAGAGCGCCGTAGGGGCTCGGTTGGCGTATTTCCAGAGTCTGATTGAAAACTCCAATCTCCAAGACTTTGATCTACAGCTACAGGTACTTCGTGTCCTAACTGAGGATGGCAAAAACGTATTCGACCTTTACCAATCCGGATACCCTTTTACACATATTCTCAGCTCTTGGCTCAAACGACTAGCGGCGGAGGCTCAGGATGTTCGAATTGGGCGTATCGATGATGTTGCTGCAACTATAACAAATGGTAAAGTCACAATGGATGATAATCTTTTGACACTCATGCAGCTGTTGACCAATATGCTACAACACAATTTCCAAATGTTCAACGATGACGAGATCACAGCCTTTTTGGCCGAGGTGGTTACCATGTGCAGACGTACTTCTTCCAAGGCGGACATTGAAGCTGCTCTAGCCATGTTTAATACCGTCATTCAGAGCGGGTACGTCCCAATTAAAAGTATCCCTATGGTTCTTGAAATTTTGTGTTCGACTTATGTCACTATTCCTGATCTGGAGAAATCTGTTGGTGATTCGCTCAACATGCTCTGTAGCTCCCATGTAGGTCATGTCACAGTCGAAATCATGTTTCGGTATCTACAGGACGCAGGAAGGGCAGTTTCTGGTCAGAATACCCCCAATGGAAACACCCTGAGAGGTACAGTTCGATTTCTTAGAGTGCTGTCAGAGAACACACCGTCAGAACTCAAACTGGATATCACCATGGGTGCGGTGTTGAGTGCATATTCAGACTCACTACAATTGGGAAGTGCCAACCATGATATCGAAGTTTGCCAGAATGTCACTGAGTTAGTCCGAAACCAGACCACATGTCGAAAAATCACATACGAAGACTGGGACTCGGACCATTCGCCCTTCAACATTATAGCTAGGTGTGCAGAACAAGAAATGGCCCACGAAGATGTTGAAACGGATACTGCTGCACGGTCTGGAGTTGGCAGAACAGCATCGATTACCAGAACTTCAGGAACTGGGGCTGGTGGTAGTACCTCGTTATTTGATAAGAAAAGCGCACTTTTCGAAACGCGCAGTAGGTTGAGCAAACGGGCAGGCAGCATTTTCTCCGATAATTCCATCAAAGATGGCATCCGGGAACATAAAGACGATTCTTCAGTGGGTCTTGCACAGGCTGCAGAGCCTTCAAAACTAATGGTGTGTGTGCAAACCTTTGTTGACCTTGTATCCACTCTTGAACGAAGGGCCGATTTTACCGCGCCAATAGAACAGACAATTCAGTTTTATTTGGAGATGGCGCCGTTTCTGAACGAAACATCTGCCTCGCGAGTTGTACGTCACTTCGAAGATTCGTACCTCTGCTCCCCCTTCTCGTCCAACTGGGAAGCTAACACTGAGCTTGTTCTCTGTTTTCTGGAACCTTGCTGGCCTGATAGTGTGCGTCTTAATGTTTTGGACTTCATGGACCGTCTTCATACTGTATCATCTGAGATCAATGATCAGGAAATGCTCAACAAGCTCATCAGTAAGCTATCCACCACATGTAGATCGTCAGCACTTTCAGCAAAAGTGCGTTCTCGTCTGCTGACTCTTCTTACTGACATGAGTAAGAGCGCTTCGTATGACACCTTCAACACCATGCTACGAGATATTACAGCCACTGGAGAGGTGGTAGAAATTGAACTGGTCTACTCCTTGGGACGTATGTTTGGTTTGTTTATGCTTATACAACCTCGAAAAGCACAGCTAGTTTACTCCACCTTGGTGAAAATGCTCCCTTCGTTACGACAACAAAACTCCATGGAGGCTTACTTGGAAGCAGCGCGGTTGTTTGTTCGACTTCGGTCAACAGATGACGGGTTTGTGTATATTACTAACCCGGCTGATATGGACGGACTCTCCGCTTCGTTTGGTAGAAACTACACGGGCCGGGAAGAAGAATGTGATAAGCCATGGCATTTCCCTGAGGATGTCAAGTTTCTGGATGGAGTAGAACGTAATGTCCCATGTCGAAAACTGAAGGTGGGTCCGCCTGGACAAGTGTCAACGGATGGAATCTATCATCTGGACACGTCTCTGTGGTTTTCAGAGATTCTCGAAGTTGTCAGTAAGGCCGAATGTGACTGGGAAATCTACTCGTTTGTTTTGGCTCACCTCGGACCTCAGCTTTCGAACTTAGCAATGTTCAGATGGTCCCATAAAGACGTTAAGGCCTTGCGTGTGGTGTTGTCTGAGGGTATCTCTGACCGGCTCCCTCATGCGCTTAAAATCCCCAAAGAGATCTCCAAGTCCGACATTGGTGTTGCTATTATTCGTAATATTTCTTCTTTCCTTGGTTATGGCTTCTTGTTGTCTAGAACTGATGAGGAGTACATTCTTCAGGCGCTCGTGGCGGGTCTCTCGTCGTGGGAGAAGACTGCAATTCCGTGCATCCATGCTCTCATTTTATGTTGTTATGAGTTCCCTGTCTCCATCCGGCGGTTCCTGCCCCAGATTTTTACAAAGTTCCAGACAAGAATCACTACTCTGTCTTCGTCTCCACACATTCTTGAATTCCTTTTGTCACTTTCGCGAATGCCCTCGTTGACTCGCTCTTTCACTCAAGACGAGTATAAGCGAATTTTTGGTATGGCTTTCAAGTACATTCAGCATGCCAATGATCTGGCCCGGATGAGTGACGGATCAAAACATCAGGTTAACTATGACCCTACTGGACCTGACACCAAGTCTTCTACTGATGCTACTGAGTTCAATGGCACGGTCATGAGCCAATATCTGCTTGCACTTGCATACAATGTGATTATTGCGTGGTTCCTTAAGCTGGATCTTTCAAAACGTCACTTCCTTGCCAAGTTTATTGTGCGAAATCTGATTTTGGCTGACGGTAACCCAGAAGATATCGACCCCCAGTCGCTGGCTTTGCTTGATCTTATTCAACGGTTTTCTTTCACAGATTTTGATCTGCAAATGCCATCCATGATCGGTATCAACGCCCACCTCAAGGACAAAAAGACCGCTACCAGACAGTGGCTATATGGTACGTCAGTGATTTCTGTGGAAACAGTTTTGGCCACTGGAGAAACCCAATATGTGGTACGACGGCCCACTGGGACCGCCATTATTAATGTGAACCCAGCGTCTCAGATGGTCTGTCGCCCATCTGAGCATTCATCTGAGGAGCTATTCTCGCCAAATTATTTTTTGCTACAGACTCTGCCCACAGATGTTACGTGCAACATCCCCAAGCCTATTTCTCTTGGTTCCGATCCCGCAACTGCTCGAGCTGTTTCCGCAATCGATCGAATTCCTGTGGTGGATCTTCACAAGGTTGGCGTTATGTATATAGGGCCGCAGCAAAAGGGGGAGACTGAGATTTTGGCGAACCAGACTGGGTCATACTACTACCGCCGGTTCATGTCGAAACTGGGCACCCTCACCAGGCTCAAGAATAACAAATCTATCTATTCTGGTGGGTTAGACACTGAGCAGGATGTGGATGGTGAGTTTGCATATTGCTGGAGAGACAAGATTTCCCAGCTTGTTTTCCATGCGACAACACTGATGCCCCCACCCTTGAATCCCCAGGACACAGCGTATGCGTCCAAGAAACGGCATATTGGAAATGATTACGTCAATGTGTTTTTCGATGAATCTGGACTCACATTCGACTTCAACACCATCAAGTCCCAGTTCAATTTCATCAACATTGTAATCACCCCTCATTCTGCCAATTTCGATAAGAGCCATATTTTTGCTGATCCTAAAGATGAACCAGCCAAGGACAAGATCAATAATGCTACCGACCAGCCGATGCGTTACTACAAAGTGCGAGCCTATCGAAAGGCTGGAGTCCCGGCTATTTTCGCTGCTTGCCACTTGAAGGTCATTTCTGAAAGCTCTCTTCCAGAGTTCATTCGTAACCTGGTGCTTATTGCATCCAAGTTTGCAACCATTTGGTACTCTGATGGCCAATATGTGTCTAACTGGAGATACAGACTTCAACAAATTCAACTACTCAAAGAGAAGACGGTTGCACAAGTTGCTGCCTCTGCAGCTGAGAAGGCTGCAAAACCTGACAAGGACATGGCCGCATCGTTCTTGGAACAGCTTCAGGGCGGTGGGGGATCGGTCGACAAGGATGATGACGATGATGATGACGACGATAATCCTTCAGGTCCGGTTTTCACTGAGGATGAGGACCCTGGCAACGACTTACCGCTGCTCAAGTCTCTGGACTTTACATCATTCCTTCGTTAAAATGTATATACCACGAAATGTATTTATGTATTTATGTATTTATGTATTTATGTATTTATGTATTTATTGGTCTTGAATGTATCAGTTGTGGTCAATCTTTAGAGAAAAGTCCACAATGGAAGTACCCTGGTGGATGCTGGAGGTGGAGTAGATATCCACAGCGTTGGTAAGGTAGCTGCTGATGTTGTCCTCAGTGAGACCTCCACTGCATTCCAGCATAAAGTGCTTGGTGCCATTCCACTTATTTTTGATGTTCTGAGCAGCAACCTGGAGGCCAGAACCGTCAAAGTTGTCCAGCATGATGATATCAGCTCCAGCAGCGATGGCCTCGTTAGCCTCATCCTCGCTCTGGCACTCGACTTCAATCTTCATGGCAAAACCACAGACAGATCGGGCCTTCTTGACAGAGTCAGTTATCGAACCAGTAGCCCACACGTGGTTATCCTTTAGCATCACCATGGAAGACAGATCGTATCTGTGTGGATCAGCTCCACCAACAATCATGGCGTACTTCTCCAGTCGTCGGAGTCCGGGGGTAGTCTTACGAGTTCCGGCAATAATTCCAGTGTATCCAGCCTGCTTGGCAAGTTCGACAATGTGGCGGGATTTGGAGGCCACTCCAGACGCCCGTGCAAGCAAATTGAGAGCGGTTCGTTCAGCAAGCAGAATCTGTCTCACGGGACCTGAAACCTTGGCTACAGCAACCTTTCCGCCCTTGGGATCCACGAATTCACCCTCTTCGACATTCCATTCGACCTTGAGCCGGTTTCGATCAAACACCTCCTGAGCAAAGGGCACGCCTGCAACTACTCCAGGTGACTTGCAGTAGAGAGTGGCATGATGGACATCATCCCCCACGACAAATCCACCGACATCGAACGAGGGCACATCCTCGGACATCCACCGAGTCACATCGGTCTTCCATTCACCGTCCACGGGTAGTAGGTGAGCAAATGTCATTTTCACAGGTATTGTATTGGGTTAAGTGAGGTGATCCAGCAGTTGGCTTTTAGGTTTCATGTACCCCAAGCCGCATTGCCATGAGGCATAAGGGAAGAGAAGAAGTGTTGGCACTTGATTTTTGTGTCTACCGTGTTTAATGAAGTAAAATGTTGATTTATTACTCTTGTATGACCTCAACAGTCGAAGATGGTATGTATACTAACTCCAATACCTCTTATGAGTTGTGCATGCTAAATTGGGCAGTTATACTGATGTCTTTGTTGATGGCTCACAGGATGCGACTGTAATGGTTGGACTTCAGAATATTACAATTTATCATTAATTAAAATAAAATGAAAGAAAAGCCGAAGTTTCCAATTACATTCTCTGAGTTGTATAGCTTATTTTTTTTTTTTTAATTGATTTTAGTTATTATTTATGTTTTTGTAATTCCTTGAATTGATTTCTTTACGAATTACGAATTTCGTATTTGTTTTTTTTTTTTTTTTGTTAGTTGGTTATACTCATCAGATCAGTTAATCTATCACCCCCCAAGTCGCCCAGCGAAATTCACAGTACAACCACTGTTACCCTCCTGCGTCGATATTCCCTAACCCCTACATTATAAATGCCTGTTTTTTCTTTCTGTTCCAATGCACAGCCCAATTGGTGAGTGAACCCCACGACAATTACTTGGATGATGAAACATTTTATGCAATTTCCAACGCTTACCTTTGAATCACAATGTAACGAACTGCTTTCCTGATCTTCCAATCTATATTACAACCTCTTACAACGACCTTAACTAACAATAGTGCAGACACAATCTACATAATGAAAACAAACACTTATTCCTTACCAGAGCTATAGACACTCAAACGATTATTTCTTGTACTTGTTGATGACCCTCTCGATGGCATCCATTCCTTTGACGAGGTCCTCCATTCGAGGACCATAAGAAAGGCGCATAAAGTGGTAGTATGGAGAATGATGGATTTCTCTTCGAGCCAAGGGGTTCAGGTCAAAGAAAATTCCAGGAACCATAATCACCTTCTCCTCCAGGCAGGCCTCAAAGAAGTGCAAAGAAGAGTTGATTTGCTTGGGCAGCGTGCTCAGGTCCAACCAAATGTAAAAAGTGGAAGTAGGGACCTGGTGGAATTTGAAGCCCATCTTAGAAAGCCGCTCAATACAATAATCCCTCTTCTTCTTGAAGTGTGTCTGTAGTGCGGCCATCTCTTTTCGCACTAGAGAGGGCTCAAGGAACTTCACAGCTGCTCTCTGGAAAGGCACATTGGAACCACCATCAAGGAAAGATCCTGCTGAGGCAAGAGACCGAATGTACGGTTTGGGGCCAATCACCCAGCAGATTCGCCAGCCAGGAAGACGGAAAGCCTTAGTCAGGCCATCCACAATAAGAACAGGGTCCTCATTGACATTGACTATGTTGGCTGCAGATGAAATAGAAGAACCGTCGCAACCATCTTCATAGTTGTATCGTGTGTAGAACTCATCCATAATGAGAAGACAACGCTTTCGGCACATATCCTGAAGACGCTTGAGATCTTTTCCTCGTAGAGCCTGGCCA
The DNA here is from genome assembly GCA_900519005.1 of Yarrowia phangngaensis. Taxonomy (NCBI): domain Eukaryota; kingdom Fungi; phylum Ascomycota; class Dipodascomycetes; order Dipodascales; genus Yarrowia; species Yarrowia phangngaensis. The sequence continues at coordinate 1,281,984 of ULGR01000003.1, forward strand.
GTGGGATTTCGGGGGTTGGAGGTCAGCAGTGCAGACACACCACGATCCAGTTCACTCTCAATGATATCAAGGTGAACCTGATAATCATCATTGCTGTCCAAGGGCACAGGGATGGGAGAAAAGTTCTTGAACAACGACAGCATTTCCGAGTAGGCAGTGTAATCAGGGAAGAAGAACGAGAGGTACACATCAGAGATAATGGAAGCAATTCTGATCAGACCAGCCCGACCACCTGGAACAATGCACACGTTCTCATAAGTGTACTTGGACTCCTTACCCTGGCGGTAGTCATGGTTATAAAGGTTGGCAACGGCCTCTCGTAATTCCTTCACTCCAGCAGTAGAGGCGTACTCCCTGGAAAGTTCAGGGGCTTCAATTAAGGTGGGCCGTTCAAAACATCCAGGAATCGGACCTACCTCAGGGGCTCCTTGGCCCAAGTTAGCCCACTCGGAGTCTTCAGGAGAGAACCCCTTCTCAGCTGCCCTATCGGTAGTCCAGATAACTCCAGTAGCTCCCATTTTCATATCCAGACCGGGGAAGTTATGCTTGGGACCTTCAAAGTGGCGAGGAAGGGGCACGGTGGATCCACGAGTCTTGCCTTCATGGGCTGCCTCTTCTGGCCAGTACTTTTCCAGTACCACATCTTCAGGGTAGTCAGCCATTGTTTCAAATTGGGGATGTGCTTGTTTTCAGAAATTCAATGTTGTGAAACTTGAGGCCAAGAGTCTTGGAATCAATGTAGAACAAACAACTTGGAGCAAGGGTTGTCTTGCTAGGAATTGAAGCTCCACTTATATAATGCAGCAAGCCTGCGCCAAGAAATGATAAGGTTCGGTAAACTAAAGGAAAGCGCAACAGTATTTCCAGAAGGAGAACCGTAATTGCTACAGGGTAATAAAAATCTAATTTCTATGAACGGAATTGAAATAGTCGGTATTCAATTATGTCTTGGCATTCGGCTATTGTTATCTCCTGTGTAGCTGATGTTGTACATTATCATATACACAATTATGCATCCATTCTACTTATAAGGTTTATCAGTTTGGCATTGTCTTCCCATTAAGCCAATGGTGAGACATGTCTCAAAACCAATTTAGGCGTGAGTAGAATTAATCGGCAGTATCCACGATACCAAGGTCACTTCTTTGACCACAGAATCCTATGACTATTGAAATTTGACATGCTTCCGGATTTTTTACCCGACAGCATGCGGCTTGCCCAACATCAGACTAGGAACTAAGTTTTAAGTGTCCGTGTTGCACTGATCAGGTAGTAAAGAAGTGAATAATCAAAAAGAAATTAAAAAAGAAGCTACATGCTTCATTAGCAGCAAAAAGGTCGTACCCGGAATCGAACCGGGGTTATTGGAAAGCGAAGAGATCTTCAGAATCCAAGGTGATAACCGCTACACTATACAACCAGGAAGAAATGTGGTCCCTAGCAGGATCGAACTGCTGATCTTCGCGTTGCAAAGAGGCTAATTTCTTATTAGCACGACGCCTTAACCAACTGGGCCAAGGGACCATTTTGAAAAATTTAAACCTAGGAGACCCTCAACCTGAGATATGATTACATAAGCAAGAATTATTCTCTATTTATGTTATAGTCAATTGAATGTAAAAGAAAGTAAAATAGAATGGTAGAATGGAATGTATGTGAAAGATACAAAAACCAAAATCTCCAGAGCAATGAAGTAATAACCAAAAGACAAAATTAGTTTAATTGGATGGTAAGAATTATCAAGCCCTGAGTGACGGTTTTTCCAGGTTAGCTTCTGCGTGCGAAGAAACATCAAAGATTTAAAGCGTGGGAGTATAGCCATTCTGATTTAGCAAAACGGATGTCGTCATTTTTTAATTTTTTCATTTTGATGCCAGAACAATTAATTACAGCTGGTAACCACATATCTCAGGTTGAAAGCTCAACATGAACTTATTATACGAGTTATGCAGATATAGTTTCACATCTGAAAGAGAATCACTCTTCTAATCATTTTCTTCCTTCTTTCTCCATTACCTGAAATTCATATAATAATTAGAGTGCAATTTAGTCTGCGTCTGGGATGCAAACTTTTTGGAAAACCCAATCTTGAACATTTCAATTACAGCTGCTGTTGACATAATGCTCAGGGTGCAAAGAATAGGAGTTGCTCTTCGAGCACAGAGGTTTCAAATGCCTCGTATCAGAGGTATTCATGTCACCCCCAAAATCTCAGAAACGCTGAAAACAGCTCCCAAATACGATGTGGTCGTGGTTGGAGGCGGTCATGCTGGATGTGAGGCTAGTGCTGCTGCTGCTCGGTCAGGTGCTAGAACTTTGCTTGTGACTCCGAAGTTCGACACTATTGGCACTTGTTCGTGCAACCCCAGTATTGGTGGAATTGGTAAGGGCACTCTTGTAACCGAGGTGGACGCTATGGACGGTTTGATGGGAAGAGTGGCAGATCAAGCAGGTATTCATTTCAAAGTGTTGAACCGAAGCAGAGGGTTTGCTGTCTGGGGTCTTCGAGCTCAGATTGACCGTAAAATCTACAAGCGAGAAATGCAGCAGCTGATCAAGAATTACCCAAACTTGGAAGTCCTCGAAGGCACAGTAGAGGATCTCTTGACCGAGCCAGAAATCATCCCCGATGCTGTGAAAAGTTATGGAACTGTTGCTGGGTTGACTCTTGAGTCGGGTGAAACTATCAGCACTTCCAAGGTAGTTATTACTACAGGAACTTTTCTGGGTGGAGAAATCCATATCGGCCTGGAGGCTTACCCCAGTGGTAGAATGGGTGAACAAGCTACTTTTGGAATTTCTAAGACACTTCGAGAAGCAGGATTTTTGCTAGGCAGATTGAAGACTGGAACTCCTCCTCGAATCGACTCCACAACCATCGATTACACGAGGATGCCTCCACAACCCCAAGACGAAGATCCTTTCCCGTTTTCGTACCTTAACGACGAAGTTCCTGCTGGGGCCACTGATGGATCTGTTAATGAGTCTACCCCTGAAATCCTGCGAGGATCTAACAACCATTCAGTTCTGTGCTACCAAACACATACCGTCAAAGCCACGCATGACATCATTCGCTCCAACCTGGACAAGTCTATTCATATCAGAGAGGAAGTTAAGGGGCCTCGCTACTGTCCCAGTATCGAGTCCAAAATTATCCGATTTTCTGACAAAGATTCACATGTCGTCTGGGTTGAGCCAGAGGGGTTGGATACAACCATCATTTACCCTAATGGTATCTCTACAACACTCCCTGCCGAAATTCAGCTGGAAATGCTTCGAACGATCCCAGGATTTGAAAATGTGACCATGACTCAGCCCGGTTATGGTGTAGAATACGACTACGTGGACCCTCGAGAGCTCAAGAATACCTTGGAAACAAAACTAGTGCATGGCCTTTATTTGGCTGGTCAGATCAATGGAACGACAGGATATGAAGAGGCTGCGGCCCAAGGCATTATTGCAGGTTTCAATGCAGGCCTTCAGGCACAAGAAAAAGAACCCTTCACCATGCGACGTTCAGATGGATACATTGGAGTTCTAATTGATGATCTTATTACCAAGGGAGTTAGTGAACCCTATAGAATGTTTACATCCCGATCGGAGTACCGATTCTCGGTTCGAGCAGATAATGCAGATGAGAGGCTGACCAAAAAGGCGTTTGAGCGAGGTCTTGTGAGCCACTCAAGAGTTAACCGATTAGACCAGAGAAATGCAACGATTGCAGAAATCAAAACAATCTTCGAATCCAAAAAGCTGAACCCCTCAGAATGGAATGAAGCTTTAGGTTACAAGATTTTTTCCCGAACTGATGCCGAAAAGAAAACAGCAGCTCACATGCTTGTGGTAAAGGGTATTAAGGACGAGGCATTGTTTGCGACTATGCCTGAGTTATCCAAGTATTCTCCTAGACATATTCTGCGAGTCACTACGGAGTATAGATACAAGCAATATTTGGAGAAGGAGCTACAACACATTGCGTCTGTGGAGCGGGATGAAGAGCTTAAGCTGCCCGAAAATCTGGACTATAAGTCTATGGAGGGACTCAACACTGAGGCTCGAACCATTCTGGATCTTGTCCGCCCAGCCACTTTAGGCCAAGCCAAGCGAATTCAAGGCATCTCCAACGCCGCGTGCTTCTACTTACTGAAGTACGTTCACAACGAAAAGAAGGCTTCGGATGCACCAAAATAGTGTATGTTGGGCCATGTAAATAGTAATTTATGATTGAGGAGTACTACTGCAGAATATCATTCCATGCATTGTTATTAAATAGCCAACTAGAAATCACTCTTGAGGAAACTTGAGCAGGATCGCAGCATCACAGTACCATCATTCACGTTGTTTGAAGCCATGATTAGTCGATGTGGGTGGAACGATAGTACATTAATTGGAGTTGACCGATTAGGCAGCGTCATGTATCCTGGATGGTTCTTGTTGACCGAAGTCATGTGGCCATCGAAGTCCCATGTTCGCACTAGCTGCGAGCCAGTAGCCAATACTGGAGCATGTTCATGAACGTCAATGGTCTTCATACCAGTGGTATGTGCGATCCATGTTCGCAGCGGGTTGTCATTACGAATATCCCACGAGCTAATGACACCATCTGCTGATCCTGATATCAACTCTCGATGTCCTCCCCGTTGCATGCAAACATTCAGAATCTTATCAGTGTGATGTACACCTCTTGACACCTTCCAGATCTTGACCATGGCATCTCGGGAGTCGACTCGACGATCAAACAGCCGAAGAGCTCCGTCTGCAAACCCGGCCACGAAAACATGTCCAGCAACCTGGTCAGATGTGAGCGAGGTCACTGGAGCAGATGATCGAGCAGAAATAGATGCGAGACACATCTCTCGAGGAGCGTCCCAAACTTTGACAACTCGAGTAGGACCTCCCACTAAAAGAGTTCCTCTAGACTGTTGCCAATCCACCACCACTGGAGAAGCGGCCTGAAGACCGATTCCAGAAAGAACACGACCGGCTGAAACAAGTTGCACGTCCTGCCGAGAGTCGTAACGTCTGTAGATACGTACACAGCCTTCAGTGGACGCAGTGAGTAGCATGGGGACGTCGTCTTCGTTGAGATACTTGACGTCGGTAATTCGGGTTCCAACGGGGTTGGCGTTGCAGAATCGTGCTAGGCGTTTGTGTTCAACCCAGTTCCAAATGGATACACCATCTCGGTCATCAGCCACAGCCAGGTGGGGTTCAAACTGGGCGAAAACTAGTTTCTGAGGCTGAGTTTTGTTATTGAGAACGCCCAACGAATGGTCCCATTTGCCCTTAACTGCTTCATCTCGTTGGAGAACAGACTCAGAGATGATTCTCTCATTACGAGTTTTTCGCCATAGACGCTCCGTGTATCTCTGGGAACCAGTACAGTCAGCTTCAGCAGGCACCATTTGGGGTTCTTGGAAAAACTCTGTTGACCAGGCAAAGAATCCCGACTTGAGAGGGAGCTGAGCACGGGAACCGGCAGCCCGAGCCGTATACCTTGGTGTTGCTGGAATGGTTCCTGTTCCAAAAGGAACTGTGGTCACAGACGCATCCATTTTCTGAGTAGCAGTGCCATCATTTTCGGCTTCACCAAACAGGTACTTTGAAACAGATCTTTTGAGTGTGCTTAGTCGTGACAGTGCCGCATCATCCGCAGCGATGGCATTTTTAATGGTGGAGGAGGCCGTGGGAGTAGTAGGACCCATGACTGGAGACTGTGAACCCATGTGTGGACTGGTATGATGAGCATCAGGTGTAGAGTTCAAAGTAGCACCGTTAGGCATCGGTTTCTTTGTCTGTGATTCTGTCCCTTGAATAACTGTACGTTTAAGCTGCTCCATTCGAGGCCCTAAAGGAGAGTTGCCCATTTCAAACAGAACATGATCTACTACATCATGTGCGAAATCCCGAACCTCAGTAAATGGGTCTTCAGCAAGAGTAAGAACCGCCTTCCAAACTGCCTCAAACACTGTTCCAGCCGCAGGGTTGGGAGTTAGCCGCTCTTCAGTCACAGCAGCTGACTCTTGTTCCAGAGTTGCAAAGGCTGCTACAATTATTTGACCTTGGTACTGCACCACAAACCTCGAAAAGAAAACCACAGCTTCTCTTCGTACAATACCACTAGCATCGTCTGTAAGCTTGAGAACAGCATTCGCAAGTTCGCACTCGAGGTCTTTGAAATCCTGAGAGATGTGGTCTGCGTCACCGTTACCCAAAAATGCAGTCAGAGCAACAGTACATGCGGTTCTAACCTCTGGAACAGGATCAGAAAGTAATGCAACCAAACTCTGGGGAACTCGTTCTTTCATACCCAACCACTTGCCCTCTAAATAATCAAACCACAATTGAGAAATACACAGACAGGACCACTGTCGGAGCAATGGAGAGTCAGGTTCAGCAGCATACACCACAAGAACACGCAAAAGGTCTGCTCCCATTGAAACACGCTGCCCCTGCTTGAATCCATGGCAGAAGAGAGCAATGATGAACGAGCACATGGCTCGATGGTCATGAATGTTCACATTGTTGACAGCAAACCCTTCAAATGGTAGTAAAATCTGAATAAAATAAGCATAGCCATTATCCTTCAGCAGTTCATGCTGGATGCTTTGGTGGTCCACACTCATGATACGGGCCCAAATGAAAACCAACACTGGTTTCAGCTCCTTGGCAGGCGACTGAAGCAGTTTGAGTACATAAGGGAAAATACCAATGGAAAGAGCAGAGTAGACAGCCCAGGGACCCAAATCCAAAAACTTGGAAAGTAGGATCAGAGCCCGAAGTCGGTGAACTTGGGAAAGCAGTACTTGCAAGACTACAGGAAGCTGGACTGGTGGGTTATCGGATCGTGCATTGTAACGTAGCCATACTTCAAAAGCTGTGAGCTGCTCTTCGAAAAATTGAGAGTGTTGGTACTCTTGACCAGCAGCCAGTCCAGGAAGCTGGGTTAGGCACTGATCAACAGCCAGGTCCCAGGCATCCCACATGGGGTGAGAATGTGTAGGTGGTAGGGGCGGATCAGACATGGGGTGACATGAATTGACTCGCATGATCCTGTCGGCTAGCAAGAAGTTTCTAAATAACGCAGCAACCATAAGATCCTGACGGAAAAGTTTCTTGAAAAGGTCTCGAGGTAGTAAAGTCCATGCGATTGTGTCAGTAATGGCCGTGAAGATCCAATTGAGCTCCCCCAAGGGTGTTCGTCTATCTGTAATTCGACCTGGAATTTGCAAATCTTGGATTTTCTTTTCATATGCCAAAGGAGATTTCATCACAAACCATCGCACTGCAATCTCAATAGGAGATGTGAGACAAGATGTGAAAAGATCAGCCGGAAGGTCGGGATGCATTGGAAGGGTTTCATCGGCTCTACAGGCTGCCAGCTGAATACAGTCTAGGTATGCCTTTCCATTTCCCGCAGCAGACGAAACCACTCCATTGGGACCAGCGGCCTCCACATCTTCTTTGATTCGTTGTTGTACAAACCGTTTGAAGTTGGACACTATATTTCCCGCACTGTGACAATCCCAGACATATATACACGGAGATCCAAGCCATGATTGCAGATCATACAGAGATACAGGGATGTATTGGGTGTAACCTCTGTTGAAGACCCAGATTTCTCCTGAAGCTGTGGGTCTAGGTACTCCGTGACCGTTATAATGAAATAAAATTCGTTCCTCCTTTGCTCCTCGTCGCAGACCAATGCAGAACCGCTTAATATCCTCCACGTTGGGGTCCAGTGACTGCTTATACCGAGTTCGCATGGACAGGACCTCGTACTGCATTTGCAATTGTTTTCCAATTTGCTCTGTTGCCTTCTTTGAGTCGCTGATAGTCTGAGGGTCGACCCAGGCCTCCAGTCGAGAGCAAGGGTCGGTTTTGATGACATCTGGAGGGTCTACTCCTAAATTAAGACAGACGACGATTGCAGCAGAGACAGTTCTCTGCCGATCTTTCATTCGCCATTCTGGCGGTCGGTCAGCTGATAGTCTCTTCGGATTTCCGGCAGTATCATGGCGTTTGTCGTCCAAATATATATAGAAGATCTCCGCCAGCATGGACATGTAGGCGTCACTAGCGTAGTCGTCATCGAACCCATGACGAACGTATGATTTGGAGGTTGTGGATCTGGCGGTTTCCTCCTCTTCGGCAGGCCGATTAGGGCTGGCAATAGATGGCGTCTGCATCGACGATACACTGCCGTTCATCATGGAGGAGGTGTGTCGTGTGGAGATAACGAATGTGACAGTTAATGTATGCTGTGAAGTCTAATGATCTCCCGACTGGATAGGTGAATTAGAGCAGCACTGGAGGTGGAATGCCAAACGGACAAAAGATAAGTAAACCGATTATCTCAATTGCATAGATGTTGGTTGTTTTTCTTTCCCCCCCAAAAAAAAGTAGCTGACTATGTTTTTTACCTTGCAGCTTAATGAGACACGGAACTACAACCCTTTAAGCCATTAAAGCAACTGTTGAATTGGGAATTAGTTAAATGGACCATAGTGAAAGAGATGATGGGATGCAAGAAAAGAAAGCACCAGGATAACGGACTGTGACAGTGGATTCCGGTTCCCTGCTGGGGGGCAGGCGCTGGGGAGTAAAATTGAGTGGATCAGGGTCTTACGAGGCGGTGAGGTTCAGATTGTAGAGCCCGAAACATTGTTTATTAATGTGGGATAATGGCGATCGAAGTATTAGGCGCTTCGGTCTAGGTTGGGCAAATTTTGTGGAGGTCAGCCATAACTATTTTATTCCGATTGTTCTTACTGGTGGTTACAGCTTACATATTCTGATGTCTACAAAGTTACTATGGTACATGATTTCTGTCATGCTGCAGGTAATCTCCATCCCACGCTCTAGGTTGCCTTTTTCACCACTATGCACTCTGTAGATAACTGACATGACGCACACCAGTAACTTTACCCGCTGACGTTGTTGGGAGAAATATTTTAGGTCATGCATTGGATGAGGTATAAAGTAAAGGTGGATCTTTGGGTTGATACCATTAAATTATCAATTTTATGCGTTAGTAGAGATATTTGGCAGAAGTAGAGGAATTTCTACTAGTTTCCTCTATTTTCAGATATCAAAATTCCTCTCAATCCCGTTCTATATTAACTCGTCCTGCCGCCAGGTACAATGCACATCTCTCCATCCTATACAGATAAAGTTGGAAAGTTTCAGCACTGAGTACCTGTACTGGATTTCGATAGTGGCAACCATCAGCGACCTTGGCTTGAGTGTTTCCTTCTTCCTAGACACTTGGTGACATCTGGTCGATTTTTCTTCCCAACTCTCCAACTCTGAGAGACTTCTTCGATTCGCATTTACGCCCAGGCATCTTCGCAGGTATACATTCCGTTTCTCCGTAACTACACAAACAACCAGCCAACCATGGCACCACTTGTGCACAAGGGCCACAATGTTCTGCTCGAGGGCACGTTTGAGCCACCAACTAACCCACTATTGCAACAGCCTTCTGTCACTGTAGGCCAGAAGATCCTCTCAGCATGTACGGGATCGATTATTACTTCACTCATTGTCACCCCATTTGACGTTGTGCGAGTTCGTCTTCAACAGCAAAGTGCTCTCTCCGCAGCTGAATCAGCAGCTCAGGCACCTAACATGCTACCACCTCATACCAAATTGGAAGTTCTCCCTGTAGGTCTAAAGGCCCATCCTCTTAAACTGCATCCAATCAATGTGGCTACTCTACCAAAAGGACTAGGAGTCACAGCATGCTGCAAGGAAGTGTTCTGGTTTCCTACCTCGGTTGACTATTGCGTGGCTTCTGAGGTGGATCGATGTGCTGTGGAGCATGCCAAACAGATGCGTTTTTCGGGAACTTGGCAAGGAATGCAAACAATCTATAAATACGAGGGAGTCCAGGCATTGTGGAGAGGTCTGTCATTGACTCTGCTAATGGCCGCACCTTCTACAGTACTCTACTTCATTGGATACGAATATCTTCGGGACTGGTCTCCAATTAAATCCGAAGTCATCAACCCTTTGGTATGTGGTGCTCTAGCCAGAACTCTTTCTGCCACTGTCATCTCACCTCTGGAACTATTTAGAACTCGTCTCCAGTCATATCCGTTCGAGTCATCTTCGAAATTGGCGTTCCAAAAGACTCTGGCAGGAATGAAGTCCATGATAGCCCAAGATGGTTACACATCTTTATGGAGAGGTCTGGTCCTCACTCTATGGAGAGATGTCCCTTTTTCAGGGGTGTACTGGTCAGCATATGAAACGTTCAAGGCTAGACTGCTGCGAACACAATATTTCCATGGACGTGAAGATGCCTTTACTCCTTCTTTCCTGGCCGGGTCTGCGGCCGGAGCCCTTGCATCCATTATTACACAGCCATTCGACGTGGGTAAAACAAGACGGCAGATTGCTTCGTGTGAATCTGCTGGACAAATGTCCATGATCCCTCTTCTCACAAAAATGGTACGAGAGGAAGGCATGGGTTCTCTATATGTAGGAGCCGTACCTCGAATCCTCAAGGTAGCTCCATCCTGTGCCATCATGATCTCGTCCTACGAGGTTGGTAAGCAACTGTTCGATAAAATGAACGGAAGAAACGTTCTGGCATAATTAGACTAGACCATAGAAGACCACCCTATTTATTGTCATGTATATATCATTAAATAATAGATTGACACGGAGTCAAATGGATACAAGCAAGCTTTCATTTCTCTACTTTTCCTTGTCATTTTCGATGCCACCCATCAGCCACTTCGTTCCATTGCATCGCCTCATGAGATAAACTGCCTTCTATGGCATCCACTGTGGGGGCGTACAGGAACGGAGACGTTTGATCCGAAAGGGGTGTTCTACCCGAATGTGGGGTGCTCATCACTGACTGCTGAGTCGTCGATCTCGAATGGCTGTTATAAGAAGAATTCATACCTCCCCGGATATTGTAGCCATTTTCCCAGCGCCTAATAGGTGTCTTAGCGATGTCTCCTGCCGAAGCAGGGACAGCCTTTCTACGCACTTCGCAGTTATTGTTGGTGTCACCTAAAGGTTGGCTCCTGAAGTCCTGCGCAGATTTTGACCGCCCCATATTCATCGTTACGATGGTGTCTTGAATCTCGTCTTCGCCAATATGTGGGATGGCGCTAGCAGTAGTCCATCCACGAATTGCCACATCTTGCTGAGAGCAACAGACTTCTCTAAACTGCTCAAACAGCTGCGAGAACGCCCGACGCAAAACCCGCTGGGCAGCAGCATTGAATCGAACAAAAGTAGTTCTAGTTGCAGCTCGTACTTGTGAGTGAAGAATAGAGGACTTGGTGACCATATCGTGATCTTGAATGGTCTTGGTTGTGTCCTTGCTCCGGACTTTGAGCTTAAGGGCTTCTACTTGTTTCTCTGCAGCATCTAACTTGGCCTTCGAGCGAATAAGGGCTTGCTCTTCACATGCCAAAGTTCTCAAAGTATCTGAAAAGAGTCTGAGGGCGACCTTGAGTTTATCTTCTTCTGCCCAATATTCCCTCAACACCTTAGCTAGACTATCAGCGCTGTTTGAGATTTCTGTATTATCCAGAGTTGATGCCCAGAACTCGATTCTGTTAGTGACAGCTCTTTGCATACTAAGATGTTTATCAAACTCCTTGATGGCCCTTTCCACATCTTTGCACAGACGGTTCACGGTGTTTTCCCGTGATCGAAACAGTGAGAGCCGTTTGGGAGACGACATTGTGGGTATCAGATTCTCTATCAAAGCGGATTTGGGTATCGTTGAGGAGGTATCTTTGTGGTATCCTTCAATGATATTTTTGTGGCTGTGTATCAGGTTTTAAAATGTTGAGACTTGATGAGTTTGTGGAAACACAAATAGTTTCTTGAGTAATTAGGTAAAACGAGATAAGGAAAACAATGGAATGTTATAATAACATTTTTAAGATCACACACCACCCCGTGTAGACATTCTATACCCAATTGCATACTATTGATTATTCTAAATACATGCATTCTCCACAATCATCGTGCACCACCTAACCTTTAGCCTCACTTATTTTTTCTTGTCATTGTTATCAGGAAGCTGAAGGCCAGTGGAGTCAGCAATGAACTTTCGTGTGCTGTGGACACCGCTCTCCAGCGAAGTTCGTCCATCTTCCAGGGCCTTTCGCACGTTCTTGGCAAGGCTATCGACGGTTTCCTGGGCATCCACGTGGGCCTTGGCCACCTCAGGAACCTTCTGTTCGTACTTCCACACCAAGGCACCAGTGTTGCTGGCGGTCTCAGGCAGGAAGTAGGCAAAGGCAGCGACACCAAATGCCAAGGGAAGAGCGGTTCGGAAAAGAACGTTTCGGTTTCGGGTAAGAATTGATCCGGAAAGAGCAGCAACAGTGATATAGATACCGGCAGGCAGGATATCCTCCTGGGGTGACTTAAGGTCAGCGACAGTCTTGGTCACGCTGTTCTCTACAGCCAGGTACTTGTTGAAAGCGTAATCAATTTGCTCATTACCCTTCTGCACCTTGGTAGCAAACCATTCTCGAGCCAGCTTAATGTTCTCTTCCAGAACCTTGGGCGATTTCACAGTGACACCCCCCACAGTTTCCACCTTGACACCATGGTCCTTCGCGATCTTATCTAGGCTTCCTTCCTCGGCGTGGCCAGTCTCAGTAGTGCCGGGAACAGGAGCAATGGCGGTCTCCTTTTCGTCATTGTCATAAATTGATTTTCGAGGGGATTCAGCAAAAGCCACGGGGGCCGCGGCCAAAGCAATCGCAGAAAAGGCCACAGGAGTGGCGGTCTGAGGTTAGTATAGGCTAGGGTTGTTGGTATTGCCTTGTATCACTCACCTTGAAAAAAATTCGGCTAGCCATGTTTGCACTGTGTATTTGATTAATGCACTAGAGTGTACCCAATTCCTGTTCTTATCACATTGAGTTTGCTTACTAAGACGCTAACCAGGTTGAATGGGAACAAAAATATGACCAATGGGAAGTAAGGAACTTGGTTATTTATTTGCAACAGAGAAATGGGGTTTGTTTGTAAAAAAAAAAAGTGGAATACATATGAAGAAAATACTACTGATTGAATGGAATAAAGAAATTAATTCCCCAGTTGCATTACTGTCAGTAGATGGTTAGATGGAACAGTTCATTAGAAGGTATGCACAGTGTTCATTGTGGGGCTTTTACAACTAGATCTTTCAAGTTGTTGTTCAAAAATTTCGAAGAACAATATCAAACAAGGCCTGATCAACGTTAGAGAGTTTAGAAGTTGAATTTCGTTGTAGTTTAATGCACACAAAATAAGTCTTGCAACCTCAGTCCACTAAGTAAGTGATAATTTAGTTGAAGTGTTAATTTCAGGTACTAGGTGATAATAGTCATTATCCGGCGTCACCAGTTCGTATCAAGCTGATACGCTTTTCAACAGAAGTATCTCATTCTAACATCACTATTTCAAGACAGTTTCTTGTTTTCTTTGTGTAGTAAAATCGGATGATCTGATTCTAACTAAATTCGAGATAACTGTAAGTAAACAGCCGAGGTTCCGACACCACACTGTATACGGGAAAAGGGCTCACAGAAAATTATAGAATTTAAAACTATTCATTTCTCGCCATTCTTATCAATAATATGTCTTCTTCTTGTAGCTCCCTCGCCAACAACCCCTGATTGTATTTGCAACCCCACTTCATCATTAAAACCTTATCCTCCACAATCACAGGGCTTAAGGTTTTGGAAACCCCACAACTGAACAATAGATCTTCCACCACATTTCTTTTCACAAAACATCATACTCGTCCACAGAAACAAAAGTTTCTTTCGATAGACTCTTTAGCACACTCACCGCATACCCTATATCCCGATATGGCATCCTGTGGACCCTCTAACGCTTTGCAGAACCTGTCGAAGCATGCCTCGGCAGATCGATCTCTACAACAGGACCGGATAGGACCCGGGGCAGCTCAGAGAAACCAGTTTCGATCACAGGCTCAAGGAGGGCAACTGAATAATGAATTTCAACAGTTTGCACAGGCTGGACCTGCACAGTCGTCGTTCGAAAACAACGCCTATGGACAGCTGGGTCAGTTTGGAGCACACCCACAAATGCATGGAGCCCATCCACAAGCAGCAGCACCAATTGCGCAAGGTCACCAGGGTGATTGGGCTCACTCATTTAGTCAGCTTAATCTCGGACCACAAACTGCCCCTCAAAACGTTCATCACCAGCAGCAGTCCAACTGGGGCCAGGATTTCATGAAGAGTGGCCATGCCCCTCAGATGAACCACATGCAAGCTCCTATGATGGGAATGAACTCGTTTGGCCCCATGTACTCCAACTCACAACTTTATAACTCCACATATGGTCTACAGGTGGAACATCAGCAACAGCACAAAACAGAAACCAAAAGTGCTCAAGATGCCGCATTTGAGGCAGCGTTTGGAGCTATGGAGCAGGCCATTGCCAAACCCGCTGTCGATAAGGGCAAAGAAGTAGACCCTAATGGTTTAGATCAAGTCGAGGCTCTTAACCGACAAGCGGAGCATATCTCCGACAATATTCCGCAAGAGCAGGTGAAGCCCAACACAGATGATAGCGCAGAGTTTGCATCTATAGCAAGACAGATTGCTTCGTCCCTTGAGGAGGCAGATAAATCCAAGTTTGAGAAGTCATCCTTTATGAATCTCATGCGACGAATTGGAAACCACGAGGTAACACTGGATGGAGATAAACTTGTTAACAAGGATGGAGAAGACATTCGCAAGGAGGTGGAGCAGCAGGTCGAGAGGGAGATTCAACAGGAAGGTACCTCCCAAGAAAATGGAAGTCAATCAGAAGCTCAGCGAAACTATCCTGCGCCTTTTTCAGTCCATCATGAACCCCCTCGATCTGAACAGGTGAGTGAGCAACAGCAACAGGTTCCTGAGAAAAAGAAGCTTGAAGACCCAATGGAATTTATCGAACAGGAGGCTGCTCGTCGAGCTGCTGAGTCTGGACGATCTGTTGAAGAAGAAAAACTGAATTTTTACTCGCCATTTGAGTATGCACAGAGACTTGGACCCCAGGGAGTAGCCAAGCAGTCAAGCTGGGAGGAAGACTACGATTTTTGAATCAATGGAAGGTTCTGTGTCCATTCTACGCATCGTAAGAGCTACGGCTTTGATATAGCACAATGATATTTATGAACTGCAATGTATACGGTTAGTACTAGGTGGGATTAAAACCTTCTATACTGGTCTGTAGGGGCCTCGTAAGGGTTTGTTGGGGCCATTCTCTTCATTTCGTGAAAGTCGTGATCATCATGGGGCTGGGAACGGTACTGGTTGAAATCGGGCTCAAAATCAGTTTGAGGGTTGTACGCCGGCTGTGGTTGGTAATTGTATGGTTGGTATGGATTCGATGCTGGGTACATGTGAGGATTATTGGCGGATGAGTACTTACCCTCTTGAGGGTCTCTGGTTGCCTTGTCACTACAGCAACAGGTACAGCAAGAGCAGATTGCACAACAGGCCCCAAACATGGACACACCACAGCAACAGCATCGGATAAGCGCCGTAAATACCCAAAGAAGTAGTAATCCAGCTAAGACCATCCCCACAATAGCCACAATCTTGCAAAAGGTGTTGTCCATGCAAGAATTCCAGTTCTTGAACGATTCAGCTGTGGATTTGGTGCTCTCCACAAAATCTCGTCGGGCCAGCCGTACGAGAGGGTTAGCGAGAGCTTGGGGACATAATGGGATCATCGGTGCCATTTTGTCGTTGAAAGATGTAAAAAATCTGTTCTAATGCGTTGGTGGCCGTTTTCAGTGATCTTGGTGACGATCTGGGTAGGTTATCTTGATTTCTAGCGCTCGATGTTTTGCGCGTGACCACTAGTTCAGAGTGATGTAAGGGAGAAAATATCTTATCGATTCTGCACTTGGTTTGGGGGGTTATAGTATTTATTTATTGGGTCACTGCACAGCTCTGTCTATTATTTTCATTGTTCCCAAAATAGATGTTACAGCCTAAGTTGCAGGCTGCATTGAGGGGCTATGCATGAATGCGAAAGAGATACGCGATGTAAAACTATCACGTGTATATTACAGGATAAAGGGAGAATATTATTGAGAAACAAGTTATTTACAAAGAATGCATGAAAACAACTGCACTCAGCAGTCTTTCTTTTGTTCTTGGCTGGCCTACTAGACACATGTCTTTCAGCACTTTTCACTTAGGTTTCAGGGCCAGAGGTGAAACGAAACTTTAAAACTAAATGATGATGATCATCTGTGGTGTCACGTGTATAGTTGCTGACGTAAAAGGCTAAATGTGCTGAATGGTATTTTTGGAATGCCAAGTAAAGCATGAATCACACAAGTAGCGCAAATTGAGCAATCGTCATTTTATATGAACTGCCAGTTCTTCAAATCTGCTCCAATTATCCATTGGTCCACAGTTACTATTACTCTAAAATATCATACAATATACCTAAGCTGACTCGTCAGCCTTGACAGCAGCGTTCTCCTCTGCAGACTCCTCCACAATATCAGCCTGATCATTCTCAGTCTTGGCTTCCTCAGTAGCCTGTGCAGCCTCAGCCTGGCCCTTGGCTTTCTCGGCAGACTCAGCAGGAACTGGCTTCTGGTTCTGGCCACGGACCTTCACGCCCTCAATCTTGAAGACTCGGTGGAGGAACTCCTCCTTGTCCTGCTTGTTGATCATCAGGTTAGCACTCATCTTGCCTCTCCACATGGGCAGGCAAATCTCTCGGTCCTGGTACTGAGCAGTCAGAATGAGACATCCTTCAGTGTGGGCAGAAACCTCCTTGGAAAATTCAGGATACTCCTTCTCCAAAATCTCAAACTTGGGGAACTCGGTGGTAGCCAGGAACTTGATGATGTCTAAGTCACCCTTGACGATTCGAGCTCCAATGTAAGGGTAAGCCCGGTTAACAGACTCGCTCTGAATTCGCCACTTGCAGGTATCCTCGTTCTTTTGGAGAGTGAAGAACCGAGTTCCGGCGTGCACAAACTTAAGCCGGTTAGCATTGAGCTGTAGAATGGGTTTAATGCTAGGCGAGGTGTAGTAGATAGTTCGAGTAGGCTCACCAGTGTGGTTTCGCACCATCATAGTATCTCGAGGGAACTTATCGTTGAACTTGTAGAATTCCCAGCACTTTTGCAACTCCTCGTGGGAGGGGTCAACAAATACAAAAGGTTCCTCATTGGCATCATAAGGCATCTTCTTGGACTTTTTAGGCTCATCATCTTTAGGCTCGTCCTCCTTGACTTCCTCCTTGGCTTCCTCCTTGGCCTCCTCTTTGGCCTCCTCCTTAGGCTGGTCAGAATCAACCTTGACTCGCTTGGCGTCATGAGACTCATCCTCAGCAACCCGCTTTTTGTCGTCTTCATCTTCAGCATCCTTCACCTTCTCGAAAGCAACGATAAAGAAGCCTCCAGTATCCTGGGTGTGAGGGTAGACTCGAATGCACTTGGGGAGCTGCTCCTTAATGGACTCATCAGTAGGAGGGAACCACGAATCCGCACAGCCCTCATCACCCTTAGAGTTCCAGCCATCCTTCTTGCCCTTGGCCTGGACCTTCCATTCAGTCATTCCTCGGGAGTTAATGAGGTTGGGGATGGTGTCTCGGGACTCGATTAGATGGACAGAACCCTTAGCCAGACGCAAGGCCTCAGCAACAACAGCCTCGTTCTCAATAGGGTTCAAAGAACAGGTAGAGTAAACCAGACGTCCACCAGGCTTAAGAAGCTGGATTCCACGCATAAGAATGTTGAGTTGCAGCTGGTGAAGACCCAGAGCGTTGCCTGGAGTCCAATCAGTCCACACATTGACGTTCTTTCGCATAGTGGCGTCTCCAGAGCATGGAACATCACACAGGATTCTGTCAAACTTGAGGTACTCGTTAGACTTGGCACCGTTGACGCCTCTAGTGGCCACGGCAACCTTGGGGTACATTTGAGCGTCGTGGTTAGTGACAATGAGATTAGGAGAGTTGAGACGCTGGACCTGGTGGATCAGCATATGGGATCGCTTGTAATCGGAATCGTTGGCGATAACGAAACCAGTAGGGTTCAGGTCACCGCCAGCATGGATAGCCTCAATAAGCTGGGCAGTTTTGGATCCAGGAGCTGCACACATATCCAGAACGGCGTCAGTAGGCTGGACATCAAGAAGAATGGGAGGAATCATAGAGACAGCTTCCTGACGAGAAATGTTTCCAGCAGTAGTTTCCAGAACCAAAAATCGATGGAATCTTGCAAACAGCTTTTGCTTTCTGACAACAGTCTTTCGCACATTGAATTGCCAACCGTGGTTGTTGGGGTAGAACTTGATGTTTTGAGGAGGAACAACCTCTTCACCCTCAAAGACCAGTCCAGAAAGGTGGGGAACGTAGTCTTCGACAATAGCCTTTTGGATATCGTCTGTAAGCTCAGTGGAACCAGTCACACGGAAAGAGACGGGAAGAGGAGACTGGCATGAGGTCTTGAAGGCCTCCCACTCATTCTCGGGAACAATCCCCTGGGCCTTGTAGTATGTTTCCCATTTCTCGTTCTCCTTTACAACGTCTTCCCAGCCGGACTTTCGACGACCATCATCGTTTTGATCACGATTGTTCTTGTTATTTTTCTTTCGAGGATACTTTCCCATTGTTGTCTAGGCAGGATGATTCTCGTTGAAAAACCTTAGAAAATATATTAAAACAAGGTTTCATTGTGATCTTCCCAATTTCAAAAAAAAAAAAAAAATTAAGATTAAAATATAAAAAAAATAAACATGTAAAAAAATACATTTATAAAAAGCAGAGAAAGAAAATAGATTCTATCTATAGAAACTTCTGAAACTCTAAAATTGTAGAGTAGGCACATCATTTTAGTGACCAATATATCGCCAGATGAAGATTTAGGAGTCAAATAAACAAATAAAGGTGTTCTGTATTGCTATATTTATTACATATTTCAACGAATGGATACCTTTCATGATAATGAAACTATTTATCACCAATTGAGCCCATACTTCCTTATCAAACCTTATACCAACATAACAATGCATCTGACTCAGAGCCAAAGCCCCAAAACGGAACTAGATTAAAGAACAAAACAATCAAAGAAGAAACTTGACAATAGAATCTTTCAATTTTTATTAGAGAAAATTATAAAATGGTAGACGTTGTTAACTTTGCTCGTTGGTATACCTCTTGGTTTTCTCTTCATTTATCACTGGTGCCCTGCATATCACTAACCCAGAAATTTGCCCCACCATTTTACGAGGTGAGTGTGAAAATTTCAACTCCAACTCCAAACGATGGTTCTCTAAATGCAATATAATAAACTGAAACTTGATCACAAGTCTATTCAAGATTTCGGATCCGCCTTTTAGTCCTCCTTATTTATGTTGGTCCATCTTTATTGCCTCTTTGCTTTTTCTCCTGTTTTCATTCTGTTGCCTTTTTTTGGTTTCCACATCTGCAAGAATATGCATATCGTATTGTAAAGGGTACTCATTCTGAGCTGATCACGATTTTTATGCACTCTTCACCCAGAGCAAGTTCGCGACAACTTTAGGAGTTTGCAGACATTACAAGCCATTAAAACTTCATTCACCAGCCTGTGCTCCTTTTTGTCTTTATCACTTCAACACAGTGCTTTGCCTCATTGCATTACTAACTTTGCCACAATCACAAGCCCTCTCAACAACGTCAATGATATGAGCCTCCATCAAGGCGAAAGACTCGCCCACCTGTTTGAAATGTCGCCAACACCTCTAACCAAACTAGGGCTTCTGTCATTTTGTATTGGCTTGGCTTTGGCTATGTTTCTGTTTGGCAGATCTCTCCAACGGATCTTTTTTGGCGCTCTACATCCCCGAGAAATCTTACACCTCCAAGAGCGAGCAATATACACCATTTCTGAATTTGCAATGCAGTTGTTTGTTTTTCGAACCCAACTGAACCGCCAGTTTGTGGGAATGTTTGCTACTTTGCTGTTCATCAAAGGTTTACATTGGATGTGCACGGTGCGAACCCGCTATGTCTACTTGGAATACCCCAATAGCAGCGGTGTTGTCATGCGTTATCCTCGGCTGATTCTAGCATTGGTAGTTCTTCACGTGACGGACATCCTGTGGATCAGGTACAGTCTCCGGAAATTTCGTGACCAGCAGTCAATGGTGGTGACTGTGTTTTTGTTTGAGATCACCATACTATTTTGTTCCTTAATAGGATCCACTGGAATAATGCTGTTTGATCTTGTGGAGAAGGCTTTACTATATATGGGCCTCTTCAAGGGTCACTTGGTCAAAAGCAAGCGGTATTGGTTGTTCCTGTTGGGGTTCGCAGTCTCCTCAGCAAAGCTCATGGCCTATTTCATCTTCTCAGCTTCTTTAATGGGCGACTATTGTATCCCGTTGCATATTTATAGGGAGTTCTACAAGACTCTGCGAATCACGATTTCGGGTACTCGTGAGTTGATCAAGTCACGAAAAACGCCAAACTTCCACGGCCTATACTGGAACCTTCAAGACGCGACTGATGCCCAAATTAACCACTCCAACGATATTTGTGTAGTTTGCAGGGAAAGCATGAAAGCTGGAGGGCTTTCAGGACCACAGGCATTAGACAAAAATATCCCCAAAATCTTGACATGTGGCCATATTGTCCACTTTGGTTGCATTGCTTGTTGGAGTGAATATTCCAACCGTTGTCCCACATGTCGCCGCTTGGTGGAATGATTGATTTACTGCATCTTCTATTTATTTTTTCACCACTAATTTCTTCTATAGTTGATTGTATTTATTCATGTATTTTTATTGTTGTCGTACTTTACTCTTTCATTCAGAATCTTCTTCCGACTTTTCACTTGGTGAATCTTTTACCTTTTCTTTCTCCTCTTCCTTCATGGAGGAGTCCTTGTTTCGAATCAGACCCATCAATTGAACCAGCGCCTGCCGCTCTTCTATTACTAAAGCGGAAAGTAGCACAAGTGCGATACCAATATTAATACCAGCATCTTTGAAAGACTTAACGGCTCCGACTCCAAATATGGAGGCAGAAATAGTGGTAATTGCAGTGGCAATGACCAGCTTACCTGGAAGTAGGCGGCTAACGTCAAAGTTCTCAACCTTATGAGAGCTGTAATAGTTGTAAATAAAGGTAACACTCCATCCAATCCGTAGGGACATATTAACACAATTGGCATATACCAATCCACGGGCACCTAGATCCATAGTCTTCATGAGGAACCCTCCAACTGTCGCAAAAACTACACTAAAGACGCCCAAAGCTACCGCTTGACGCCGCAGGTCTGTTGGAGTTGCAACAGACTGAACGAAGCTCTCCAATGCTCCATTAAGAGCCATGAAGGGAATATATAGGGCAAATGCTCCCATGACAGAAGGGGCTGACCGAGAACGATCCCCTTCAGACCACTGTCCCCCCCTGGATTCTAAAAGCGTGCCAAAGATAAAAGGCAATGTGGAAGGTCCAAATCCCGCAGCGAACAGTCCCACATAGGTGTAGAATCGTACCACCGAGAAAAGAACCTGCCTAGATATTTTGAGAGCTGTTTCGTCGGGCTTCCCTCCGAGCAAATTGGAAAAGAATGTTCGCAGACCCTCTTCGATCGGGAAAAACACGATTCGAGCCACCATAGAACCATAGTTGAGTACAATAGCGTAAACCCCCTGGTCATATAGCGGCAGAAAGTAGGACACTAGAATACGATCGCCCTCAGTCAAACAATGCTTGAAAACTGTTTGAATCCAGATGGATCGAGCTAGTCCAACTGTGGGCTTGTCTAAATAGTATGGCGAAGCATTGTGTGTAATGACATCTCTGTTGTTTTCTGACATTTCCATCTGGCTCTCAAATGGTTGGATCTTCTGTGGCCGGAATGAAAACAGACGGTTGCGATTGTCTTGACGGACGGTCCAAATGTACACAGCAGAGGATATGAGTGAATAGGCGAGTTGTCCAAACGCAAACGCCATCACACCGCCATTAAGGCCCCCATCAGAGTCCTTCGCCAATAGGGTAAATGAGAACGTGACGACACATCGCACTAGAATGGCCACCGCCTCGGCAGTCACCCGGCTGCGAAACCGTAGCTGCTGCATGGCCAAAACATAGTAGGGCTCTGAGGCAAGGTCAACCAAAGCCGCAATGCAGATGAGTTGTACGGCCCAGGATGCATATGCTACTGAAAAAAGCGAATGTGAAGTCACTGCAAGAGCAGAGAAAATTATTCCAAGACCAATAGATACATAGCCCATGTTAATGACTGCTTGAGATGTACCAGAAATGGTATGCTCGACAACACCTCCTCCAAAGACATATACGTCAGGTTTCTTACCAGCTAATGAGAGTCTCTGAAGCGCAAGCCGCACAGCCTCACGGGAGAAGAACAGGATGGTGTTCAGTACAAACTCGAGCTGGGCATTTGCTCCAAACAGAGCTGGAGTGGCTACTAAAAGAAGAAGCTGGTTTAGTGCAAACGACGCCAGCTTAGATAGAATTTGAATTCCGATGAGAAGGGTGGCTCCAGTTGCCGAAGTCTGCAGCAACGGCTTACTGGAGGTTGAAGTAGACGGTGGTGGGGAGGAAGAAAGAGGCGAGCTGCGCTTCGAATCCGGAGACTGAGATTCGTCCTTTGACCCACCTGTGCTTAGTCCAGGATCACTCGCATTTATCGGAGGAATGAATACTTGTGACGGCTGTTGGCGTCTGTGTTTTCTAATTGACGCACTTCTCTGTCGAACCCCACCCATGGCAATTGCTAATTGGGACGAAGCGTGTGCGGATTCATTCTGGCGGGATGCTGGCGCGTACCTGGAGTCTGCGGGAGCTCCCAGGTTAGAACTCTGGCTGTATCTTCGTGTCTTCGGTTCGTGAGATGGTAGTTCGTCCATTTCCGTGTTTGAGCTTCGCCTTGTGTCTACGGTCTTATGGTGCTGTACAGTGTCAGGGGCTGAGTTCTATGATGGTTGATCAAACACGATCACGGTGGTAATGAAAAAGGGTAATGATGTAATGGGAGTGAGAGTGGTAGTTGGGGAAGTTCTATAAACAGTTTAGGTTCGTTGTTATTGTGTTGAGTCGTTTAGAGGCTGTGCTTCAAGGTGTAGTAGATTGAGTGATTGACTCTGTTCACAACATGCACACATTTGAGGCATGCATTACTTCCGAAACCCTGTGCGGAGTAACAAAGAACATTTCAAACCATACTGTGGTGATGGTGGGATGAAGAGAACCTGAAAAAATAACACAATGAAAGAAAGGGGGTGAATTAATTTCAAAATAAAATAAAACATATAGTCTATCCCCACTGAGATCGTACGATAAGGTTGTGAAATACAAGGCGGCTATTAATTACCATCACTTAGTTATGAATAATGATTGCATTAAGGACACATGTTAAGGGCTTATGCTATACTTTCTATCCGTTTCCCCAGTGACCAATTCCAATAAATAAAGTAAATGAATGACGACTAGCTTAAGTTGGCGATTTCCTCAGAAAACGACGACAAGGGATCTGCGTCTTCATCTGTTTCAGCTTCTGAGTCATTCACAGGATCACCTGAAGAACTTGTGATTGTTGCAGAGCCCCCAATTGGTCCTCCACCAAAAGGGTCAGAGTCATTGTCCATACTTGCGCTCTGTTTTTCAATTTCCTCTTTAAACAACACCTTTGGCTTTAGATCCAGACCCTCACCCTGCTTAAATGGCCGGTAATGCTTTTTGCCCCTGAAATTGTACCACAGGCCTGGCACTTTCGGGTCTGGGTTTTCGCAATGTGGATGGGGAAGAGAGGCGGCTACTTTAGGAGCATCAGGGCACACAAATGGATCGTCGCCATTCGCCTCTGTCCTGACCGCAGCACTGTCTGAGAAGATGGAAAATTGGGGTGGGATTTTAGTTTTGAGTAGATTATCATTAGTTGGTTTACGAACTCGTGACGTTCGAGGTGTAGTGGGCCCAACTGTATATGTGTGGATTTGTGTGTGAGGTTGTCCATGATGACGAACTCGTCCCGAGCCAGCCGGAGCGATATTAGCAGGAGGGAATAATACCCGTCCAGTTTTCTTAGTCGTTTCTAGCACTTCCACGGGCGCCCGCTTTGTGGTAACAACTGGGGTATCTGCAGGTGTGAGCATAACCCGAGTGGCCGAGTGCGACGACGAAGGGGTCTTTGTGATTCGATTAGGCGTTTTGGTGACGGTGTTTCGTTTGCCCCGATGTGGTGTATTCAGGCCGCCTGTGTTTCGTGTGATTATTGGCATCTTTCGTTTTGATACTGGTGAAGGGTCTTCCATAGGACCATATCGTGGTGTAGGGGGAGTGTCAAACTCCACATGAGACTGGGGCGGAGTGGATGGCATCATGGTATCAGTGATGCAAGTGTCAGCAATGGGTTCGTCACTAGTGAAATAGTAGGGAGAAAGACAGTCCAGCCACCGATGCTATGTGTTGACCAAAGAGCAGGTATAAGTGAAGGAGGGAAGAGGAGAAGTGGTGGGTCGCGTCCTGTACCTTCTGTGCAGAAATTGATGAAAGAGGGCTGGTCATTAAACCTTGTTCAAGTAAATAGCCCTAGCCCTCGTGTTTGAGGTTAAAATTGTTTGGTGGAGGAAAATAAAAGAAAACAAGAGGAAATCCCTTCAAAGATTTCCAAGAAACATTGTGAAAAAGAACTGACAAACATAAGCAAGAACAGTACACATTACGGCTTCACCTCCTCCTGAAATAACAGAATCTAAGCTTAAATCGAAATTTCAAGACAGGGATGATGGCTAAGGTTAATTGCTCCTAATATGGTCAAAAGTGGAAAAATTGTACAACACGGCTACGGAATGTAATTATAAGAATGGCCTTAAGACATCTTTCAATAAAAAAAAAAATAATCGGAACACCTCTATTGACTGCGAGGGTAAAAGCTATACTCCATTTGCATACTGCACTGGTAACCATGCAAACTCTAGCTTGGATAAAACTATCATGCATACAGTAATCACAACTACTATCAAGACCACAGCAGCATGCTTCGCCTTTTGAGGCCTCAGAGACAGATGATATCTGCTCTCCGCAGATCGGCATACAAACAGGTTACTCGAGCTTACTCTTCTCATTTTCTCGCTTCAGATACCCAGCCGTCCTACAGGACTCGTCTCTCACCAATGACATCAAGCAAAGAGATCTTGTATTCTGATATTGACACTCTTCTGGAATTCAAAATGGTAACTGTGGACCCAGAATCCATCAAATATGTGTCCAACTTCATAGGACCCCAATATGCGCTTCCAGAGAATGTCATCAGAGAGCTTCTGTGTATCGTCCACATGCTTGATAGGGGGCCAAACCGCAAAGGCAAAACTGGCAAACGACAGTCTCAAGATGACAAAATAGAGGATACATTGGGGTACAACTCCTTACACAACCGCATATTGTTGGGCAGACACGCTCTGCAGTTTGGGATTTTTGCATACCTCTCCAAGGTGCCATCCTGGAGCCATAAGAAGGCCAATCTCATGAACTTTGAGATGTGCCAGTGTGATCTTGCAGTGAGATTAACACAAGATGATAGTTTGATTACTTCTTTTGTGAACCAGACTGCACTCCCACGTCATTTATACATTCCTCTTGACGATGATGCGAACGCGGAGGAGTATGCCAAGCCCAAGTTTCAAAGGGTCCATCGAGTTCACCATGCCACAAAAATGCTATATGCGCTGATCGGAAGTATCCAAGTAGAGCATGGGAACAATAAGGCCGAGGAGTTTGTCCAAGCTGTTGTTTTAGAGGGATACATGACCAAGGGCCTGTTTGATATTGCAGGAATTCGTTAGAACACACCAGCAGAGCATACTAAGAGCAAGAGAGGGACGCAAAACCAGGCACGGGATATCAAAACGATAGGTCGAGTTGGGATACTATCATCAGCATTTTGTAAATAACATACATCTATATTTATCGTACCATGTACTTGTCACTTGTACCTTCTCCCCAAACAAAAAATTAAGTTCAGATTTATTATCAAACCTTGACCAATTTTTTTGTATTGTAAATATTACAAGCAAGAATTCTTTTGGTACATTAACTATGCCTCCTAAAACGTCATCAGGGACGAAAAAGAAGACTTCTTCTACCAAAGACGACACAGAGGTCAAGGAGAAGCCAGTGAAAATCCCCGATCTCTTCATTGTGCGTCCTCAGAGCGAATCCCAGGCTACTGTGACACACAACAAAAATATTTATAAAATCGGTCTCCACCCGAAAATAATTTCTGCTCTGGGTTTCAACAACAATGATTTTGTGGCAATTTACAGAGAGGGCGATCGAGCAATCGGAGGAAACGTTTGTCCAATCCCTGAAGCACAGGAGGACCCTGATCAGGTTGATCTTAATGTGGTGACCGTGAGTAGCCATCTGAAGAATGCTGGAGCATTGCTCTTTGGAGACAGAGTAAAGGTGGAACGATACAAGAACAAACTGGAAATGGCAAGCCTAGTCAGCATCCGATTAGAGTGTTCTGAGTCAAGTCCTGAAGTGGAAAAGGCTGTGGTGCAAGCTGCTACTGTTGATTTACGAAAATTGGCCATGATCTCGCCAGGAATGACATTGGATGTGAAAATTGAAGATTCAGACAAGTTGCAAACAATTACTGTCACAGATGTGGGGGACACAGACTTGGATAAACTATCGTTGGAACACTCCGAGCTGAAAAATGGAGGAAACTGCTGGTCACCAATTTTCCTGTTGGAAGATATACAAGTGATAGTCAATTCGCAATACCGATGGGAAATGCCTAAAACCACAACTTACAAGAGCATCGGTGGCTTAGACCACCACATTTCTGACCTTAAATCTACAATTGAGCTTCCACTTCACTACCCAGGTCTGTTTGCTAGATTTGCAATCGCTCCACCTCGAGGGGTGCTTCTCCATGGACCTCCAGGAACAGGAAAAACAATGCTTTTACGAGCAGTGGCCCAAGAATCTAATTCTCATGTTCTCACAATCAACGGGCCTTCGATTGTATCCAAATACCTCGGTGAAACAGAGTCATCTCTGAGAGCAATTTTTGACGAGGCTAGAAAGTACCAGCCTGCCATTGTTTTCATCGACGAAATCGATGCATTGGTACCCAGAAGAGATGGTGACGAGTCAGGACAAGCAGAATCCAGAGTCGTGGCAACATTGTTGACATTGATGGACGGTATGGCTCAGTCTGCCTCAGCTAAAATCGTTGTTGTAGGCTCTACCAATCGCCCAAATGCCATTGATCCTGCTCTGCGACGAGCAGGACGGTTTGACCGTGAAGTGGAGATTGGCATTCCTAACGCAGATGCCCGTCTGAGTATCTTGAATATCCAAATGGCAGAAATGCAGCATAATTTGACAATTGAAGATATCAAGCATATTAGCAGTATAACCCATGGTTATGTTGGCGCAGACTTGAGTGCCTTATGCCGAGAGGGAGTGATGAATGCAATCAACAGAGGCCTAGAGGAGCATGGGTCAGTGATAAAGGCGGTTCAGTCAGATCTTGAAGTCACTTTGCCAGACTTGGAAAGAGCGTTGCTTGATGTCAGACCTTCGGCCATGAGAGAAATTTTCTTAGAAAAGCCCTCCACTACATGGAGTGATATTGGTGGCCAACAAACTGTCAAGGAGAAACTCAAGCAGATGGTTGAGTGGCCATTGACCAAGGCAGAAACAATGAAGAATTTGGGCATTACTCCTCCAAGAGGTGTACTCTTATATGGACCTCCTGGATGTTCCAAGACGCTTATTGCCAAGGCCCTGGCCAACGAATCTGGCCTCAACTTTTTGTCTGTTAAAGGACCCGAGCTTTTTAATAAGTATGTTGGTGAATCTGAGCGAGCTGTGCGAGAGATCTTCCGAAAAGCTCGAGCAGCAGCTCCTTCCATCATTTTCTTCGATGAGATCGATGCTCTCAGTACTGCACGAGGTCACGCTGAATCTGGCGCTGGTGGAGAGCGGGTTCTTACTTCGCTTTTGACAGAAATGGACGGTATTGAGTCCCTCAATGGTGTCATGGTTCTTGCAGCTACCAACAGACCTGATGTTATCGACTCCGCTCTGATGCGTCCTGGACGGTTGTCGCGACTGTTGTATGTCGGACCTCCAGACGTTTCAGCACGTCTTCAGATCTTGAAAATCCGAACTAAGAACATGTGTCTTGGCGCAGACGTGGATTTGCAGGCAATTGCAGATACTACAGAAGGAATGACTGGTGCAGAGATCGTCTCACTCTGCGAAGAGGCTGGATTGCATGCCATGTCCTTGGATAGTGATGCCAAGCAGGTAGTCAAGCGTGACTTCGAGTCAGTCTTGAGAGGGGCAAGAAGAGGTGTCACTCAAGATATGCTTCAGTATTTCGCAAGCTGGGCTGATGAGGACAAATAGAGGAGCTAGAAATGAACCTATAGTACATCTGGGGTAAATAATATTATATAAATGTAAATATTTAAACCTATGAACGTTCCACCAAACGGTCATCGCTCTTCCTAAGCAAAACCAAATTTCGTCCACTTGCTACAGCCACCAGGTCACCCTCCTTTCTTGCTGCAACAGCCTCAACTCGAGAAACAAACTCATAGCCCACTTCATGTGGCTTTTTGCCACCAGTACTGTAAAAAAAAGTCCTCTTCTCCGAAACAACCACTCCACTATCGTTGCCAGCCACACAGAACAGAGCATTCTTGAGCTGTCTACTTCCGTACAGCTCACCCTGTGCATTTGGTACTGTATGACCTCCTCCACCTTGCAGATTAAGACTTGAGTACTTCTTCCACCATCCACTTCCTAGCACCATGAATTCGTCAGAGCTGTTGTGGCCCAAAGACATAGAGAGTGCTTGAACGGCCGCAGAGGGACCGCAGCAGCCAACCTTTTTCGAGCTGCCCGCCAAATCGTTGCAGAAAATAGTATATAAATACACACCTTTGTGCCAATCGTAGACATTTAATCGGTTGGAACCCTCAAGAACAACCACATGATCACCACCATCCTGCTGGAATTTGACAGCCCTACCAGCACCATTCAGTTTGATCTTGAGGGTTTCCTTGAGATCCTGGGAATAGATTATGAGTTGACGGTCGTCGCCCACTGAGGCCACAAAACCGTCAATATTGACGTCAATTGCGTTGACAAAATCAAAGTGACCCCGTTTCGCATCTGATTTTAAAACGGTCACATCTGCTTGATTTACAAGGTTGATCAGAGAGATTGTGTTGTCTTCGTGCGCTGTAGCAATAAATGATCCACAAGTTGCTATAAGCTCACAAGAAGCACCCAGGTGATATTCAATGGGTTGGAAAGACCATTCTGAAGCAAACTCATTATCCAGCACCACGGGTTTGCGTGCCAAAACAGTCACTCCTTGGCTGTAGCCGTATACCAATGAGTCGTTATTCCATGCCAAACATAATGGCGGACTGCTGACGCTAAACTCAAGTTTGAAGTTGGTGTTATCTGGTGATACTCCGCTTATTACTGAGTCAGACATTGTCAGCTTGTTTAGGTCTACTGTTCAGTTTTCTTGTAGAGTAATGTTAATCTGAAACTCTATATGGATTATGTAATATAATTAGTAGAGGTTAACATCCCAAAATATATTTGCCGACTCGATGGAATTAAAGTCGAAAATCTATTATTTAAATTTAACGTTGTAATGAAAGATAGTATATTGGAATGAGGTACAACATTGCATTCTTCGAACACCACCACATTAATACAGCCACCTTTTTAGGACCACATTTGGGAATTTATATATCATTCATGTTTCATTGGTAATTATTGTATAATCCAAACCTTCGTATTGATAATAAGCAGGTAGGTAAATGCGACTAAATTGGTCTACCTGAAACAGGCCAACTAACGAAGTCCTTTCTAGATACGTCACTTCCAATTCCCTCTCTCGGCCATTCCTTATCTCTAGGTTTTGGTTGCAGTTCGCTACCCCTGCGCAAACTTGAAGTGAATGAAAGGTTTCATGTACATAACATACCAAGTTTGCATCAAAGCCAGTCAGCTTGTGATCGATGGGAAAAATATTGCTCCCATTACAGGATGTGCAGCAGATGCAGAGTTATTTTTTTATTTTATTTTTAATATTCAGTTAAACCAGCTTCTGAAACTGCACTGGTAAGAGGCGTCCGAGTTTGAAAAAAGTCTATAAATGACAATGCCAAGGATCCAACCCCCATCTTTCTACGACCTTGATATAATTTCTCCAGTACCTATAATTGAACCGCCTATCACTTTTTTTTTTTATTAGATGCGCGGTATCACGTGATGGTCATCACATGTAATCTGTGTAAATACCGCCTTTCTTGGCGCCTGCTTTTGTCATCTTAGCCGAAATAGCACTGGGAGGATCACCGTGTATGTTTGGTGTTTTTGATGCATGGTAGTTTCTGATGATTTAACTTTTACAAAAGTAGTAAGTATTCATTCTTTTCGTGTTCTCACCACATGCCATGTATATTTTCATCACTGTCTATTTTATTTTAAGTCAAGCAATTCTGACCTTCTCATCTTGTAACAGATGGATTCATTAATATCTAGTACTGTGCTATTTGAAGTTGACTTTATTTCTTTGTTCTCTCAATTAACTTTATTGTCTAACTTACTGTGGAATGGAATGTCAAGCCTCATCGAGCTGGGTTCACCAGAGGACAGCCCTTCTGTTAGGTTTTAAAAAGAAGTAAGAAAAATAATTCACAAAGCAGTCCTTTCGTTGATCAACTGGTCAGTTTCCAGAACAAGACTTTGACGAGGCTGATTTCTCAAACATTCGAAACAAAGTTGATTTGCCTCATTCATGTGTTTGGATCAAATGTTTTAAAGTTCACATTCTCCAGCTTGTTAGTGGGATTGGCACATTTGAAATAGAGACGATAGGAACCAAACTAGAAACTTATCACTAGGGTTTGGTAAGGGTACGACCGACAACTTATTTCATCTTACTCTCGATTCTTCTCACAAGAAGTTTGTTGAGTTGCCGAGTGTGGAGGAAAAGGCTGGCTGCAGACAGTAAGTATAGCGAGCCTCATTCCCACAGATACAATTAACACTAGCAGAGTGAAGGACTCACCATTACTAGAGTAGCACAAAACGCGTGACTGGTGCTTCAACATCGATACCAGCAGTACAACGACCCTTCAACAACCAAAAGGAGTGGATCACACCAACATAGCCACGCTACAATAACCTGATACACTTTTGTTCCCTTCTCCTTTTGGACTCGACAACTATCAGTTACAGTTGACAGGTCTGAAAAAAGGGAGGTTTATGGTAGCCACCTAATTAGGTACTTATTTGTTCAGCATCGAACCATATTACAATCCAATATCGCCAGAGCCACCCCTGGCAACTCCATGAATATCGAAAACCTACCCACAGTCACACCAACCACCATCACTTGCTGCTGCGGCTCTACTGGCTGCTCTAATCTAAACCACGCACAAAACCACATTTCTCACCTCGAAAAGACCCTTCGAACATCAGCCGAAGTCGGGCAAGCGCTGTTGTCCCAGGTCACAGCCATGAAAGACCAAATCGACCGGCTCAACGCGCAGGTTTCGAACCTGCATAGTGAAAATAACAGTATTATGGCCCACAACAAAGATCTTATCAACGAAATCTCGTCCCTATCAGCGAAACTCGCGTTTTCAGAATCCCACTTTGAATCTCTCAACCATGAACTCGAAGAATCACGCAAATACATAGCAAAGATGAACCGAGTCAAGTATCAAACTGAATCGCTGGAGAGTCAACTTGAACTCCTTGAACAGGTTCGTGAATCGATGCAGAATGAATTACATACCTCTGACAGGGACAGGCTGGCGGCCCAAGCGCGGTGGAGAAAAACAGACTTGTTACTGGAACGACTGGCACGAGACTACGAGATACTAGAGCAACAAGCCGCCAGCACAATTGCTTCAAAGCAAACCTCTATAGCATCGCTGCGGTCAAATAAAACTCGAATCTCTGTAGACTCGGAAAATACTCTTGTGAACGACACAGTCATGAGACGCACTAAGAGCGAAACTGCAGAACTCCGTGATCAGCTTATGGCAACCAGATCTGAAATCCAAGATCTTAAACGTCAACTCGACAAGCATGATGTTGTACTGAAGAGGACCTCTGTTATGAGAATACAGTCAAGGGAAATGGTGGAAGAAGAAGATGAAGGAGAAGAGTATGAAAGAGAAGAAGAAGAAGATGATGAAGAGGAAGAGGAAGAAAGTGAAGAAGTCAACGATGTAATTATTGAAGAACCAAAAGAACCAGTTTTCTCAAGGGAAAGGGCAAAACGCATGAGTGGTCATATCTTTGGACATAAACTCCACACGCCAAGGAATAGTCTCATAACACCGCAGAAAAACCTCGCCAACTTCACTTATCCAACTCCCGATTCTTTCAGTTCGTCAATTTTGTACACACCCTCAAAATCTAGGAAAGCCATTCTTGAGACATCTGTTTCTCCAGATTCCTTCTCACAAGAACAGATATTGAAGCCTTCTAATCATACCCGCTCATCCTCCTTGCCTCCTACACCTGCCTTGGACGATGTAGCAATGTTTGATGACTCGTTTGTTTCTGAATTTGATGAATCTCCCACCAGACATGGAAGTCATTTGCAGAAGGAGCTACGTCATTACGTCTCTTATGAGACGACCCTCAGAAGCAGATTCTCAGATCTCTACGACGAAATACTTCCATCATCCTGTTCTCAAATCCCAGAGCTGTCTACAGAGCTGGGTCCGCAGGTTGGTAAGCTCATACGGTCTACTTCATTCGAAAGCATCTTCAGCGTGGCTGCAGAAATCCAAGCAACCACTGAATACAACTCTGGGTTCATCCAAGGGCATGATGCTCATTTTGGGAACTTCCAAAGAACGACTCTAGCCCCAACTTCAGCAGCAGCAACTTTTACCATTCCCACCCCGAACTCAGGACCACGAAACTTTGACTCCCGGTTCTTACTCTCCCAAGTCAATAGTTCAAGAGCTCCTCGAAAGAAAGAATCTTCTGGTTGGGGTTTTGGAGGCATGTGGTCGCGCATTAAGAGTGTGCCTAAGCCAACTACAGCGACAGATAATTCAGATGCCACCACAACTCCTAATTAATTTTTTATAAATTTGCATTAATATGATACTATTTAATATCCATTCTAGGGTATACCGTGTAGCCTTTCCCATCCATACTTGGTCACTCAATTGCACACATTTTAGGAAGTGATCTGAAATGGCGTAGAGCATCCGTGGCCTGGCTCCGTTTACATTTTAAAAAGGATGTATGTTTCAAATTCCATGTGCATCACATATTATTGGGTTGTTCTACATGAATTCAGTGAGGTACTCGACGTAGAGGTCATTGTCGTCTCGATAGAATCGACCGTTACCAATCATGGTCTGGCCAAGAACCCAAGCCTCCTTATCACCCTTAGCCTCCTCATCAAGCTCAATTGTGCCGAAAGACTTGACATTGCCAGGAGGTCCATGCTCCTTCTGCTTACCAGTCAGAACTGCCACTAGCTCATCAGAGAAGGTCAAATGGCCCGAATACTTCATAAGGAACTTCTTCTCCGAACCCTTGATCTTTCCCATCAAAACCGCATCTAGAATTGCAGTCTTTCCAGACTTTGTAGTTCGAATCACATCGTGTCCAGAGACAATCTCAGCCTCGAAAGGCCGTTCAGAGTCCAATGAGGTGATGGATCCTGTGATGTTGTGCACATAAAGGACGTCGGTGAGACATGGGAACTGGTCGGAAATTTTGGCGACAATCTTGAGAATAGCCATTGTTGGTGGATTTGGAGTTAATGTAAAGAAGCGGATAGGATGATTAGAGGTGGACACCTCAACCTGTTGCAGTACCAATTTAAGGTTAGACGGATGTAGAAATACAGCCAACTAGAATGAGATAACGGGTAACAGCCAGTCTGACCGATACGTATCATCCTGACCCAAGCGATCTCCAGCCAGTATCTTCTTAGTTTCAATATGCTAGTTACAGAAAAATCCAACAGAAACCGTGGCTTCAAAACTGGGTCGATGGATGGACCAGTCGGACCAAAACAACAATGAACCTATGAACCCCTTTTGTTTCGTTCAATTCACACGCTCACTCACCTTTGAAGCTTCCTTGAATTAGATGCAAATAACTCAGAGCATACCAAGTTACGTG
The DNA here is from genome assembly GCA_900519005.1 of Yarrowia phangngaensis. Classification (NCBI taxonomy): domain Eukaryota; kingdom Fungi; phylum Ascomycota; class Dipodascomycetes; order Dipodascales; genus Yarrowia; species Yarrowia phangngaensis. The sequence continues at coordinate 1,316,175 of ULGR01000003.1, forward strand.
TTTGTGGCGTCTGTACCATCCATCTGTAAGGTCATTCATATTCGAGGGTTTCAGCTTTCAATAAACATAACCAAAACTAAGCGACATTAGGCCTTGCTAATTCCTGTATGAACTCTTATTACCACCTGTTCATTGGTCTTCCCCTCTCAACCACCACTCCCAAACTCTAACACTCACAATCTGGCATTTTTTCCCGCCAGTTGGAAGCTAAAACCAGTTAGACTGTATGTAAGCTGTGTGCTTGGCTGTAACTTTATGCAAGGTGGAAGCAGGGTGGTTTCAAGAGCTCAACCAAAGAAATGGTGTTTCACCATTGGAAACAAAATCACTGAAGATTTTTAGTATCTCCCGACCCGAAAACAGTACTGGAAATAGTTTTTGACCCAGGCTGTGGAAATACTCGATTTTCTTTGAACGCACATGAAACTATCCCCCACATCATGCTTCTACTTGCAGTCTTCATTTGTAAGCAAGAAGAACCAGTGAGAAATTCTCATTGACGGGGTTATTTATGAAGAAGCTGAAACTGTACGATAGCACGGAAACAACGCTACTTCTTGCTGAAGGCCTGTCTAGCTGCGTGTATTTTTCTTATGTATGCTTGTATGATAGAGTGGGTATTACTACGTCTTGCTGGATGAGAGCTGGAGGCTTCCATGAAAGGATCACCACCACTAAATGTTGCTTTGTGTTGTCCTGTGTGTCTTCTTTATGGTGACGTCACGGATTATTTTGTGAAATGGCATTAGAGACACCCATTGAAACTGCAATATGTGGCCATGGTTTATGTGAGGAGAGGAGGGGTGAGGTCACGTTGTTGGTCACGTTGATGGCAGAGATAGTTTCAAGTCAACGTCATGTTGTTAGTTTCACTTCATTTAACTTTTATGTCTCAAAAACGAACATCATAAACCATAGTATCCGAAGATCGCCCGTTGCTAACTTAACTACTGTAACGTTGCTCTAAGCCGCTCCACGCTTGCCTTTGCGTTTTCCCACGTTTTTTTTTGCTTGTAACTTTCACTACGCTTCTACTCCGCGCCGTACCGCTATCTCTCAACGTTAGTGGACATCTCGAGAGCTTAATCAGAAGCTTTTCCTCTAACGGCAGGTAGTGGATTGGAAACGGTTGAGGTAGGTGTGGGGTATAAAAGGAGGTCGAGGAGACCAGTTTGAACACTCACACGTTGCAGAAACATCAGCAGACGTAAACACAACACACAGTTGAAGCAACATAAGAAGGTGAGTGATTACTAAACATGCAAGACAGATGCAGGACTAGTTTTGATCTGGAACTTTCTTAATGATTCAAACTAGTATTCACTACATTGGTGAGTGACTCTGGACGACGGTAATTGATAAGTATGGTGCTCAATAGTGCTATCTACAATCAAGAGGAACAATGAGTACCGATGTTGTATTTGGAAGCACACCTCAGTGTCTGATGCTCATTTATTGGCACTGATGGATCCGAGGTAGTCGACCGACACTGAAGCATTTGATGGAAACTGTTCCCCATTTGAGCTCAGAACATGGACTTACCACATCTGCAGAGTAATGGCGCAATGTTTTCATTTTCTAACACAGATGTCTCTACGTCAAGTCACTGATCTACAGGAAATTCGGGACACCCGAAGACTTACTTCCACGGAATGGGGGGCCTTTCTTTCTATTGACGAATACATACACAGAGAAGAGGTCATCCTGGGCCATACCAAAATGTGCAAGGACAGAATCAAAGTCTGGGGATTGTACACTGATGAGGGCAGAGTAGCAGCTTGCGAAGCTGTTGAGAGACCTGCTCTTGTTCAAAAGAAAGGTGGCGAAATCAAATCCGCTTCTTCCTTTTCTATTGGTGCTGTGTTCACTCCCGAAGAGCATCGAGGCAAGGGATACGCCAGTGTAATGATGCGCCAAATGGCATCAGAACTCCCCAATACTCCATGCCTAACAGATGCTGAAATCATCAAAGCTACTGGAGTGAGCGAAGTTGACAACAAGCTGAGAATTAGTGTTCTGTGGAGTGATGTGGGTTTATTCTATGAAAAATTTGGCTGGAAGGCGACTTCGGTAACGCAGCATGTTTTTGAGATCGAGAAAGTGACTGCTAACGGTACTAACGGTCATCATCAGAACGGTCATCAGAACGGTTCGACCAGCATCAAGTACCTTGATGAGCATGATATTTACAAACTCGCGGATAACGAGGCCAAAAACTTCCCAGAGCATTTCTCCAAGTTTCCCTTCAAGGGCAACTACAAAAGCGGAATTGTCCCCGACCACACCCTATACGAGTGGCATTTCGCACGAGCTAAGTTTTTGTCCAAGTACGCCAAAGTTCCTGAGCCAACAAAATTCGGTGTTCAGATTGGTGACTCATGGATGGCATGGCATCATATGTATAACGCCAGAGAGCTGGTAATTTTGAGACTCCAACTGAGCCGAGTGGAGGATTTGAAGCTGTTGATTGACGCTGCAAAGAAACATATTCTGGAGGATGGATTCAGCCTTCAGATTGATAAGATTCTGATATGGGACCAGGAGCGAGAATGGAACGAATATGTTAATGGCATTACCGATTTTTACAAGGCGGCTGAGCAGTGTGGAGCCAAATGTGAGGAGAGAGAGGCTTCCATCCCTTGCTTGATGTTCGTTGACCCAGAACTGCAGAAGGAAGAGTGCTCTTTTGTGGACCATGGAAAGTTGACTTGGACATAGATTCTAGAGTCCCTATGTATGGTTTTAGCCAATGACTAAACTATCCAAAATACCATTTAGTTACTTTGATGATCCCATGAGTATTATCACCATATTTAGATCTGGAGTATTCGACAATGACAGGAAAGCCACCCAAAAAGAACCAAATTTCCTGAGTAGCTGATAAGCTTGAATCTTCTATCACGAACACGTAAAATTGACTAATTTAAGAAAACGACGTCTCCTAGCAATGAATGTGGCCTAGACAGTCTCTTAGAGCCTTATTTAACAAAGACAATCGAAAGATTGATAAGCCAGCGATGCCACACCATACCTTACAGAATATTCATTGTTGGTTACAGTTGCAGTGATAATATCTCGAAACAACCTGAAAGGTACCATACACGTTCAATTGTAACAGATTAAGTTTTATTTTTATAAGATTGATAACCATGACCAGGAACACAACACTCACCAATAAAACTAATAAAACTGTTGGCTATTCAATAAAGACAAAAAGATTCTTCGACAAATTTTTGTCTTTCTTCCTAGTCTATGAATAATCGTAAACAATCACTGAAACCAAAGCTTTATGAATGTCCAATTGTCTGTGGTGTTTAGACCCAGTGCAACACTATATTTTACTCTTTACAAGCTCAAGTACTTAGTAATTATTACAGGTTGAGTGAGTAATTGAAACAGGTGACAACGACTAAGACACAAACATCCTGAACTCTATTTATCAATAGACCACCATAGAAAGAAAGAAAGAGTCTGTTGTGTTAGTTAGTCTCAAAAGCCTAGAAGCTTAATTATCTATAAGATTTGAGAAGACAAAGAACTATAAGGTTAGCTGGTCGTTTTCGGGAATATCTTCTACGTTGTTGCCTATTTCAGAAGAGACAACCCACCAAAAACAGACATTGAGTACATTTTTCTGAACAATTTATTACAGGGCCACGTACTTCATAATACTTTGGGTGGTGCTGCTCTCCATCAGGGAAATTCGATTTCCTGTCAGACTAGGATGGAAACTGTATTTTGGAATCCAATGGGAGATAGACACGAAGAAAATAACTAACTGATTCTTTGGATTAGGCAAAACGATGCTGCCTTGGAAGTTTATGTTCATTTCAATATCACTAGGGAAATCCAACGATGGTATTACACAAAGTGACCCACCCAAATAACCAGTAGAAATAAAGTTTCCAGATTTCTGATCACGCTGTTCAAGCATCAGAAAAATGATTAATGATTGAGCTGGATGAGAAATTGAGTCACTCGTATCAGTTAGTTAGCATCATTATATCAATTGAAACCAACAAAAGTTCTCTATGAAGCTTACGCTTCAAGGGTTTACCCAACACAACATATGTGAAGAACTAACTCTTCATAATATTTCCTGTCACATTAATAATGTGCCTGGACTAATGCACGTACTGTATGTGAGTGAGAGATTAATTGATAATTGCATATTTACTCAACTCGCCCTTTTCTCCATACAAAAATAGCAGGATTCTGTTAATCTGATATCCATAAGTGCTCCCTCGCAAAGTGTGGAGAAACTAGGAAATACTGAGAACCTGAATGGGTCATTGTTTAACCTTGAGTCTGAAAAATCTACTGTCAAACCGGAATCCGAGGGCACAAGTATAATAGCTCACAGTACCTTGCGTGAATTCGGGATAAGCCTGGATCACCAAGTTCTGAACTAAACATGCCACCCAAACATCTACTTGCTTATGCCTTGCTTTTGCCAATACTCGTATACAAATGTTGCATGCTGCAAGCTGGATTGGTTCAGTGAAACAAAGTGGCCCCCACCTTCCTCCATTTTGACCTATGTGTCATCTATATTTTGAAGAGAGTTAAAGACAAATTTTTGTTGGGTAAGAGCAACAGAGACACACTTGGGTTTCACTCTCCTCAAGATTTCGATTCTGGATTCCGTTTTTGACTTTTCAAATTTCCTTTTTTGGCAACGTTTTCCCCTGGTTTCCATGCTGCTAATTTGGTTTCTTTGTTCTACGATTTTCTTTATTTGCGGTGCTTTTTCGTTTTACCCAAATCATGGCTTGGTAAAAATTACAAATACCTGAAATGTGATTGGCCAAACTACAGCGCGGTTAGTGCTTACTGCATTAACTCTAATTTGATTAGACTCTAAACAGTTATCAGATGGCTCCCCAACTGTCTTTTATATTGCATGAAGCCAATCAGCGTTCATGGAAAGGGAACCAAAGGTGATAATCAACATTTAGAGTCTCGGAGGCCTGCGCCACAGATCCGTGATGCCACGGACTCATGTTCTGCGGCGTTGTGCACCTATGCAGCATTGTAAGACCTCCATCGTTAGCCATGACCAAACGGTCCTAGAATGTTTCATACCCGCTTGTGATGGAAATCCATGTTACATAGCTTTTTATAAATAACTGATTCTATTATTATTAGCGTGGAGATCCTTTTGGAACTGCGTCTATTATCAATCGCTGTTGAATATTAACACATAGTGCATCGTCTAGTTTAACGTTCTGCACTTGCACATCATACAAAACCAGGCTGGTGGGCTCAAGAAGACACACACCTAAAACTCTTTTAGTGCGACAAGAAAAGCGGTTTCTACCTGCGCTTTATGGCCACTGCCAGCAAGTTTGTAAATAGGAGGAGGTAGACGGATACGAGAACAATACGGATACCCACGAGAAGATCAATCCCAACCAAGAAACATTGGTACCAACGACACCAGACATAACGCCACTCCAATCCCCAACAAAAGACAAAACGCTCAAATGGCCACCCCGACTTCATTTGCGGCTATTAATCGCCAGTCGAACGACCTTGGAAACTCCCCACAGCCAGTAGCTCCATCAGCTGCTGATTCAGGATCAGGGGTTTCTACTGGGGCGACACAAATTGTACAAGGCCCACAAATACCACCTGTTTCCCAGATGTCATTTGCGGTAGCAGGTACTGAGCAGCATGCTGTTTTTGGTAAGCCGCAACTAGAAGCACCCTCCACTGCAGCCACTCCTTCAGCCAAGCTTGCATCACCCTCAACATCTGAGCATCCTATACAAGCACCAGCGCCACCACCAGCAACAGTGGAACTACAACAAACACCTGCCCAAATTACTGAGATACAGGCAAACCCAACAGAAACTACTGTTGTTAAGAATGAAACAGCACAGCCAGACTCAACAAAAGAGCAAGACCCTACTACCCAAATAACGGGGTCACCAGAAGCTTTGCAACCAGCTACATCACCTGATTCAGCTACTACTTCCCCAACTGCACGTCGAAAAGAGCGCAAAAAGGCTGGTGTCATCACTGCTCAGGTCTGTTCCAACTGTGGAACCACTCGGACTCCACTATGGCGACGTGCCCCCAATGGAGCAACCATATGCAACGCATGTGGTCTTTATCTAAAGGCCCGTAACATTTCACGGCCAACGCATTTGGAAAAACCTCCTAACACCACGACGATCTATTTACCTGGGACGCAATCTGCAACCCCAACGTTGACTGCTGCCGAATTGGAAAAACGGGAAAACTGCTCTAGCAGGGATGGTGGCTGTTGTGGAGGTGCATGCAAGCCTGGAAACATGCCAGACGATAAGGATATGCAAGCGGCCTGTGGAGATGAGGCCCTTGGTAGTTGCCCAGGAGATGGCCACTGTAACGGTACTGGTGGCTCTGCAGCTTGCTCAGGTTGTCTAGCTTACAACAACCGGATCAATAAAGCTGTTCAGCTTGCCAACCAACGAAAGGACGAGGATGGCACAAAGAATGAGCAAACCGATGTATCGGGAATTGCAGGGGGTTCCAACACCAGACCAGTGGTAGTGATCGCTTGCCAGAACTGTGGTACCACTATCACTCCTCTGTGGCGACGAGACGACTCGGGATCTACCATTTGCAATGCGTGCGGTTTGTATTATCGACTTCATGGAGTACACCGACCTGTAAGAATGAAGAAAAACATGATCAAGCGAAGAAAGAGGGCTCTAGAGAGAGACGACAACAAGAGGGAAGTTGTAGGAACTGCTCCTGTTAAAACCGAGTCTGCAACAAGTTCACCAGCTGCAACCTCACCAACTGATAGTCCAGCCGCTGCGACGCCAGGTATGGTGAAGGCAAATGTACCTAGCCCTTCTATTACATCTACTACACCAGCTGCACAGACTAGCACAGCACAGAATACTCCTACACCTCACCCGATTATTGCATCCACATCACCAGGGAAACAAACCACAACTGCTGAAGCGACACCAATGCGTGAACAAACCTTGCCACCAGCTCACCAGCAGCCAGGAGCTCCTCCAGCTCCACCTCCTGGAACAACACTACCTCCCATTCATTACCCCTATCCCCCTCCATATTATTACCCATACTACCCGCCTGCATTCCCCTATCCTTATCCAGTGCATCAAGGACTACCTCAAGGTATGCCACCAGGTATGCCTCAAGGAATTCCTCTCCCCCCACAAGGAATGCCGCCTATGCAGTACCCCACTGGACCAGATGGCAAACCGCTATCTCCCTATGGCTACCCTACAGCACCTGGAGCTGCCCCGATTCCCCTGGCTATGCCTCCAGCGGCTGCTGGCCATTCGCCCATTCCCCAAGCCATGTATGCACCTCCCGCTATCGACTTTACTCACAGTTTCAGAGGTAACGAACCCGTGACTCCCATGCCTCGGCAGAGTCAGGCGAATTCTCCAGCTAGCGGGGAAAAGCGAAGTGCATCACCTCTGGAACATGAATCCCTTCGCAAGAAGCAATCGCTGGACCTGTCGATCCACTCACTGCTCAACACCAATACGAGTAATACAGACAGCGATACTCGACAAAAACTCAAGGATTTTCTGGACATCCAGATTCCTGAGGACTTGACCACTCCCGAACAGATTCGAGAGTATCTAAAAGCCCGACAAAAGGAAATATCAGACAAACTCAAGGATTTGTCTTAGATTAGACTAACTGTTTAATTGTAAATTATTTATGTGATGATTTTATGATATCCTCTTCAAGAGTTATACTGTAGACAGTCCCCATAAAACAACCATCTAGTTTATTTTCTATTGATCTAAGGAGCCACAAAGTCTCGGCCAAACAGGCCTCGTTTAACCCAGTCCTGGAACATCAGTGCTCTAGTTCTAAATGATACACACTGGGAAAAGTACGCTGATCGCCAAAGGTACATACCCACAAGTCCTCCCGTAAAGCTTCCATGTTTTCCGAAATCAAAAACTGCAGAATTTCCCAAATATGCCAGACTTCCTAGATGATGGTAGTGGAACGCCTTATAATAGGCAGAATCAATATCGCCATCGGGAACTGGTGTCTCATAAACTTTCTGGCCCATTACTGCCAGTCTGTGAAGTTTCTTACCCAAATAAACACCCTGTTGATTGGCCCTCTGAGCAGTGGCTGGCAGAGATGTGATTTTCTTGTCCACATCCTCCAGCATTTTTGTAAGTTCCGCATATGACAGAGTTCCTGAGTGGTCTACATCGTATTCGTCAAAAAGTTCATCCACTCGTGCAAAATGTTCAGCCGTATCTGGTAGAGTTTTCTGAAGGCGTAAAGTGAGTCGTCTGAACTCACCAACTGTGAGCTTGATCTCTTGAACATGCTTTTCGAGAATCTCTGGCGTAACCGTTGTGTTGGATGTAAATGGACGAGCAGCCAATACATGTGACTTAACAATGTCTAGAGCCGTATCCAGTACATGAGTTCGGACGGTGGAGCAATCGCCAATTGCATAAGCTTGACCCTGTGGGGTGCCAAGGATCCGCAGTTGAGAATCAGTCTCGATAGCACGTCGGTTAGTCTGGTACGGAGGCCCTATTTTCTTGGCTACAGCTTTGGACAAGGGGGTCTGATCTGCTCCAGTGGACCATAGACATACCCCAAATGGCAACTCCTTGATAATTTTCTTGGATGGGTCATCTGGATCCTTCTGAGAGAACACAACCCTATCCTCTTTGACTTCCACCACTCGAGAGTTTGTCAGAATGTCAATGTTGTCGTTCTTGAACCGTTCCATGGCATACTCGGAAATAGAATGGTCAAAGGTATTGAGAATGGCGGAACGAGATTGAATGATGTGGACAGACACCATGTTTCTCAATGCTTTAGGATAATGTTTAGAGAGGTCCTCATTCATAAGGTCGAACACTTCTGCAGCCATTTCAACGCCTGTAGGACCGCCTCCACAAACCACAAAAGAAAGGAGACGTTGACGGTCTTCGATTGAGGTAGACGGCAAGGCGGCCTTTTCAAGGTTAGCCACGAGTTGATTTCGAATTTTCTTTGAGTCCCGAACCGATTTGAGAAAGTGACAGTGCTCCAACCCTTTAACACCATGAGTGTTCGTGGTGCAGCCCACTCCCACAACAACCTTGTCATAAGGAATATAAAACCTCACCTCTGCACCAGTATCAGGATCTCTCTGCCAGCATTCAATCAGACGTTCATCGAAGTCGATGTCATCAGCAGTTGCCCTGACAAAGTGCGCCGAGGCTGCTGCACAGAGGCGCCGAATGGGCTCAGTTATAGACCGGAGCTCCAGTGTTCCTACTGTTGCAGAAGGTAACATCGGAGTAAACAAAAAGTAGTTAGACGGGGAAACTAGAGTCACATTATACTCGCCTGGCTTGAGGGAGTTGAGAAGTGCCACTGCACCCCATCCTGAGCCCAGAACCACCAGCCTGGGTTTCACCGAACCCTCAGATTTTTCTTCAGTGTCAGTTTCATCCAGCCACGAGTCAAAAATGGGCAGGTTCTTCGGCCCGCCTCTTCTAGGCGACAGAGCTAGTGCTCGAACATCGACGTCACCTATATCTTCAATCTCCTTGTAGGAGCAATAATCATGAATCACAAATCCGATGACCAGAGCAGTGAAACTAAGACCAATTGCCCCGAAAGTCGCCAAACCAAACCTTAGCCAATTTGCTGTCGGAGATATCTCACGTGGTTTAACGGGTTCGGATGGATTCCCATTGCCGAATCGAACTGGGGTCGTGGAAACAAGTCTGTGAGGGATAAATGGTCGCCGAAAAGTTGTAGCTCTAATAAACGGTCTAGCAACACTTGCTCTACCAATAATTGGCCTCATTACTTGTATGTTGCGCAACATACTGGTCTAAATGGGAAAGAAAGAAAACGGCGCCGACTATGATATCAAAGAAAGTTTAATTAAGTGGATATATGCACGATTAAGTACAGTTCAGTCGGATGTTGTAGAACTAGCAACCCAGCCCAACCTTCAGGATTTCCAAAAAGTATAGAAAATAGGAACCATCAAGAAAAGCTCTATTTTTTACCTACCAACAACTGTTGTAGATCATTCATTGTTGTTTTTTTTTATTCTTTTTTCAACTGGAAACCTTCGACTGAACTACAGAAATCAGAAGAATTAGATCGGATGGATGGTGTTTACATTGATGAACATATCATCATTGCAAATTTTTTAATATTTGTTTGACGTGAAATTCTCGGACACTAAGAAGTATTCCTTTTTTTAAAATCTTTGTTTAACGTTAATTTCTTGGACTCTACGAATTATCCTGACCATTAACCACTCTAGTTGCACCAATGGATATAACTTGCCGCCAAACACAAATATCCGAAATATATATATATAATTAAGGTTGTACTAATTAGGTTACGGCCTTAAGCAAACCGTGTCGTGAGTAGGCAGCCATAGTTTTGATAAAACTATATTGACCCAATGAAAGGTCTTAGATAGAGGTATGCTCCTATTTCTATGTTTTCCTTAAATAAACGCGTCAACTGCGAAGTAATTCCTCATAGCCTTATTGGGCATGGACAAGCTCAGCCACAGTAATAAATCAACCAAATAGGAAATCCCTAACCCTAGCTTGGCATTACCTTGACAGATACGACCAGCTTACCTTCCAACAATCTGACGACAACTGTTAGAAAAATAACACAGCGATGGGAATAAACAATCCGGTTCCCCGGTCACTACGAAGTGAATGCCGTAAGGCTGCCAAGATCCTGGCTTCCTTCGTCAAACCCAACCAGATTTTGGGCCAGGATATGGTGATTCCGCCTCATGTGCTACAAAATGCCCAAGGTCTTGTTGTTCTAACTGTACTTAAGGCAGGTTTTCTATTCTCAGGCCGAGCTGGCTCTGGTGTTATTGTTTCGCGATTGCCAGACGGAGGATGGTCAGCCCCTTCTGCTCTAGTAACAGCCGGAGCTGGCGTTGGTGGCCAAATCGGTGCCGAGCTAACAGACTTTGTGTTCATCCTCAATTCCCGTAAGGCAGTTGAGTCTTTTTCGCATACTGGAAACATTACTCTTGGAGGCAATATGTCTCTTGCCGCTGGTCCTCTTGGTCGAAATGCCGAGGCTGCTGGATCCGCTTCCACCAGTAGTGTTGCAGCTATCTTTTCCTATTCCAAGACTAAGGGTCTCTTTGCTGGTGTCTCTCTCGAAGGCTCCGTGCTAATTGAACGAAGAGAGGCCAACCGAAAGTTCTACGGCTCAGCCAATTGTACTGCCAAAAAGATTCTCAGCGGCTATGTGGAGCCCCCACCAGATTGTGATGTGCTATTCCGAGTGCTTGAATCTCGAGCGTTTAGAAGTCCTGCAGACTTCTCAGACGATGACTCTTACTTCCGTCACGAAGGCGATTCCTTCTATGACGACATCCCATCTCAATTATCTGATGGATCATCTCGACGAGGCGGTCGAGGAGGTGACAGCGATGATGAATATGGAGACCGAGGAGGAGGCAGATACTCATCTCGTAATAGAAACGATGATGACAGAGACTCGAGAAGGGGCTCGCGAAGAGATTGGGACGAAAACCAAGACGTTGATGACATGACGGATCGTTTCCGTCGAACTCATTTCAAATCGACATATTCAGACAATCCATCTGGACGTCGAGGTAGCTCGCGAAGCGACAGGGATGATCAATACGATCGGGAATGGAGAGACAAGGACTCTTCTCGAAACTATGAGAATGGTTTGAGTCGATCTAACAGAGACAGAGAGTATGACCGATATGGTGGTAACAATTACGAGTCTTCTAGCCGACGAAACCGCGATTCTAAGCCTGCTGCCCCTACACCACCACCTCCTCTTGCTGCTGCCCCTTCTACTTCTGAAGAAAAGGCTGTGGCATTGTATACTTTTGATGGTGAACAGCCTGGCGATTTGTCTTTCCGAAAGGGTGATGTAATTGCTGTGGTCAAGAGAGGAGTGTCCAAGGATGACTGGTGGACTGGCAGGAATGGCGCAGTAGAAGGTATTTTCCCTGCCAACTACGTAGAACTCATGTGATCGTTTAAGAGCGATCACAATGGAACAAACTTTTATGAGAATATGATGATCTGATGTTTTTAACAATATTAACTAACTAGCAATTTTTAGACACAGCTTAGGGAGTTTGAATTTAGCCCAGTTAGAGGTTAGTGGATTAGCAAGCGTACATGGTTTACTTTAGTAAGATCCCTTCAGTGAATTACTCTAGAGTCGCGATTTTCAGGATACATTTTTGCCTTATTGGTTGTTCCTTATTTCATGCTTAGAACACACTTTTAAGCTTCGTGATCGATTAACGAAATTTGGTGGTGGGCAGCATAGTTTCAACCCTAGCATCAATTACTCAAAACGGACTCATCAGAATGCCTTGTGTCACGTCATCATGCAGGGATGGAACGAGATAGAAGTTCCAGATATGTTTCTGATTTGGGTGCTCACATAGATCCGGATAAGTTTATGGGATAATGAAATTACGGTAAATATTATTGATTTCTTTTGTTCGATCATTCGATGAAGTTTCTACTATACAGTGCTGTTTGCTCCATTTCCTACTATCATCTACTATGCAATGCGACTGTACTGTTACATGTCCAGATAAGGTAGTAACCCCGTCAACACAGTTTAACGCGAACTGTGAGAAGATCTTTTCCGAAGATAAAGCAAAAAGAATTTTTTCAAGGAAAACCATCGAAATCTGCAGAAACGAAAAAAGATGTCACATTTGTTGAGTTTGAAGGTACTGGGAAGGTTTCTAGGCTCGAGTCTCTAATAAAATTCAGTTCAAAAGTCGATTGGAATGAACCTTAAAAACCGATTCAGACGGCCCCCCACACCTAAAATGCAAACCGTGTTTTGCCCTTAAATATCAACACAACCACATTTTTCCACGTCCCAGATACCTGCACAACCGTACGACATGTCCAACTCTGCAAAAGCTGCCGTCGTGCCCCCTCAACCCACCGCCGAGGACATTGCCCGTGCCAACGCCGAAACAAAGGAAGAACCTGTTTTCCAGGCCAAGAACTTTTTGTCCAAGTTCCGTCTGGATGGCAAGGTAGCCATCGTTACCGGCGGCGCTCGAGGTCTGGGTTTCTCCATGGCCGAGGGTCTTTGTTCCGTTGGTCTCAAGGGCATTGCTATTTTGGATGTTCAGCAAGAGCTGGGTCTGGATGCTATCGAGAAGCTTCACAAGGCTTACGGAGTCCAGGCTCAGTTCTACAAGGCTGATGTTCGTGACGAAGAGAGCGTCAACGAGATTGTCGACAGAGTTGCTCATGACCTTGGTTCTGTTGACATCGTCGTCAACTCTGCTGGTGTAGCTGACCTTGTCCACGCTGCCGAGTACCCGGCAGAGAAGTTCCGAAGAGTCATTGATATCAACTTGAACGGTTCTTTCTTGGTTACACAAGCTGCTGCTCGACACATGATTAAACAAGGAAATGGAGGTACTGTTGTGTTCATTGCTTCCATGTCAGGCTCCATTGTCAACTGGCCTCAACCTCAAAGTGCTTACAATGCCTCCAAGGCAGCCGTCAAGCACCTATCCAAGTCTCTGGCTGCTGAGTGGGCCGTCCATAACATTCGATGTAACTCCATCTCCCCAGGATACATGGACACTGCCCTCAACCGAGCCTACAACACTCTTTTCGAAGAATGGAAAGACCGAACACCTCTGGGCCGACTTGGTGATCCCGACGAGCTCACCGGTGCCTGTATCTATCTTGCTTCTGATGCATCCTCTTATGTCACGGGTTCTGATATTGTGATTGATGGTGGCTACACTATTATTTAAATAGGTTTATCTAGATGTATTTTATTTTGACCCAAAAACGAAATGTATAATCTATAGAAAGGCGGCCAAATGATTAAGAGAGTTTCAGAGAGGTTACATAAAATTCTGGTGATTTAACTCTCTTACCAAGATCTGGTGTAGAAAATGAGAAACTGCCCATCACGGTTCTCTTAGGTTACAGTCACCACCTACAGGAGACTGAGATTCCTTAGGTCTCATTTCTCAGTTCAAGCTCCCAAAGCGATTCCAGATATTCTAGTATCTATTGTTCAGGCTATAACTTCTTCATAGTTAAGAATACCACCTATTGTCAGTTTTTGACACAAGCACTTCCCCTGCGCCTCCAGCTTATGCATGGACAATGTATTTTTTTTGTTGTAAAAGAGGAAAGACTAAAACTGTAGTTGTCTTTTCTTTTCTTTTCTTTTTTCTTGAGCTCTTGTTATTTCGATGAGAAGCAGATAATGTCACTTCGGAAATTTTTAGTACACTTTGAAAAATCACGAAAAAAGTGTTCCAAGTCCTGTGCGCTTGCTTACTAGTCATTACAATTACAGATAGTCCGCTTACAATGCATGACATAACAGAAAATGCATAGTCTAAGACAAAGAAACAGTGCCGAACACAAGACCATTGATACCGTGATGGGGTAAAGTGAGGGGAAGAGCTTTGTGTCTTATCAGTTTGGCTCCATCCCCCCCCATAAGTTTGTCAGACAGGTTTGGAACAACGACATTGTGCGTAAGATAAATATGCTCTCCTTCCAACGCAACTGTTTACCCCCCTGGTCACCATTTCTGAATCGAGATATCCGAATAATGAAGTTCCGAAGCTCACTGACACACAAAGAACTAAAAGAACTGTGCTTTTACGGTACTGTAAAAGCAACATTCGGCTACTGATTATGAAAAAAGTTGTAAACACAATACTACAGAGTAGATGATGTTCATTCCACTATAAACATTTATTGTAAGTAGATGCTACTGTCGCCCCAACTCCAAGAATATGTTTTTTCGGATAAATAGGTACAGCATGATAGTTTCATAATAAGCTCTGAGTGCGTCAATGTCCAAACCTTAACACCTTCTTGCTTTGGAGAGAGGATCATTTTATCCAGTTAATCCGAAGAGAGAAATACCCGTTGATCAATAATCCAAGATCAGAGTGTCACTAACCTATGAAAAATCCCTACTGAGATGAAGAAGCACCATTATTTATTTTACTGATTTTCCGCCTTTTGCCTGGTATTATGTCAATGCAAGGCAATCTGGTATGTTTATAGATGTGGCCTAGTCAATCTTATTTTAAATCCGGAGTCCCAATAGGGATCCCGTAGCAAAATCTTGGAAATACAGATGCACCATATAAAGATTTGATGACATTCCCCTGTTAGTTGGATAAGTTTAGAAATATTCTTTCCACGATTGTACAAAAAGAAATAAATTGGTGCGCTCGCATTTTCTCCGCAAAAGCGTGAACAATGATACTAGGAACACACCATCCTCTAACGTTATCCTCGGCAAGGTTTGAACACTGGTATTTAGACTTAAACTTGTAGATCTTGAGACGATGGGGATAACGGTAGCAAACTTTGGTATATCAATGTAGAACAACAATTTCATTCTTTTGAAGAGATCCGCGGGGGCTATATTGGGTTCTTTTCTTCCTCCCCTGATCGGACTGCACTCGGAATAGCCCTATGGCATGCAGGAAGGTCCACGAAGAGTGAGACAACCAAAGTGGACTGCTTGCTTTACCAAATCATAAATGAAATGGAAGGCTTTCTTTCGTTACCCCACAGCTATTCCTACATCTACATATATAGCTGCTTCTGCCGATCTTATTTTATTCTCTGAAACGTCACAAACACTTAAAGATGCCTAGCCAAACGAAGAAGTTGTGGTGGCCATCGATCAGACACTACTTGAGAGAACCGTTTGCAGAGTTTTGGGGATGCCTGATTCTTATCGTCCTTGGAGACGGTTCAGTGGCCCAGGTGACGCTCTCCAACAATACCAAGGGAGACTACCAATCTATCTCATGGGGCTGGGGACTGGGAGTAATGTTAGGCGTTTATGCTAGTGGAGGTATTTCAGGCGGTCATCTCAACCCTGCTGTTACTTTGGCTTCTTGCGTTTACCGAGGGTTCCCGTGGAAAAAATTCCCAATCTACATGCTCGCTCAGACGCTTGGATGCATGGTGGGAGCTGCCATCATCTATGGTAACTATCGGTCTGCTATTGACACTTTCGAAGGTTGCAAGGATTGTCGAACGGTTACCGGGCCAAATGCCACTGCTGGCGTGTTTTGCACCTACCCTGCACCATTCATGACCCGTACAGGCCAGTTTTTCTCTGAGATTATTGCCTCTGCCGTTCTACAATTTGTTATTTTCTCTATCAATGACACCAAGAACATGCCTGCAGGACCTCTTGCACCCATCGTGCTCTTTTTCCTAATTTTCGCGATCGGGGCTACATTGGGATGGGAGACAGGATATGCCATCAACTTTGCTCGAGATTTTGGGCCCCGACTGGTAACAGCGATGATCGGGTACGGAAGTGAAGTCTGGAGCGCTGGAGGATATTACTTCTGGATTCCAATGGTCGCTCCTTTCTTTGGATGTCTATTAGGTGGTTTCTTTTATGACTTCTTCATGTACACTGGAGAAGAGTCCCCTCTCAACTGGCCCTATCTGGGCTTTGACCGCATCTTCCATCGCTCTCAGCGAATCGAACATGATATGGGAACTGTGGAACAACATGTTGATGTTCCTGTGCTCGTGGAAACTCATCCAAACATGGGAACAGTGCAAGAGAACCCGCTTCAGGATATCTCCAAGGTAGAGCTTGATAATGAAGGGCTCTCTAGTGACAGCCAAACAGTTAACGGGCGAAGTGTGAGGGTCGACACGGAGCATGTGGAGCACACTGGTACTCCGACCCAGACTTCAGAATCTTCTAAATGACCTGCCAGAGCTGCCGAGTTCTTGGATTTTGAGAGCGTTGACGACTCAGATACAAGCAATTGAATAATTTCTACTCGTTTTCTACACTAACATCTGGTTAGTCTTTTGATATAAATAAGCAATCAGCATTTGTAAATATACCATTGTGATAATGAATAGTTAGGATACGAGACACTGCCCAGGTGATAAGACTACAAGAACTGCAACCAGAAGTAAATGTAGAAGTGAAGTCTGGAATGAGACTTGAGGTCGATTTTGTAGAAATCATAAGAGTCTGGGTGGTTCCAATCGAGTGGTTGGAAATTGGGATCTGACTCGATCATTCGAACGTATTTGTCATTGAGATCTGCGGGCAAGTATTCACACTGGTTAGGGAACTCGGGCACCTTGTTGTACAGATACCATCCAACAGCCAAGTAACCGCAGGGTTCCAGAAGGAACACCAGCGTTGGCCACACTCCTAAAGCTAGAATGAAGCTCCAGCAAAACTCATAGCCCCATGTAACTAAAAACGCTGCCCACTGGGTGTAAGTGAAAACACGCAGATATTCAGTTTGGGGGAACCAGCCCGAGATAAAGTAGACCTGGGACCACTTTATTTCATTGAGTAAGATGGAGATGAATAGCCGGAAAAACAAGATAATGATCCAATGGTAGGCGAATATCTTTTCCAGCCAGTTGAGCCCACAGGCAAGGCAAAGAACAATGGCCACGAACTTCTGTGGGGGTACACCCATTGAGTTGAGTTTGGCTGCTGAGATTTTGGGTGCAGTCCAAAATGGTGCCACGGACGTAACGAAAAGTAGCAATAGGAATAACAGACTTGAAATTGACGCATTACCTTGATCTATGTCGTCTTCGGGGGACCAACCACTTCTCATTCGAAACAGTAGCATGGAGTGCGATAATGAGAAGTCCTTGATCCAGCACATGGCAAGATTAGCACCAATTGCAGGGAGTAATGCGTGCTTAAGACGGTCATATATCACCACAGCCTCATAGCGGTTGACACCGCCATACCCTGCTGATGTATCCTCATTTTGAATATCGTCTACAGCCGCCTGGATAGATGATTGAAGGCCACCTCCTGTGCTGGCGGCTGTGGAGAGTGTCTCTGATGGCGCAGGTGCCTGTGTTTCTGTACCTAGTTCCTGGGAAACAACCAGTTCATCACTACTTCGAGGTGACTCGTCCTCGATGGTGATGGCGTTTTCTTTAGTCATATCAGCTTCGTAACAATGTGGTAAAATCGTCAGAAACACAAACTAGTATTAAACTTTCTAATTGTGGCACTGCCAGTTGAAACCACATCCAACCTCCTTTACGAGGGAAAATTGGAGTACAAAAGTGTTTCAAGGCTCTACAATGCCAATGTGTCAATATACTATCCATACGTAGGTAGTTTAAACCAAGATGAAGTTCTGGTAACTGGGCACATGCATTTACACCCTTGCAGTTAGGAATGCAGGAACTCCAGAGGTTACCCTACCTTTTATATTAAGAATGATCCTCACCCCTGTGCACCATTTTGTCAACAATGATTATAACGAATCCGCTGAAGTTGTGTATCGTTGATACAAATTCAAGCATCTCTCAAACCTATTGTACCCAGTGAAAAGAGTTTGCCGTCTGGGAGACTCTAACCCTGGCTAACCCTGACATGAGAATTGGGATAGTTGTCTTGCCAGCCTCCCCCAAGGGAGGCTGACATGGGTTGCTTTTGGTAACCCATGGATATGCAATTGGCACACCTGCATCCTTCTCGAAAAAAGTTGTGACGAAAAAACTGACTGTCTTCGGATAGTTCAGTCTGTTTGGGGGAAACCTTCGGATGTGCGAAAGTGGTAGTGTAACACAGGTTCCTTCGATTTCTCCTATGTTTGTGTCAACAGTTGAAGCTTTGCCCTGACGGCCCTGTGTCAAACAAGGTATTAAACGTTTGGGGGCCTCTAGTTCGACTGGGAGATATAGACAAGAGGAATTCCTGGTATCGTTTGTTACACGCTACGCCACTGTCACTAGCATCTGTAAGGGTTCTTCCGGGCTAGTCCTACTGCTGGAAAGTATGGATTTCTCATGGATTATTTCTTCTTCGCCTTTGGCTGAGTTTGATCTGGCAACTACACAAGGAGAGATGTTTTTAATGCACAATGCAACCAACTGTACTGTTTGAGATGCTGAAGGAGCGACTGATGTGGTCTGCTCAATGTTTTTACTGCTGTGCGGTTTGTAACATGTCGGATGCTGACTATAAACAGTACTGATTTGTGTTCTGATCTTCTGATTATAACGGATTTTGATGAGTTGGCATGTAGATTACATTAATAATCGAACTATTCTATATTATACTCTTTGCTGATGAGCTCCTTTGAACAGTTGCTTACGGGATAAAATAATGAGTGAATACAAAATAAATGGATTTGATGTAAAGAGAGGCATTTTGAATCTGGATTGGCCATCTTGGTCTCCAAAGTCGCTCCTCAGTGTAAAACCATTAGATAATGGATATACCAGATATATATTGAGGAAAGTTCCCATACTACAATTAGAACATATAACTGATTCGAAAGTAAGGTCTAAGGGGCTTTTATTCTGTGAAGATCTTTACCTGGTGCTCATTAGTAATATTGTTGGGGTTTATACAGTTTTTAGAAGTTCTTTGTTTGAGTGGATACCTTTCTAATACATGAGATTTCTGTTCCAGTCCAATTTAACAAGATTTTCAAACCAAGAAATCCTTTTGCTAAAAGATTGAAGTATCTGCCGATTTCCTTTTCCACTACTTTTTCCTTGGTGTCACTTCATCTTATCTCGTTAATCTTCTATATTTTCCATGCATGCCCATCTGTAATTTTGATAAAATCTTTGCTCCCATTCTAAAGATCAGACAATGCATCATCTTGTTGGTCCAGGCGATATGGATAAAGGTGAAGACATATCAAGAAATCGAGTAGAATCATTATTTCAGGAAAAGTACAAAACATTTTATCCACTGCTGTCGCCATATTTGAATTCTGAGTTGTGGCCACATGATTTGTCATTCCCCACCCATTCCATTATCGTTTAGTAATTTACTTGGCAGCATTCTGGTTGGGTCACAATCTGATGAGCTTGCATAAGGGTCTTGGCAACCTAAAGTTTAGACCATATATAAAAACTGGGGCCAGTTCATTGACTTCCAACGCACTTTAATTATTGTACAATGAAATCTTCCATTGTTTTCGCAGCTACTGTCGCTGCTATGCCTGCCATCCCCGGGTTCCAGCAGCTGACCCTCTCACCCACCAACCTCATTGACCAGGTTGTGGGTCTTCTCCCCTTCCAGAAGGAATCTTCCAAGACTCCTGCTGCTGATCACGCTGCTCACACCTCTGGCATGCCCTCCAAGGAGGATGCAGCCCGTGTTGCTCGAACCCTGATCCACCGTGAATCTCTTACTACCCTTGTCACTGTCAACAAGGACGATGTTCCTGAGGGCTATATGGAGTACTACGCTGACTGTGGTGACGATGGAAATCCCGTTATGCTTAACGTCCACATTGGAACTGGTTTCCGAAACATTGCTGCTGGTTCTGCCGCTACTCTGTCAGTTCGAGTTGGCGACCACCCTGTCACTGAGAACACCAACCCTTGGTACCCTGGCGGAATCGTCAAGTCTGCTGCTGGCTCCCCTCGAGTGTCCCTTCGAGGCAAGTTCAAGGATCTCGAGAAGGATGAGATTGAGGCCGTGGAGAAGTGTTTTCTTCAGCGGCACCCTGATGCCAAGTGGTGGCTCCCTGGCAACAAGGTTCACTCCACTTCTTGGGTCAAGTTTGAGGTTGATTCTCTTCATATGGTTGGCGGTTTTGGAGACCGGGCCTACATTGGAGAGATCTCTGGTGAGGTTTACAGAAATGCCAAGATCCTTAACGCTGGTGAGCTCAAGAGTGGCCGAAAGATGTCCACCAACCAGCTTCTTAAGACTCATGCCGGTCTTTCCAAGGATGCTGACGCTTTCATGAAGGCCCACTCTGGCGAGGAGTACGAGGCCGCCGTCAAGAGTGGAAAGCATCATCAAGTTAGCGAGGGCCATGGCAAAAATCACGCCAAGGACAAGCTTCTTGAAGTTCATGCTGCCCACTCGGACAATTCTGAGGCTTTCATCAAGGCTCACTCCGGTGAGGAGTATGAAGCTGCAGTTAAGGCTGGAAAGCACCACAAGATGGGTGCCCACCATGGCAAGAAGCAGATGATGAAGGAGGAGCTCCTCAAGATCCACGCCAAGCTGTCAGGAAAGGCTGAGGAGTTCATGAAGGTCCACTCTGGCGAGCACTCTGGTGAGCATGAGCATGGCGAAGGACACCACCACAGCGAAGGACACCACCACGGCGAAGGACACAACCACGGCGAAGAGTGGATCAAGATCCACAAGGATCTCCTTTAATGGGTTTGGCCAATAATGACGCAGTAATGATGTAACGACTCCAACAGTCTCGTATGATATGATATGTTTAATGAATAATGACTCCAACAGTCAGATGTAACTCTTACAAAGAGATGCGTGTGCTGTAAGACTTCTATTTGTGCATGTAGTGACTGGACTGTAGATGATAGTTGCTGTGCTAACCAAATGATACCGGTAACATGCCATCAGTGGCCCTTTGTCTTGTACGAACTGGTCTCATTTAGTCTAGGTAGGACTTTCGATTGTCACTGATATCCTCTAATGAAATGCATTTTCGCGTTATATATGAAAATGAAAAGGTATGAAGGCTTCAACTTGAATCTAAATGTGCTCTATCTACAAGACACAAAGATATTTAGTAGAGGAATTAAATAGTCTGACCTACATAAAAATTCTTGATACAGTGACTGTCAAGCCTTCACTGATTCAGAGCAAACTTACTTTTGTCGCTTGTAAATCTTAGCCAGGAAGGCATCAAGGACGGACTTCTTGAAGCCTCTAGACTCATCAACCTGCTCAATCTTCTTCTTGATCTCGCCAACAACCTCCTCCTCGTAGTCCAAGTATTCCTTCTCAATGTTCATATCGTCATACAACTTCTTGATGACCAGCTCCTTGGACTTATCCTTGACACCGTAGTTGTCCTCCAATATCTTTCGCTGTTCAGCAGTGGCCTTCTGGAGAGCCTTGTTAACAAGCCAAGAGCACTTGTTGTCCTGGATATCGGTACCAATCTTTCCAATGACCTCGGGATCACCAAAGTTGTCGAGGTAATCATCCTGGACCTGGAAGTACTCTCCAAGAGGGATCAGCACATCCATAGCCTGCTTGAGATCCTTGGAGTCAGTGATTCCTGCCACGTACATAGCAAGAACGACAGGCAGGTAGAATGAGTAGTAAGCAGTCTTGTATCGGACAATGAAAGAGTGCTTCTCCAGGGAAAATCGGTCAAGATCAACCTCATCTTCAGGGGCAGTGAGCAGATCGACCAGCTGGCCTAGCTCGGTCTTCCAGGAAATGTCATGGAACAACTCAACGAGGTCAATGTAGTATTTCTCCTGTCGGAAGTGCTTCTTGAGTAGAATGTAAATGCCAGACTCGAGCATGAAGGCATCGTTGATGGCAATCATGCCAACCTTGGGCTTGAGGTACCAGCAGGGCTGGCCACGTCTAGTCTTGGACTCATCCATGATATCATCAGACACAAGGAAGAAAGCCTGCAGCAACTCAATGAGCCATCCCAAAAGGGCAAGTCGATAGTACTCCTCCTCAGACAAGTCAGACTTGCCAGTCAGCAATTGGTAGGTGTCAACCACGGACAAACCTCGGTTGAGCTTTCCACCCACACAATTGTATTGGAGGGAGTCAGCGAACCATTGGACGGCATCCTGGGGAAGACCTTCATCCTTGAGTAGCTGGACAAGCTCCTCGGAAATACGGGGGAACACGCTTTCGAATTTTGCCTTGGACATTGTGATTGATGAATGGAGTAAGATATCACCAAGGAAGGTGAAGGAGACCCCCAACTTTAATCTTAAACCTCGAAACCCAAAACGACATTTACGATGGATGCGAAACATCCGAAATTTCTGTGACGTCTTGGAACTTCAACCAAATCTATTCACATTTATTAAACATATCTTCAGTTCATATCATAATTGGGCCGTTCATTATATATAGCTTATGCTGGAAAACGAAAGTTACCCAATTTGATGTGTTAGAAAGTTGAAATATGAATATCTTGAGAAAGCGAAGTTGCAAAACAAAAAAAACAGAAAATAGGTATAAAATAAAAGGACACAAAATAACCATATAGACATCAAAAGAATGAATCCACAATTAAGATTATCAAAAAACAGAAGAACACATCATGGGTAGAGCGATCTACTATTGCAATGGCCTCCAAAAGACACTGTCTGAGTAGGCGGATATACCTTCCTATTATGGTAGTCCAATTCCAAAAAAGTTAGTTATCTTCAAGAAACTGATGTAGATTGAAATTCTGTTGGTGGTAAGATTAGAAGAGCTGTATTGTAATGAACCGTTTATAAGATAAAGAGGGAAATTTAGATAAGCAAAATTAATTTATGGAGCTATCACTCATGAATACTATTCTATGCAATTGTATTTATCGAATCATAGTATACTTGTTGAGGTTTGGTTGGGTGTGAGGGGGGCATATTAATGAAGCATCACAACATTTTGCAGTGTTGAGGAGAACAGTCTGATAAGACGGAAAAAGCCACACGCATGGCATCGAATGGCTTGCTGGATGAGGTTACTGCGATACCATACACCACAGTAATGCCATGATTTTAAAGGCTAGCCGAAGCTGTCTTTTTTATACAACCGTAATACAGGATCTGGCGAGTTTCCTGAAGAGGGAATCACGACTTGAGGATAAAAGGACCGCAAGGCAGGATCATCAAGAAATACATCTTCATCTGCCGTGCCGTGTTTCTCAGTTGAACATTCATAGCCCTCTTTGCTTCCTAATTTTGCCAGTCTGTCAGCTTCAGCATGCAATAGATCGCCTGAGTGAGCTTGGCAGTACTGCAGGATAATGTCCTGATTCTCAAACAGTAGAGCTCGTAAGCGCCTTATCAGGTAAAAGTTAGGGTGTTGCTTCATCACTGTTGATGGCTCCAAACCGTCCCATCCATGTTCTAGAAGTTTCAAAGTCCATAGTGAGTCTGTTCGAATAACAAACTTTTTATTCCGATTGTTGCGGTCAGAATTGATAAGTCTTATTGCCATTACGAGCGCCAGAATCTCCGCTCTATCACTGCTCTGAGCACCAGGGACTCGGCCATATGCATTTCGGGAGTCTCCTAATCCAAAGCATACACCCCAGCCTGCATTGCCTCGGAACTGGTCAGGGCCAAGACCAGAGCGATATGAGCCATCTGCATAAACGACGGTGCCCTCGACTTTATCGAACCTTTGGCTAAAGAAAGCCGCCAGCGGCGCCAAGCGTGTCGATATTCGAGATACCAACGTGTTGAATTTGTAATTAAAATGTAATAGGGCGTTTGACACAATTTGAGGCTTCCGCGTTCGAGCTCCTGTGTTTGAACTGTCTTGAGGACTAGTCAGAAGCAATTTTTGATTCTGCTTAGATTTCGGTTGAGCCTTAATATCGGCTTGCGTGGTTTCTGCGGAAGCAGAGTTCCACCGGTTGTCAATCAACAGTGATCTAAACATATCCAGAAGCTCCTTATCATTGAGCACCCTATACGCCTCGTACACTTGAGGAAGATGGCCTGCAGATAAGAATTTGTCCTCCTCTTCACTAGTAATCTGAATAAGTTCCTCTAATGTGTCACGTACAAAGTTGGCTCTTAACCGCTCCAATCGACGGATTTTGTTCAACTCACTCTGCACTTGAAGAAGCTTTGTTAGCAAGTATCTGACTCGAGCTGATGCTCCGCCACGGACACCTTCCCTTGTCAAAGAATTCGATTCTGTATCTTGGGTTAACCGAATTCTGTTTCTTTCCTTATAATAAGCGGCTCTGTTGCGTCGCTGAGAAATCAGTTGTTTCTTTGCCTCCTCCTTAGTCTCTTGGGCAGCCTCTGTGGCGCTCTGGAGTCCCTCTTCAAAATATTGTTGCTTTGATACACCCAAATACGCGTAAGCGTCAGACTCGTTGTCAAACTTTGCATACTTGGGGTGTTTGAATCCAACGATTTGTTCATGTGCTGTCTCCCAGTCAATGAATACACCTGTTTGTCTGCCTTTTTTAACAGCGTACCAAAAGAATGGAGGGTCTGTTATTTTCTTCTCTTCATTCATGTCGTCCAGCTCCTTTAGCAATCTGCTATACTGCTGTTTCAACGGATCGAAACATAAATCCAGAGGGGAGACATGATATGGTCCTAACCAATCTTGAGCTAGAGAAATGGTGGGAAATTTTTTCCACTCACTATTTCTGAACTGAGCAGTTTCACGTAATACGCTGTCCCAATTCAGATAGATACCAGGCACAGACCCGCTCTTGACAGCAAAAACACCCTTGTTGCGTGCTACATCAAGAGAGATTTTTGACCTCCGCTCCTCCTGCTCCTGTTTAAGTTGCTCGAGTTGTTCTATCAGCCGTTGTTTGCGAGTGCTTTCAGGTGCGAGAACGTATTCCAAGGCTTCACTTTGAGAACCAAAAACACGAAACTTGGTGTCGCGTTTACTGGAATAACTAGTTGCGGATCTTAGTGCTTTCAATGAGCGATATATCCCAGCTTTGGGGCCATTCCTAATGGCAAACACCTTTTTGGATGGGGATGGAAGTGCTGTACGTATTTCTGGAGGTTCATGTTTCACAATACTGGGGGCTTTTGGGTAATCAAGACGCTTGTATACCTGCCCGCGAAATGGAGACTTTGATAGAACCCCTGTGGTGGTCTTGGACCCCAGACGTTTCATGGATAGCAGTCTCTTGGGATCGTTCTTATCTGTAGAGTTTCTTGATAGAGTTTATCCACTGATTGAGTTGGTTAATATGCGCTTAACGATAGCAAAAGGTGTGTAATGGGTATAAATTTGGTTCCAAGAATAAAGAATAGTTTTAAATGTATTTTATCTGATTGGCATCACACTGTCAAACATCTTAAAAATGAGAAATCGATCAATAATAACTATTTACCTACACTTGAGCGTTCCATGTGTTCCACCTCTACTTTTAATACGGAACAACGTAAAGACCCAGAAAGCTCGCATACCAAAAAGTAGACCAAACCATAGACCATGATTTTTCATTTCTTTTTTGCCATGGCTTTTGTACAACCAACTGATCAAATCAGGCTAACCGGGGCTAGGGCTGCTGGTGTTGAAGGATCATGCAGACTACAGAATTTTTATTACTATGAACTTTATCTGAAAAGTTCCCAAAAAAATTGTTTAGTGCATAGCACCCACAGGACTCCTTTTCTCACTACAATTAGACGACAATGGGAGCCCCAAAACTCAAGGATACGCTGAAGGTCGTCAAGGCCAAGGACAAGGCCGCCAAGCTTGCTGCCAAAAAGGGTGTCCTGCCCAAGCCCAAGCCTATTGCTGATGTCGCAAGAGCTGTCGCTACCAAAGAGGCTCTTGAGCAACAACAGGATGAGGATGAAGACGAGAACGATTCTGACGATGAAGAGGACCAGGAGGATCAGGAGGCTAGCACTACTTCCAAGGTTCTTTCCCGAAAGGAACAGCGTAAGGCCAAGAAGCTAGCTGAAGCTGCTGCCAAGGCTGCAGAAGACGATGAAGAAGACGATGAAGATGAGGAGGTTCCCCAACTTTATGATACTTCTCGGCTGGAACTTAGTGAATCTGAGAGTGAAATCGAGAACGTGGAAAATGAGGTTGAGGACATTCCTCTTTCTGATGTGGAGCTAGACTCTGACAATGACGCAATCCCCTACCAGAAGGTTACTAAGAATAACAAGCCTGCGCTGCTGCAAGCCAAGGCTCGAATATCACTTCCTTACTCTAAGATGGCTTTTGTCGACTCTCTGGTGCATGTTTCTGACGCGATCGAGCTCAAGGATATTTATGACGATATGGAGAGGGAATTGGCCTTTTACAAACAGGGTCTCGAAGCTGCCAAGAGTGCCCGTAAACAGCTCAAGCAGGCTAAGGTTCCTTTTACTCGACCTCTAGACTACTTTGCTGAGATGGTCAAGTCAGATGAACATATGGAGAAGCTTAAACAGAAGTTGATCGAGGAAGCCACTGCCAAGAAGGCTTCTGAGGAGGCTCGACGACAGCGAGACCTGAAGAAGTTCGGTAAGAAGGTTCAGCACAACAAGTTGCAGGAGCGTGCTAAGGAGAAGAAGGAGAGTCTTGAGAAGATTAAGTCTCTGAAGAGAAAGCGGGCTGGACAGGAAATGACTTCTGAGGAGTTCGATATCGCTGTTGAGGAAGCTGCTGCTGACAACCATCATATTGATAAACCTAATAAGAAGCGACAAGCTAAGGATGAGAAGTTCGGATTCGGCGGAAAGAAGAGATTCCGAAAGGCAAATACTGCTGAGTCTTCCGGAGATCTCTCAGGATTCAACCAAAAGAAAAACAATGCTCCTCATAAAAAGAAGCAGCAGAGCCGACCAGGAAAGAGTAGACGTAACAGAGGATAGTTGCTGATAGTAAGCATAATACAGAATTGATTAGATTCCCAATGGGCAGTATAAGGAAGTTGTGTTGGTCATTCAGTTTGTAGCGCGGGTCAGTGTAAGTGTTCTCAGCATCTAATCATTTTTACTATTGGCTTGAGATGGTCTTGATTCTCTTGATTCTCTAAGTTTTCATTCTCATGTGCCACTATGGCCTCGCTTTGCCATCAGCTACTATCTTCTTGAGCTCAAGTGTGCCATGCGCATTGCGCATTAAGTTGTCGATCCACGTGATGCGGATCGTCTCAAGAGTCAAAAAAATATTTGCGAATTAGCCGAAAGTATTCTGTGTCTCAGCAAAAAACACAGTGTGACTGATATCGCTGGTACCAAAAAGACAACCTCATTTCTTCAGTGGATACTATTCCATGTTTGGCACACCATAGGACCAAGCGCAATTCAAAATGCGCACGAGAAAAGATCATCCCAACATTAATCATAAGACATTGGAACCTCAAGGTAATAAACAATTTCGATGTTTCGTAAGTATAATGTTTCCAAATTAAGGAGGATTCTGGCTCTAATCGGCCCGGAGCTTATGCCATCTGACAATGGATAAGTCATGTGCCATTGCCTAAAGCGGATGTAATCGTTCGTTTTGGTCATTTGTCCAGTTAAGTTTACTTATCAAAAACTGATAATGCAGATGGATGTGGGGTGGTACTGATGGCTTCAGAAGAGGCAAGAATTTGAAAGGTTTGGATGATTACAAAAAGAAATAGAAAATAAAAAGTAAAACGAAACCCCCGTTAAATCCCAGTGTTTTGTACGGTGTGATAATGCACCTTTTTGGTTACCACATCTCATATTCCCCACCCAGCTTTTTTTTGGGAATCAGTAGACCTAAAAGTCAAAAGGTTAAATCAGTCCTTACTGCGATTATTACAGTGGTGAGTTTCTTCTCTTTCCAGAAAGCCGTACAGTACCATCTTCACCGATCCGTGACTCGATTCGGTTATTAGCGAACTGTTTGACTGATACCCTGCCATAAATCCAACCAACCCAACACCGCTGTGGTCAGTTTTGAGATATTCGCCCTCGCAACCACAAACTCAGTGGCAAATTAAACACCCTCTTCACGCTCTTGAAAGAAAATGATATTATACACATTGGGGTGAGTATTCGTGTATCCTGCCAGTTGTGGCTCTCTTCAGTTGATTTCTGAGCCGGTGAAAGCTGTGACGGACTGTTTTAGATGAGAATAAATGAACCAGCTGTCTCCCTAGTTTATTTGCCACCCTCATAATAGAGAATGTACATGACTAACTCAGCTCGATCGCATCGGTGGTTTTTCCCATTTTCGCTTCTTATCGGGCTATTAAATCCCATGACATGGCATACGCAACCCCTTGGCTTAAGTTTTGGGTAATCATGGGAATTGAACAAGCAGTGGAAAGCTCGTTCGGTGTGGTACTTTCGGTTTTGCCTCTTTATTCGCTAGCAAGACTCGGTTTTTTTGCCTGGTTGGTGCTACCTCAGTCCCAAGGGGCAGTGCAACTCTATGACCAGAAGGTTGAACCTTTCCTGGACCGTTACAATTCCCAGATCGAGGACTTTTTCGCTAACGGCCATACTTATGTGTTCGATTATGCTCTCAGATTCTTGTCAGAACTCAGTAAGTGGTACTCGGGTGAAGGATTCAACATGAATGCTGTTAAGGAAACCACCCCTCGCACTGTTCCTCCTCCGCCTTCTGTGGACACACCCCAGTCTTACTTGAACTCGGTTGTTGGTTACTTGAAGTCACGTAGCCCAGCATCCGGTGGTAAGATGACAATGCTGTTTGACATGTATAGGGTTGTGGGATCTCCTCGTGGAGGAGCGTTTAAGGAACCTGCAGACTTAGATATACCTACAACACTTCCTGCATCTGAACAACTGGGTCTTATCGATCAGGAGCGTTCACGTCTTCTGGCTGCTCTATCCTCTTTGGATGAACGTGTGCAACTGCTTCAGAACGAGAAAAATTCGAGATCAAACACCTCAGTCATATCTGGTGCCAGCACCAATGTTTCGGAGTATGCGTCCTCGCTTGCAGCTTCTGAGATGGACTTCGACATGGTTAGACAAGAAGAGGTTGCTGGACATGAAGGCAAATCCACGGCGCGAGAAGATCGAGCACCAACCAAAGGTTGGTTCTGGCAACGTCGTGATTATCAAGTCGTTGGTGAAAGTTCTTTACAAACATCAGTAGGCTCAGTTGTTCCTGAAGAAGAGGAACCGCTTATTCCAACTAACGACCGTGATAACTAAGATACTAACAATCTCAGTGCGATTCTATATAAGCAAGGTAGTGCGCTCTGGGGGGTTATATCAGATCTCTACCTATGTACTTTTCTATCGTTTTATTTATCTCTAACACTAAGCACCCTTTATGATTGCATCAGTCATTCTCACTATCTTTTCTGCTATGCCATTCTTTAGAAGGCTCTCAAATGGTTTGAAGAGCTACGTTGGCAAGCTACCTATTGAAATACACGTAGACATTATCCTCAATGAGTTAGTTTAAATAAATTTTGGTAACTCGTTTATGTCAGCAAGCAACTCGTTTAGTTGTCACTTTCCATCAATCATATGTACAAATACCCTCTGAGAATTACTCCTGGTAAGGATAAGCCAACTTCTCACCCTTGAGTTTCCACAGCTTCTTCTTTCTCTTACTGACAACATGGGTTCCCCAAACTTCCTCGCAGTGCTGCGCCTTGAATTTTCGGATAAACTTGGGATCCCAAAGCTCTGAAGCCACACCAAGATCTTTGCAGCACCGCATCATTGCATTGGACTTGCATCCCTCAGATGCGGTTGGTACGCCATCTTCGCTGAAGAAGGCCTGCTCACCCCGAGCTACAGATACCAGTCTTCCCTCACAAATAAGACCATACTCCCGCGTGACAATCTTATCAGTTACAACTGTATCACTTCTAGGTGCAAGACCCCAGCCTCCAGGTCCAAATGCAGCGTTCAGGACACGTCGGTATTTGATTTCAGGTAGGTACAGAAGTCCATCAGGGGTGATTTCAATATCGTCCACTGTTAAGGGGGCTTGGAGTACCTGTGCGGCTTCCTTGGAGAATGCCTGAGATCCAAGTCCCTGAAAAGATTGTTCCCAATCAATCTCCCGGTGGTTCATGTGATTAAACAGGTTGTATACTCCGTTGTTGCCACCATTAAGGGTGCTGGCAGTTTCGGGGGACTGGGGGATTTGGGGACGATCTGCAGTTGAAGTGTCTTCTCGAGTGTCCTCTTCAACAACAGCTGGAGCTTCTTTAGGAGCTCTTTTAGTAGCATTTGTTACTGAGGCGGTAGAGGCAGCCGAAGAAGCCTTCCGCCAGTAGGTGGAAGCTGCAGGTTTCTTGGTGGCTGTAGACGTGGAACTATTTGCAGCATTTGCTGCATTTGCTGCAGTTGCTGCAGTTCGGTAGCCACAGACCCGAATGCTTTGGTAAACACGTCCAATGACTGGTCTCATTGCACTGGTGTATGAGGAGTTCAATCAGTGGACTTACCTAATTCATGCTTCATTTATGTTTAGGGTTAGGGTTGGATTAATGCTAACCAGTCGTGGTACTACTCATCACTATGATTACTTAAAATGTGATTAATGTGGCCTTTAGTAGAAAACACGGTCTGATTTTTTTTCCAGATTTTGATAGGGGTTGGGCTTCAGGTTGAGCGAAGAAAAAGAAAAAAAAGTACAAGAAAAAAAAGTACAAGAAAAAAAAGGTGGTCAGCAGTAGCACCCTGTTGAAACAACCATGACGATCAAAACTTCTTATAATTTTATAATGTTCTATTGGACTTTCGAGAAATTACGTTATCATTTTTATTTGGATAAAAATAAAGATTTGAAAAGATGAATGTGGACATTTGCTAGTCATGAGTCATGTCATGATTGAAAAACGTGTTGTCACATTGGCTGTTTTGCGAAGTGTTTAAACTGTTGTAGGTCTGAAGTAAGAAATGATAAGAGATTGGTGTCTAGCCATCAGTATGTCAGATGATATACTTACCCAGTAACCCTCCCTGATGTGAGCAGTGAACTCGACATTAACAAGGATAACTTGAAATTAAATGAGGGTACCTTTATGAGTATCATTGGTTCACATTGAGATGTAAATATGCAATTAGTCAGTTAGTATAACACAACCCTTATCCCCATTTATCATGCTGAAAGGCGATGTTCATTAGTGGTTGTAAACTTTTCTGTAATTGATGGATCAGTGAGACCTGTTCGAGCGATATTTCAGATATTTTGTCCGAAATTTTGAATCTTTTGATGTTTTCAACTGATAGAGACGGTTGGGCAGGAAGGCTGAAGTTGGAGGTTGAGGTAGGGGGATTGGAATGGGTCTGAAACAAGGAACGCTTCCTTCTCATCCGCCTTAGAATATCCGATGTTACCCCACTGGCTCTTTTGCCTACACCTCGGCTAACGAATGTCTCTGTTTGTTGCCGTTCCAGGTGCTGCCAAGCCGTTTCAGGCTGTTCTACCAAAGTGCTCAGTCGTCTTTGTGGGCTTATACAATACCGAAGAGCAAAAGAAGAGATCTGGTAGACCATCCCATTTCAATGCAAAATAATCAATCTAAATATTTAATGAAGTTTGTATCAGTTGGAAATTGTCTATCAGTCTTGTCCGTTAATTCCCTGAACCCATTCAGCACCACATATTTGATCTCTGGCACTTTAGGAAATGCATATCCGGCACGTTGAGCCATGTGAAACTCCTTGCGCCGTGAGGTTGGTCATTTTTAGCACATCTCAAGTTGTTTGCATTTCATTACATTCCTATAACTGGTACTTGCATACTAATACGTAATATAGCATTGCTTGGCTAACCGAGAGAATATATTTGATTAATTCAAGTAGTTCGTGTCTTCTAAATGATGTCTGGATGAACCGTTTTGAAATGCTGGCAAATACCACTCCTAGGCTTTCGGCGGCTCTGTGTCCTTTGCATTGTGCATCCAGCTGCAACACCTTGCAACATGTCTACCTCTTTCACATGTCACAACATCAACCAAAGAAGGTGACTTTGGTAAAGCCTGTTTTTTTGAGTCTAACGTTAAACTGGTTTTGGCATCGTAACTGGACCCCACAAACAATTGCGGGTCTCTCACAAGGGGAGAAGATACCCAATTGTTGTTAGTTATCTGCTGACAACCTGTAGACGTTATAAAAAAAACTAGACATGTAGAGCATACACCTTCCCGAAATGAAATCTTGAAGTTGTAGCTTCTATATGGACTTTTTTGGATTCAATTTCTCTAACGGAAGTTCCGGAATTTCTCCCATCGGAACCGTACATATTTATCCTTAAACCTTGTCGTGCGTGGTTGCTGTACCATCTGCGGCTTAAATCTGTGGTATGATGTGGGGAAGACGTTGAAAACGAGGATCTTGGGAAGTTGAAAAAGTATACAGGTAAGAGAAAAAGAACAATTTCTTTTGTGAAACGTCTTTCAGAGCAATACAACTCTTATTTATTCCTTAGAAATAAAGCAAGTTGCTCGTAAGTGCGCGTGTCACTCCTTTTCATCTTACCCCCACATAGTTTCCCCTCCAGCCTCGGCTTCAAATCTAGGTTCTTGTATGTTAACTATAACTCTAAATAGGAAATTCCCAGCGGGGTACCTTCTTTCAGATTATAATCGAATCTGGGGTAGTTGAGCGCCTGCCAAACAAGTATATATATCTCGACCAAGTCGCGAAGAATCAGTACTGAACATCAAGCTGAAAAGCCCTAGTCTCAGAACAATCAGATCCCAGGACCATCTCAACCCGCCCTCTGCCCTTCCTCCCAAATCCTCCAACAACTACAATGGCTGAAGAAGTAGTATTCAAGAAGACTTACGTCAATTGCCCGGCTGCTTACCCTCGTAACCATCCGATGTCTACCATGCATCCGGATGACCGACTCATTGCCCAGGCTGCTATTTATGAGCCTAAGGAGTTGACCCAACCTCTCAAAGGAGCTCCCACTCTCGTTTTCCACGCTGCTAACGGAATGCCTCGGGAAGCTCTGGTCCCCTTCTTCGAAGAGCTGTACAATGGTCTTAAAGACAATGGCATCCAGCTAAATGGAATCATTGCTTTCGAGGCGGTCAACCAGTGCAACTCCAACATCATCAATGAGAAAATGTTGGGCGATACCTACGAATGGAATGATGGTCCTCGGGATGTTCTCTCTGCCCTATCTTACCTAAGGTTTGGCAAACATCCCCTATTGATGAACGGACCACTAATTGGAATGGGCCATTCTGTGGGTGGAAATATTCTGATGTCCCTGGCTGAGACCAACCCCAACTTTTTCTGCATGGTTATTGGTCTGGAGGCTATGATTCTACCTGACGAAGCCAGAATTGACATGCGGGACTCTTACGCGGCTGCTTCGTATAAGAGAAGAGACATTTGGCCCGACCTTGAGACCGTCAAGGAGAAGTTTGCTGACAACCCTACTTTTGCTTCCTTTGACCCTCGATCTTTTGGGCTTTACTTGAAGTATGGATTTAGACAGCTACCCACACATATCTACCCTGACGAGAAAGGTGTCACTTTGTCTACTGACAAGCACTCCGAAACCTATCTGTTCCTCCAACGAAGCAAGGACCCCAACGCAGAAATTCCCTTTGAGCGAGAGGAGCCCTACCAGGTGTTCAACGATCTCAAGAAAATCGAGTGTCCCAAGATGTTTCTTACGGCCGATAAGTTTTACATCTCTATGTTTGAGGATCTTTACAAGGAGAAATTGAATCCTGGAGACGAGTTTGTCGTTATTTCTGGTAGTCACCTTATCCCTTACGAGGAGCCTAAGAGGGTTGCTGACCAGTTTCTACCTTTCATTAAGAGAAACTACTTTAAGTGGGTTGAGGATAGACAGAAGAACATTGCTACACCTCGTGCTCGAAAGATTGACCAGGAATTCATTGATAAGATGACCATGCCTCGAGAGTCTGCCAAGCTCTAAGATTCGCCTACGCGAAATTGTCGGCTGTAACCATTAGTTCTAGAGTAAGATATTTTAACACAATAAGAGATATCATAGTGTTCCAAATTGTTCTTTTTATGTGCTTAGAAGTGTGGTCATTATGGAACCATTATTCAACAAGCTGTAAATCTAATCGCAAGGAAACGAAATGAAAGGCTTGTAAAGTAACGGTGAAAAAGCGAAAAAGGAAAATAAGGGGAAATCATGATTCTCTAAGTTAGTGTGTTGTTAGTTTTGTTGCTTCGGTCTTTGTTATTGTTTCCCTTTGAAACATACCGTTCCTTCGAACTTTCAATTTACAGCCTTACCCTTGTAGTGAATGACAGAGAAACTGTAACTTGACATTATTACTCTACTAGTCTGGCATAACCGTAGTTATAGCTACTGTCTCTGAAAATAATGAATTGAAACTGAATAAACCTTGGACAATTGGGTAAAGTTTCGTTTACTCCTGATCCTTCAACACTACTACACTACTGGCAATTGCGCTTTCGTCTCTTCTTTAAATTTATAGGCAATAATCATCATTACTTCTATTTCCCCCACTTGCAATTTTTTCCATATAATATAATTCGTGCCATCTCAATCTATTTTGTGGGCTTGCGGTTTTCAACACCGTGTCATTTAAAGGTTGGGTGGTATATGCAGGGCATGTCAAACGCGTTTGAAATTTACGATAAACTAGTTTCAGTTGAACTCCATTCCACCCTTTGCACATCACACCATGGCGGAATTGAGAAATCGCAAAGGCGGAAATCACTCTGGCGCAGTGGCTTCCTCACCCGCGAAGGCTGCGAATCTTGAGAAGACAGCTCAGTCCAAGTCAAAGTCTGATGGCAAATACTGGAAGGCCAACTTGATTCTGACAGTGCTGGCCGTCTTCACCCGGTTTATCATGATTTCACACCCCGACGAGGTTGTGTTCGATGAGGTCCACTTTGGTAAATTTGCTTCTTACTACCTCCAGCGAACTTACTTCTTTGATCTCCATCCTCCATTTGCCAAGCTGTTGATTGCTGCAGTTGGTTGGCTGATTGGTTACGATGGGTCTTTCAAGTTCGAGAACATTGGAGAAAACTACATCACAAACCATGTGCCCTATGTCGCTTATCGAGCTCTTTCGGCCACCCTGGGCTCCCTCACTGTACCTGTCATTTTCAAGACCCTGCAATACTCTGGATATAGCGTTGCGGCTTGTACCATTGGAGCTGCTATTGTGTGTCTTGATAACGCCCACGTTGCTGACTCTCGGCTTATTCTTCTGGATGCAACTCTCAACATCTCAGTTGCTCTATCCCTGTTTTGCTATGTACGGTTCTCCAACCAGCGAAAGTCTCCCTTTTCCCTGTCTTGGTGGACTTGGCTTTTCCTGACCGGTATTGCGCTGTCATGCACCATCTCCACCAAGTATGTTGGAGTTTTCACGTTTATCACTGTTGGCGGTGCTGTCATTTATGATTTATGGCTTCTCTTGGACTACGAAAAGACTGGTCTGCCAATGAAGCAATTCTTGTATCACTTTGGTGCTCGGGCATACTGTTTGATCCTTGTACCCCTTGTCATCTACCTATCTTGGTTCCAAGTCCACTTCATGGTTCTTACCCGATCCGGCCCAGGAGATAGCTTTATGTCCCCCGAATTCCAAGAGACTCTAGGGGACAACTACCTCGCTCGGGAAGCTCGAGATATCCAGTTTTACGATATTGTGCGGTTCAAGCACAAATCAACTGGAGCGCTGTTGCACTCTCATGACGCTCGATACCCTCTGCGATACGAAGACGGTCGGGTTTCCTCCCAAGGACAGCAGGTGACTGGCTACACCGTTTATGATAGCAACAACATGTGGCAGATTCTTCCCGAACGAGACTACCCTGAGGATCAGCGAGAAGGTCACCCCGTTTACGGATCCAACAAGGTGCGATTCCGGCACGTTTCCACCAACACTTACCTTTTAACCCACGATGTTGCCTCTCCTTACTTCCCCACCAACCAGGAATTCACAACTGTTTCTCCTGAGGTTGCCGAACAGCGATACAACGAGACCATCTTCGAAGTCCGTCTCAACACAGGTAAATCCAATGCTGTACGAACTAAAGCTAGTGAGTTCAAACTTATCCATGTCAACACCAAGGTGGCCATGTGGACACATTCCAAGCTGCTTCCCGACTGGGGATTTAACCAGTATGAAATTAACGGAAACAAGAACCAGCAGGATACCACCAACACTTGGACCTTTGATGACATTGTAGGCTTGTCCCCTGAGCGAGCAAACTTCACTCCCAAGCAAACCAAGCACGTGCCCTTCTTGAAGAAATACCTCGAGCTGCAGGGAACCATGTTCCGAGAAAACAATGCTCTTACAGCTTCTCATCCCTATGCTTCTGAACCCATTATCTGGCCTTTTCTGATTCGAGGAGTATCTTTCTGGACCAACTCCAAGTCCAGGTCACAAATCTACTTCCACGGTAACTTTGTTGGCTGGTACATTGAAGACATTGTCATCGCTCTGTTTGTGGGTGCCATTGCGGCTGATCAGTTTATGCGAAAGCGTCAGATCCCAACTTTTGGTCGTCGAGCATCTTCCAAGCTCTACCATTCCATGGGATTTTTCTTTTTCGCCTGGCTGACTCACTACTTCCCATTCTTCCTCATGGGTAGACAAAAGTTTTTGCACCATTACCTCCCTGCCCATCTGTGTGCAGCTCTTCTTGCAGGTGCCGGGTTTGACTTCGTCTTTGGCGAACTCGACCGACTGGACGAGGAAGCAAATTCATCTAAGAAGGATCTGGAGCATGTGAAGCGAGAAAACACCCCTCTCAAGGTGGCTACAATGTTTACTCTCATCTTACTGACTGCCTGCTTCCTTTTCTTCTGCCCTTTGACCTATGGACTGGCAGACCAGTCTGTCAAGGCGATCCAATGGAGACAGTGGATGAAATTTGAACTCCACTTCAGCAAGTAATTGAGGAGAGAAATGAAAGAGTTTAGTTTGTAAAGGCTGACCTTCCTAGTTAAGAGTATATATGTTTCCCTACAGAGAAGTGTGTAGCTCATAAAGTAGTCACATGGGGATCTGCTGGGCTAAGTGCCACAGATGGCGAGTGTACAGTCCCTCTTCTGACGTATGGTGCTATAACACGTCATTTCCACAGTATCATTTGAGCTCAAGGATCCCACACATACAGGTTCACGTGGGTCCTGTTGCATTCTCGATGTAACCTGCAATGTGACAAGGGAGCCACGTATTTTCTGATAAGGTCATGTTAGTTGATTGAAACTGAACTTCTAATCCACAAAAATATAGGCAAGTTCAGTGAGCCGCGACCGCGTAATCCACAACATTAATATGATACAGAAATTGGATCCACTTCACCACATCCTTTTTGATGTTGTGTTGTTTTTCATGATGAATGTTGCGCTTCCATGGACGGATTGGGTTACTAACTAAAACCAGCTAAAAATAGATTAGAGAACGTTGCATACATATTAAAAGGAAGCTTTAAAGAAAGGCTGAAATAGATTAAAGTTGCACGGATGAGAGATACGAGGCAGACAAGCAAGTAATATAACGGTAGTGTTATCCTAAAGTCGAGAAAACCAGCCATAATTCGGCTCTGCGTTCTTCTCCCTACCATTCCGTTGTCATTGTCATCAAACTTTAACTGGTATTAGGTTATTTATCTCAATCAGACTGTGCGTCTAGGCAGCAGTCGTTTGGGGCCTCAAACCTAACAAAAATAAGTTATTAAAGACGATGAGTACTTCTTGAAGATGGCCCGATTTGTCAGTACTGCACACCGATTGTACGGAAAACATTTTTGACGCTACCTAGTCATCTTTGTTTGGCGATTTTACCCCTCTTCGAGGCATCCCAGATCATTTCTGTTCAATCTGTAAAACCCATGAAAAAAACCGCAACACCACTGCATTCGGTTGAGTTCTACGATTGGAACGTTTTGACCCAGTTCAAATTACGAGGGGACTTGTTTAAAGATCCGGTGCTCAAGCGTGTAGCGTCGTGCTTCACCGAGGGGGTCATGTACCTACTCAGGGGTGGAGTTATTTACCAAGCACAAGGGTCGGGGCGATTTATGACCTTACCTCAAACTTCGAAACCGGGAAATGGTTTTCAAAATGATTGCATTCAGAACCAATTGAAATCATTGTTATCGAAGAAAGATTGCGAATGTGTGGGGGATGAGGGGTGCTGTGCAATTGCAGAGCAACCATCGTTGACTATTGAAAAGGTCACTGAATCAGCCTCTGATCTCAGCATTGTTGCTGGCTTTTTGGCAAATGGAGGAGCCTATGCCAAAAAAGATAATTATTTATTTCGGGTGGATAGTGGAATAGACAGGATGGTTGTCCCCCGTGGAGCAGTTAGAGACACCCTGATTAATGAATGCTTAGAGGGGATCCAGGAAGGAGAGGATCCCGTAGAGCGGGTTCAGAGAATGGTGTCTGACTACTATGTTATTCCTGGACTCGAAAACGATGTTGTTCGAGTTCTGGGTGAACCTGCTAGTGAGAGTAAAACCAACACAGACGCATCCGCTCCAGCTTCTTCGACTACCCAACCTCCTTGCATTTGATATACCCCTCACATAATCTGCTATTGCTTAATATTCTAATTGCTTTGTTTTATTTGCTTTTATCTTCTCCAGTTATTATCGAAGTACTACAGCGGTGTCAGCAACGCAGTGTGTGGTCTTGTGCAATGTGATCAATTTAAAAGCGTTCCGGTTGCCTCTAGACACCCAGTCAAATGCATTCGGATTTATTAGACCCACATATACGTCAAATCGGATGTAGTCTTCCAGAGTAACAAAACTTGCTGAAATCGTGTTCATTAGCTGCCTAATGGTAACAAGATGCACCAACTAAAATCGTGTGGTTATCATCAAACAAATAATATGGATGGTTTGGGTAAGTAAAACTGTGGTGCAAAATGGTGATACACATGGAGTTCCTGGCAGGAAATTAGTCATCAATGCCTAGAACCTTCCATGCGTGAGGTTATTGCACATTTCATTCAATAC
Organism: Yarrowia phangngaensis; assembly: GCA_900519005.1. Lineage (NCBI taxonomy): Eukaryota > Fungi > Ascomycota > Dipodascomycetes > Dipodascales > Yarrowia > Yarrowia phangngaensis. The sequence continues at coordinate 1,355,561 of ULGR01000003.1, forward strand.
CTGACCTATTCAAGCCACAGTTAAAAACATCTAGCAATTTGCCCATCCATTCCCACCTTATTTCTGAGTGGCGCCACAATCGAAATTTTTGTGAGAGATTACCCTTATCTGAGAATCGTTTCATTATCACATTCAATTGCAGAATAACCGAAGAAGAATGCAGCGAATGGCGTTATAGTCGAATCTATTCTCCATTGTAGTTCCGAAATGAAACACAAAAATAGCCCAGGAAATTGTACTGGCTAGAAAGACTGGTTGAGAATATCTTCATAGTTAGCATTAATTCCTTAGAATAGGGCTGGCGGCTCTTCAACCAGCCTCCTAACTGTCTGCTTGTTTATTATCTAAAAATAAGGTTGGTCTGATACAGGTTGACGTAACATACCCCACAAATAACTCCTTATCCAAACTCAATTTGGCAAGTATATAATGTTGTGAGAAAAGTTACAAGCCCCCGTCTGGAAACCGCCAAACCACAAGATATCATAACAATGACATCTTGGTCTATTGAAGAAGATCAGGTTATTTCGTCACATGTCAAACAATATCACAAAGCATATTCGGTGAAGCAAATGGCTCAGGAACTGTCCAAAAACCTCAAAGGCAGGACTCTATTTGAGATTGAGCAGAGAGTGTGGGTTTGGGTGGAGGAAGGGATGTTATTTTGATATTAATGTCTTCTTGTCTATTTCCAGTTGGGCTGGTTCCCAACTGGGCGTTCCTGGCCCACCAGTAGTCACTACTTATTGGTGGTTCTTCAAGCCATTGCTTCGTCCGTGTTCTCTTTCAGTGATTTATGCTTCCACACTCTGTTGGAATTGAAAGGGGACCATAAATTAAAAATTTCTTTCGCGTTATCTGTGGATCGAGGTCCCAAAGATAAGCGATGTCTGGACAGCTCCAACCCACAACTCACAACTCACAACTCACAACTCACGCCTCAAGGGAATGGTGGATGGATTATAGGTATATTATTTATAAAACGATCGCTTATGAATCGGTCAACGTAGGTGTACTGTGCCATCTCTTTACATGACTGTACCATAACAAACTAATTTCCTTTTATTTCCATACAATCAGGCGCTTTTACCCAAACTGATTAAACTCTTGAGTCGCTTCCACGTGCCAACCCCATAGCCTACAATATTCACATTCTTGACAAATTCCCATCCCTTCACCGCACTGGGAATGGGATACTGTAGGGGACGGGGAAGAGTAGTCTTGCAGAAGGGAACTGAGTCAAACGCCACTGATTTGCATAGGCAAAGCCCAAGAAGACCCTCTTCACCACCAAACTTTCCGTAGCCAGAACCCTTGCATCCTCCAAAAGGAAGTTGGCAGACATAAAATGCAGCCAGGTCGTTCACAGCAATATTACCAGACTTGATTTCATTAATTGCCTTTCGTAGATTCTGGGCATTGGACCCAAAAACGGCAGCTCCAAGCCCGTAGATTGTGGAGTTGGCAAAATCAATAGCTTGCGAAACAGACTGTGCCTTCATCATTGTCAGAACGGGACCAAAAACCTCGGTCTGAGCAATTTCCATTTCAGGAGTAACACCAGTCAGTAGAGTAGGTTGGAAGTAATGACCCTGAGGATACTTGGGGTGGGGGTATCGCTTTCCTCCAGTCACGAGTTCAGCTCCTTGGCTAACAGCATCGCTAATGAGCTCCTCCAGACGATCAAAGTGAGCGCTGGATATGCAGGCTCCAACATCTACATCATCCTGTTGGTCGATTCCAGCACCAACCCGTAGTTTGGGAATAGTGTCCCGGAAGATTTCCAACAGAGTATTGTATGCATTGGGAAGAGCAATAACTCGCTCAAAGCCAATACAGTTTTGTCCAGCTGCTTGAAATGTGCCTCTGAGAACTGTATGGGCAATAGTTTTGAGATCCATTCCATCATCATCGAACACAACGCATGGATCCTTGCCTCCAAGCTCGACTACAAGAGGAACAAGAGATTCAGCCGCTGCCGCTGCAACCTTATGGGCCACGGGTTTGCTTCCAATAAATGTAACGTGAGAAATCTGAGGGTGGCTGGTGAGATGGTTGGCGGTTTCTGGCCAGCAGCATACCAGCTGCACCAAGTCAGGAGAATGTCCACAAGCTTTGAGAGCCTCTCGTACAATCTGGATGAAGTACTGAGAAGACCAAACCACAGACTCTGAGCATTTAATAATGACAGCATTACCAGCATACAAGGAAGCAACAATGGGCCCCATGAGGTTATGGAGAGGATAATTCCAAGAAACCAGCGCAGCTACGACTCCTAGTGGTTCGTATACCACCTTAGCGGACTTGTAGAACATAAGAGGGTTGGATGATCCGGGTCGAGAACTAGGTTGAAGAGTTTTCTCACCATTTTTGATGAGCCAGTTGATCTTCTCGAGCGTCACCATGATCTCACCCATAGAGGCATCAATCATGGTCTTACCTGTATCCCTGCATGCAACTCTTGCAACCACTTCTTGATTCTCGATTAGGAACTTTCGGATTGTTTTCAATAGCCTATTTCGTGCGTTGAAAGAAGGACTCCATTCACGCTGCGCAGCAGAAGCACTCTCAATTGCAACATCAATATCTTGTGGAGATGATGCTGGGACAGTCCCCAAAAATTGACCAGTAGCAGGGCAGTAGCATTGGATCATGTCAGGTTCTGTCTCAGAGCGTAAGGTGGGAGGATCCATGCGAATGCCCTTCCAATGGGGAAGTGCCTGATCCGGTGTCCGAACGTGAATTGTAGCAGGCTTTTCGGCTGCCTTTTTCTGACCGAAGAACCATCGTTGAGTAGCCAGAATCAGCGTCACGGTGACACTAATGGTGGTAGAAATCAACAGGATATTCTCCCATTGTAGAGGTCCTGAAGACAACGAGTGCAGCTCATTGAGGTTGACATACCGAGTCAGATTTGGCCATGCCCCCTCCGCCACCAACCATGCTTTTTCGAAGTAGTCCATTTGGTGGTGATGACAAGTCGGCCAGGTGTTGATTTGAGGTTATTAGTACAGCAACCTGCATGTTAATTTGTCAACAAAATTACTTCATAGTGGGGAAGCAAGAAAAGCTTGTATTTGAAGACGGGTGATAAATATTAAATGTCTTCAGCTTATCTTCTACTATTGTAACTATTTGTGTATTGGTTTGCCTTTAAAGGTGTGGTTCATTGCCCTTGAGACCCCGCAGAACAACAAGTACCAGGTCTACGAAAATGTAGTATAGAATTTATATTGATAGTAATAATTATGAAGCCGTCTTGGATCAGGCTCTCACTTCAGAAAGCAGATACCACTCGATCATTGTCTACGATAGAAGACAATTAATCATCATTAATACTAAGCGTTAATATGGACAACAGGTTTGGGGCTCAGAACTTCATCTATGAGTTTCTGGAGAACGTCCTTCTTGGCCTTTTCGCCCGCCTTCTTGATCTCTTCAAGCTCGGCCTTGGAAGACTCAGCAGCCTCGGCCTCAGCCTTGGAGTTGCTTCCGCTATCAGCATTCTTGTTCTTGGCGAATTCCTCCTCCTTTTGCTTCTTGTAGGCCTCAATGTCTGCGGCAGCATCGGTCTTGGCGTCCTTTAGCTTCTGTGTTCGGTCTGCTGTTAGTTGATGTCACTAATGTCAGAAACTTTTCAGGTACTTACATCCTCGTGCCTTCTGCACGATTTCATGAGCCTTCTTCTCTGCTTGAAGCAGCTTCTGGATTTCCTTGGAGTTTTGGGCAGACTGGGTTAGTTTTAAATTGGAATATGTGCATGCTTGGTAAATGAGAGGATATTCAGGGCTGCTCTTCGTTGAAACGTCACCATTGTGGTTGTAGCACTAGAGACGAGGACATCAATGTCTTTCGGCAACATCACTTTCAATTGACAATAGGAGGGTCTCGGTGAAAGGAAAGCGCACGGAGAATCAACCTCAATGTGTACCCTCGTAATGCAAACTCATCGTGTCCAAGAACTCGATTTCACTCACCATGTCTTGTATGTGCTGTTTGGGATGTCTCTGAGTGTAACTATGACATTGGACATGATGCCAGATAACAGACTACATGCGTGTGTGTCAGTTCGAATCCCACAAAAGATGATTTAACACAACTGTAACCCTTTTGTTGATAAAGTTTAGGTTGAAATTTGTTATCATGCGTCCATCAAAAAAAAAAAGTCACAGTGCAGTATCATCTTTGCACGCCACTATTCTCATGACTTGTGTGATATGCCAACAAGAGAGCAAATATAAATGTCCAGCATGTTCAGCACGTACCTGTTCTCTCACTTGCTCTAAGCAGCATAAACTCTCCGACTCTTGCAGTGGGCTACCTGATCCAACAAAGTATCTTACCCGAGAGGTTCTGTTTACAAACTCCTCAGTCAATCGAGACTACAGGTTCTTAAAGCGGCTTGAAAGAGACATCTTGGTCAAAAAACAGGACCAAGATTGCATGCCAATATTCAAAAGAGTGAGGTACAATCAAAACAGGAAAGATGAGAATGGCAGAAATGTGATGGAGCGCAACGGAGTGACAATACTCAAAGTGGCTCAAGGAATGGCCCGACAGAAGCAAAACGAAAGTAAATGGGACAATACTGTTAAACAGTTTTGTTGGACAATTGAGTGGATTAACGCTGACACAAACGAAAAGATCACAGTACACAAGGTGAATCCCATCAAGTCTCTATTGGAGTCCTTCCAGCAAATGAAGAAAGAAAAGGGTGATATACATGAAGCAACTACAGATTTCGAGACTGGAGGTGATCGTGTACAATCTAACGATGACGCAGAGAAGCCTTGCTCTTTCTATATGAAGAGGGTTAGGTCCAGAAACAACTCACCTATTCTTCTAGATCCATTGAAGCCCCTTTCGGAAAATTTGAAAGGAAAAACTGTCTTAGAATATCCTACCATTTTCTACACAAATGAGGCCATAGTCGTCAGTAAGTCTGGAAGCGAAGGGGATAGTGAAAGCGATTCTGACAGTGACAGTGATTCTGATAGCGACTCCGAGGGGGATTCTAGTTCCAGTGATGATTCGGATGGAGAAGGATATTCAGATTCAGCCCCTGAAGAGGAAGGTGTTCGAAATACACAAACAAATGGTATTGATTTAAACACTGTGGCTCAAACGTTGGCTGATTCAGCTGACAGCGATATGGCTGTTCGTGACGGATCCTTCAAGAAGCTCCAAGAATCTGGTAGCGTATAATTAATTTATATATTATAGAAATACGGCGCGTTTTCGACGCGACATGATAATCAAGCATTTTGTTATTGCTCTTTTTGGCTGTCCAATTCAGAGAACTGGGGGACGTCAGGGAAATGGGCAAGTAGGTCCCCAATTGATATATCATCGAGCAGTGAAATTTCTTTGAATGTCCATTTTTCACAAACGGAACTAACAAAGGCCATCCTGGCCTTGATATCACATTTTACCACATTTCGAACCGCTTGGCGAATCTTACCCACATTGTCGATGGCCTTTGTTATCATACTTTGAGATTCACTGTCACCTTCTTCTTTCTCTTTGTCCTCAAAAATACTCGTAACTTCTTTTCTAATCTTCCGAGCCAATCCAGGCGCCTTTCCATTTGTAGAAATCATGATTTGGAGAGGACCGTCACGGTATATGGAACCAAAGTAAAAATCACACTTAGCGGGTACGTCTGCCACATTTACTGGAATTTTCAGCTCAACAGCCCGTCTCCAAACCTGATCTGAAACTTCTGGATCATCCAGGCATGAGAGCACGAGGTTGTAGTTATCTTCAGCAGTCAAGTGGTCATCGCTGTAAAGGCCTTTAATCCATATAAACTCTTTTCGGTTGTGTCGGTATTCAAGCTCTGGATTTGTTATCTCGGGTGAAACAACCACCACTTCGGCATCAGCATTGAGAAGAGCCAATACTCGTCCTGAGGCTACTTCGCCACCTCCCACTACAAGACATCTCTTGCCTCTTGCTTGCCATGCCACTATAAGTGATCCTCCTGGCTGAACTTTTTCGAAACTGTTGTTTGACATGAGAAGGTGATTCCAGTGTTGATTTGAAATGTCAGTTAGTCACATTGGAGATAGTCTTGGTTACATCTCTAATGCATGTCTGGAACTTTAATGTATTGTATCGGATCACGTGTGATTAGCATTAATGACAACATGATTCGATTAACAGATTCACAAAATGAGGTATCTCGGTAGAATGAAGTATATCTGAATGGGAAGAAAATTATTATTGTCATTCGTGGCCTAGTCAAAAATAATAGTAACGAAGTGTTCCCTTCACGGTTGTCATGAAGAAAATCGTTCTCTTCGAAGTTTGTTTAATGAAGCCGTGAAGAGTTCATTATGTTTTCTTGAATACTTAAGACACTGTGGAATCGGATTTCTATTCGAGACGGCTGAGAGGTTATCATTCAGGAGACTGTTTTGGATTCGTCATTGCATGGTTTCGTTGAGTGAGAAGCATAATCTAACTCAGGCGACACCTATATATATAATAAGAGGCTCAAAATCTAAAGCAGATGCCAGCAAGTGAGGCTTAAATCAGTGACATCTAAGCATGATATGAATATTTCAAGAAATTCACAAAAATTGATATCTTGATTTTTACACCTCAACCATTCCAGCAGTGTCATATTCCTGCACTTAACCCTAATTTGCTGGTGCTGGTGCCTACATCGTTGAATCGCATGACTCAAAATGACTCAAAAATAGCACATTTACTGCATGAGCTTAAACAACACCTGAGACAATAAAGAAACCCCGTAATTAAAATAGCTCTGAGGCTACCCTATAATATACATCACCAATGTCGTTTCCCTTTATTTCGTTGCCCAATTCAAGTTGCTAAGTGCCTGCCTGTACTTGTTTGTCAAACAATGGCTCATGCGCTGCAGCTGCACTAACCATAAACTGGAGTGTGGTCTCAGGTGTGGGAATTGTAGTATCTTTTAAGAGTGACTGGTGAGCTTTTCCAATTAATGATTGTTTGTTTGGTCATTCATCAGGCTCATTCAAAGCCACAGTTTCATCGATACTATCCAGTGTTGTGGCTTACTGCATGGGTGGAACATCTTGCCTGTCTTGGTCAGAAGCATAACCCAATACCTTTATTGTCGTACGGTCATTGGCGGAGCCACAGTAGTACGATGCAACATAAAAGGCAAGGACTGGTACTCTACTTGGCTAAGTGATCATTTACACCTTCAATTAGGCAAAGTTGAGAGTGTGTAAATATGACAGTCGCAAAACCTCCCTCCATCAAAAGTGTGTCGCCCAGCCAGGTCAAAAAAGGTCACACTTTGATAGAAGGGGTAAACAAAGAGGAATTGTGGAATCAGTTTGAATTCCTTACAAATCTTGATCCTCCAAGTGAGTGGGCAGATGTAATTCTAAACCGGGAGTACCATGGCCGTCGACCAGTCAAGGTAATTATCTCTGGAGCTGGGTTGTCTGGCATCACAACAGGTATTCTTTTGAATAACAAGGTGGATGACATTGAATTAACTATTCTGGAACGAAATGAAGAGGCGGGGGGCGTTTGGTATAAGAACGTTTATCCTGGTATTCGTTGTGATGTTCCTTCTCATTCGTACCAGCTTTCTTTCGATCCCAAAACAGACTGGGAAAGCGTATACGCTCGTGGGAATGAAATCAAGGAGTACTGGCAGAGTAGAGCAGAGAAGTATGGAATTGCTGAAAAAATTAAGACTCAACAGAACATTCTTGAGGCTAAATGGGATCAGGAGGAAGGAACGTGGAATATACTTGTTGAGGATCTTTCCAAACCCAGTCATGATCAATATATCATTCAATCTGATTTCTTCATATCTTCTTCCGGAAACCTCAACCAGCCTAATTACCCTCCCACTCAGCCTGGTTATGATAAGTTTAAGGGTATCAAGTTCCACCCAGTGGATTGGCCCCAAGAACTTGATCTTGAGGGCAAACGGGTGGCTTTGATAGGAAACGGAGCTACTGGTGTCCAACTTTTACCTCAAATTGTCAAAAAGGCAGCCCAAGTAGACCATTATGTCAAACAGGGTGTCTGGATCGGACAATCTTTGTATGGCTCCAGAGTTCCTGGATATGTCGATTATACCCAAGAAGAAATTGACAGTATCCAGAAATCGGAAGATTACCATAAATTCCGTAAAGAGTTGGACGAAGCTCTTCTTGGTAACTATGGAGGGTCTTTTTTTGGGACTGAAGGGTACAAGGGCTTTGTAAAAGAACTTCTAGCCATCATGTATGTTCGAGTGGGGAAGAACATGGATCTGTTTAAAAAGGTGGTTCCTAATTATCCTCCAGGAGCTCGTCGTCTGCTACCAGCTCCTGAGTATTTGGAGTCGCTTTGCCTACCAAATGTCAGCTTCCATACTGGCGGCCTACAAGAATTTACGGAGAAGGGGATTATTGGACCTGATGGTATTGAGAGAGAAGTTGATGTCATCATTGCATCCACAGGCTATGTACGAGATAATGGCAAAGGGCTCACCCCCAGTTATGAAATCTATGGCCAACAAGGGTATACTCTTCGGGAACATTATAATCCACCTGAATCTAAATTGGGATATTCTGCCTGCTACCTCGGTTTAGCAGTCCCTCACTTCCCCAATTTTTTCCACACACTATCTGTCAATTCCTACATCTACTGTGGAACTGCTCCATTTAGTGTTGAACTTCAAGCTACATACATTGCCAAGGCAATTCGAAAAGCTCAATTAGAAGACATCAAGTCTCTTGTTCCGTCTGTCAAGGCCACGGTTCAGTTTAACCGGCGGATCAACGAGTTTTCCAAGGCCAGCTGTATATGTCATGGGATAGATGGGTACTATACTGAACGAGATGTTCAGGGTAACATTCGACTCAAAAGCTCTTGGCCAGGAACCATGTCTCATGCGCTGAGTATGTTAAGAGAACCTCGTTGGGAGGATTACGATTATGTATATCTATATCCTGACGACCCTTTCTCGTTCTTTGGTTCTGGAAAAACTTGGATTGATGATCACGAAGGAGATAAGACGTTTTATCTTTCTGAGCCTGGCACAGTACCAGTACGAGATCTTCATGAAGGGTGGGTATCACTGTCTCGACTTAGACCTCCAAGTTGCTCTCATAATGTTCAGGGTGCCAAATGATAATGTGTTTGATTCCAGCCAATAGGATATAATATGGTTCTATTCCATGTTCGATGCATGGACGCAACGAGCCTTTAATTCCAACACCAAGAATATTAATTGTTTTTAAAGTGGCACATTGTTTTAGTATTTCTCGGCAGTCGGAAGTAGGCGGCAGACGGAAGCTTTTATGCCACACTTTTTGACCAAGTCAGAAGAGAATGAACACCATTTTGAGGGTTCATGGAGTAAGTGTTTTAATAGAACATTCAAACAACATGAACCAGTTTTGCTTTACCCATTTCAGTTAAATAGTCATGTGGGGTGCCCCACTTTTGAACAAAAATGTGTTACCCAAGTCTTGGCAAGTTACCCGGTGTTGTCGCATGGAAAATGCAATGCAACGAAACTGATTACACCAAGGCCAAGGCCAAGACAACACTTGACACCATCGACAGAATCGCACAGATCACCTAAAAATGTCCCTTTACTTCTGTAGTTGCAAGATTATATTTTGAGTATCCTCAAAACTCGTATCGTTTTTTGAAACAATGCTACTTACGCTTTTCTCATGAATGAATTTTTTCAAGATACTTAAACTCACTTCCATGTACATTTATGCCTCAATACATGCTGCAAGCTGTCGATGGTCCCAACGTTAAATTCATAGTTCAAAACAAGCACTGATTGCCATTATCATTGCCCGTCAGGGTGGCTGTGTATGACACGCCCCTTGTTATTAGCCTGTCTTATCGCAAGGCTTATCAATGTACAAAATACTTCCTATATCAATATAGCTGGTTATGTGTTACATAAAGTGGTAGGCTGCCCCGCACATGAATCGTACCACAAAGGAAGTGGCATTCCTTTTCTGAGTTGACAATATAAAAGTTTCCCACGACGCACAACGCTACAGACTTAAATAAATAGCCTCTTCTGTTATCCACACACCACGTCGACGCAGCCTGAGTATTTAATGTACAAAACCAGAGCGGCATTCGACACTATCTCCCCTCCACAACTCCACCCAGGTGGGCCCGAACTCCTCTCTGACATTGACTACAGATCTCTTGATCTGCCATTTTATTCGATAGCAGCCAAACACCCAGACGTCAAGCTGTCATACCATGCGAGAGTAATTCTTTTTTCCTATACTGGTAAACAACAAGCCGACAACGCATTGCAATGGCTTCTAGACGAGCTCATTGAAGACAACGACGAGCTGGTATGCCTTAAGATTATCAACAAACATAGCGCCAAGGATGTACACAAATACCACAAGCAAGCGGCTGATATTCTTCGAGCGGTGGTAGCAGAGGCTGACAAAGTTGGTAAGAAGTTGACGATCAGTGTCGAGCTTGGCCAGGGTTCGGTATCCAAGGTCGTCAAGCACTGCACTTATTTGTACCAGCCAGCTTTGGCAGTGGTAGCTAGAACCAACTATATCGACCCCAGAGTTAGCGAAATGCCCAGAGACACTGCGACTAATTATCTACTGCGATCCTCAGTTGTGCCTGTAATTGTGGTAAGACCATCTATGATTGAAAAATGGCAGAAGAAGAAGATTGATCACGAAAACGAAACACCTCCCTTTACTGTCCCATGGCTTGTCCATGACTCTAGGGTCACTGTTCCCTCTGATTATGAAACTCAACAGGCTCTGCTGGAAAACCCTTCCTTCAAGCTTGACGATCTCAAACTCTTGCAACATTACCAAATTGACTACAAGAAGCAGGCCCCAGCCAAGATCTTCCAAGACACGGCAGCAGCTCGCACCAGACGCATGTCTTCATCACAGTCACCCGTTAATAAGCGGAACGCTTCAGTTGGTACAGAGAAATCTCTGGTCCCTCCATCACCAGCGCAGAAACGATCAAATTCTACGCCAGGAGTTATGTCTCACCCGATGTACAAACCTGATGGCTTCTTACAATTACCTCCAGATTCAAGTGCAATCAAGAAACAACAACAGAGGCGATTATCCACTATGTTGTTAGACGATGACGAGCCACCAAAGATTGTGCCACCAGTTATTGTAACGCCTACAGGCGAGAAGTATGGTGGAAGCGCTGTGGATGATTCATCTCCTGAACGTGATAACAGCGGCTCGCGACCTCCAACCTCGCGAACCATCTCCATTGTTCACCCTGAAAAGCCTGAGAGGTCTCGATCTCGGGGTAAGGATAATTTACGACCTACTGTTTCGCTTTCTCTCACCCGAACCCTTTCCAACTCGTCAATGTCTTCTAATTCATCCAAGTCCTCGTCGAAATGGGGTTTGGGATGGTTCAAGAAGGGTAAGAAGAAGAAGAATGGAAACGGTACCAATCTTGCCCCCTCTGCTACCAACTAATCCCACATTTGGGAGTTCTTGCTACTGCATGATTAAACTGATACATACATATATTTATTACATTCCCAACACTGCTTCTCTTCGTGCATGACAGCTTAGAAATACTGGCGGCCAAACTTCTCCAGGTTGGTATATTTGTCCAATAGAGCAAGTTCATGTGTTAGTGTCTCATGACGGAACGCAAGGCGAACATTAGGAACGTTTGTCTTTTGAATTGTGTTGCCCTCGGGTCCATGAATGTGGTAGTTTTCGCCGATCCAGTGTTCTTTGATCACCCGCTCAAATCCAGATTGCAACACGGAGGTACGAGCAAGCTCGCACATGTCTACATTGGAGAGCTTGTAAATGAGGGCTGCTACGGAGTATTCTTCGATCAATGCCTCCTTCGTGTACGCAAACTGTAGAGGGTCATCTGACGATAATGAAACATTGAGACCGCGTTTGAAATAAGAGTGGAAGGGGTTTTTGTCAAATGTCAAAAACAAGGCATTGTTGGACACTGGAGACATTGCAATGGGAACTTGGTCCAAGTAGTAGAGGTACTGAATGAATGGGACCTTTCTTAACAGAATGCCATGGTTAATTCCCTGAGCCAACAAATAGGTACACAGGAGATGTTCGGGATCTCCAGCTTCTCCAGCATGGGGTCGTAGCACAAACGTGTTGTAGCCCAGGCGTTGTCTCCAGGTGTTGAGGGATGCCATGTTGGCATACAGATAGTATTGCCAGTAAGAGTACGGAGGGTTCTGGGGGCTATCCCAATAGGCGGCAGTAGGAAACTTTCTGTGGAATCGCCGATCCAACTTTGACTCATCATCCACTGAATCAAAGCCCACCACCCGTTGCAAGAACACATGCAACTTTGGATGACTCCTTGGATCCTTGGTGACATCAAACAGTGGCTGGAATACGTTTCGTACAATATCTGCAAACGAGTTTACTAGACCAGCCTTTTTGTAAATGTCATAAAGACGCGGCACCTGGATCAACCATCTAACGTTTGGTGAAAACAGCTTATTGTCTAGAACCCAAGCTGCAAGTTTGTCCCACTCGTCCATAGATCGACCATAGATCGAAATTCGGTACTCTGCCATCTGGTATTTCGAGTTCTCCAGGTCCTCGAATACTTCTTTAGTAATTTCGGCAAGATATCGACCCTGGATATAATTGTCTGTCTTGAGAAAGATCTCTCTGAGACGAGACTCTCCAACTGGGTTATATTTCAAGTTGAACTTATCAAACCGGTGGAACGAGTCCTTGTGTGCATGCATATCGAGAGTGTCGATGGAAAGGTCGTATGCTGTTAGATTGAGTGATTCAAACACCTGAGACAACGTAAGATCCCGGTTATCTCGGTGAATGACAACCTCATCAGGGCAGTTCTTCATTTTATACTTAATGAAACGCAACAGATGCTTCTGATTCATGCTGGCTGAGTGATGAACGTGGGTATCCACTTTTCGTACGTTGTAAAAGTCTCGATGAGGGTTAGTCTTTGACTCTGTAGTTTCGGTGTATTCGTTGAGCAGATAGTATAGGTTCCACTTTGCCTCGAGGTACTGCAGGCGTCTAAACGCGAAACTCTTAGCTGGGCCATCCGAAGAAGATGCAATAAGATCTTCCAAATCCATGTAATAATCTCTAATAGTGGGGATTGCCACAAACGGTTTGTTTTCATTCAATGAGCTTTCATCCTCGTATACTTGGTAGACACAGGTGGGATCTAGCTTGAATACCATATCATTTGGCCCAGGAATCTCACAATCTTCAAACCTGAACTCCTTCATTCCAGGTTCTTTCTTTTCGTGCTGTTTTTTAGAGGATCCACGGAATCGTTTCTCAGACTCGTGCCAAGACGGGGGTGGAGGCTCGGGGTATATCTTCCAGTGGGTTTTGTCATCTTTGGGGTTATCTCCTTCCTTCTGAAGAGAGATAGTCTGGTATTTTTCACGCAGGCCTCTACAGCATTGTACTTTTTCAAACATGATAGACAACTCCTGGGCCACAACAGGGTCCTCCGTAGTAGCAATGATATTTACATCGTTGATGGACATGTTCTTAATTTCATCCTCAGTGCGGGTTCGTTTAAGAGTGGGAGCAATGGGTTTACAGGTATCTTTCAGAGTAGAATCGAATACCATGTCATCTCCAGGCGAAAGCCGATCTTCATCTTCACTCTCGTAAGGTTCTTCTTCTAGAGACCCAGATATGTTAAGTTGCTGTAGGCCCTTGGTCAGGGACGAACCTGACATGTTTCTACTTCGTCCATATTTTCGAGATGCCCGTGAAGATGATCTGGAATGATTGGAGGATGTCTCGTCATCGTCATTGGTGTACTGGTGAGTGTGGCTGGAAGGAGGAGGTGGGGGAAGATTCATTTCTGCTCTCATGAATGACGATGATCTGGAAACCGGACTCAGATGTGTGTTTGGAGGTGGGCCTTGGAGAGCCCTGTATTTGGCATCCACTTCAAGCAAATGCTTTTCCTCAGCATAAGAAAAGTGGGTGGATGCCGATCGGCCAAGATGTCCTATTTCTTCCAACTCATCTTCATCATCACCGCACCCGACATACCCAGCCGGTTCATCCGCGGCATGTACTCGAGGTGAAAGTGGCCCAACAAAGTACGAATCGAGATCACTGTCTGAAACAGTGGGTTTTTTCTGCGCTCCCTTACCCTTAATATCTATCGCCTGGGGCATTTCGGGGGAAGAGCAAGAAGTAAAGAAGGAGTCTTCGTTGTCGTTACTATTAAAGGATAGTATATGCGCTAGCGATGCATGACAATTCTAACTATATCTAAGTTTCACTAAGCAGCAAAGATGCAACAGTTGAGGGCAATGGGGCGGAAACATAAGGGTTTCAGGAGGTAGCGGGCCTTGGTTTTTGCTCAACTATGTAAATTCTGGTCTATTGTGAAATTTCCTTCATGGGGTTTCCATGTTTCGTGTGTTGTTTTGACTGGTGAATTTTTGTGCTTGGGTAGCCGTTAGATCTGTAAATCATATTAAACTTTACAAGGTGGAGAAGTCGACTTTGGGATGTTGCTGTCACAGTGATATATTCATTTGTATGGACTATTCTTGCGGATTGAAACTGAGTAGATTAAATATATTCTTCTGGAACCATCCAGAATGATTGCAGTGGTAAACTATGAATTTCTTCCACCATCCTCAACCAACAAGGGATGGATGGTTTTAGTGACTTGAAACTCTGAGCATAATTCTCACAACAAATTGAGGGGTGATTGGTCACCAGTCATATAGATGGGTCACTGGTTTTTTCATGAAGCCTTTACCTGCAGATTTATGGATTGGGTGTGAATAGACACAAAAGTGCCAGTCAGACTGGGTATGGAAACGTCATCTGTACTTAAGTAATAGAAATACAATCGTCTTTTATGTGCATCAATTGGGTTATGTATAGAAGAATGGAGGATAAGTAAATAAGTATGACCCATTTGAAAAAGTATGCGAAAAATTAAAACAGAAAATCAGCTTTCTTTTATGCATGCGACTAAACAATACAACACAGCTTGAAAGGAGTTGGTAGGTGTCCAGTCTCTTTTGTCGCTTCACTGGCTCTTGACACGTCAGACACACTAAGGTCACGTAAAATAAAAAAATAAAAACATAATAGCAGAACAAAAGAACAAAAGAACAAAAGAACAAAAATATCTCCGATTTGCTAAATGAATGAGCATGCTAAAACACCGGAAGGGTGTCAAGTTCTCCACAAGTTACAGGTGTTTGTATCTAATGGTTCTGTTGAGCCTTTGCTTCCTGCACCTGACACCGCACCTAAATGTAAGGACCCAAATACGGCTGAAAGGTGTAAATGGAGCAAAGAATCCTACAAGAAAGTGTCTTGGTGATAATCATTTTGCCCCAATATTAGAGGCTATGTTTATAGCTGCTATAATACTCATTCGAATATCACATTGAACTAAATGTCTCTAATGGATGGTTAGTTAGTGAAGCTGCTTATCTAATCGATCCCTCTGTTCAAAATTCAAACCGAAAGAATATCAACTGCTAATGAAGTTGGGTGTCTACAACAACATTCACTAGAACTTTTGATAGAATATTGTAATTGCTAATATTTTTTTTTGAATATTATTTCGCGCTTTTACATTCTTCAACAAAGTTTATTTATGCATATGGGGTGCACGTCTACCAACCTTTTTCTGGCTTTGTTTTGAATCCACCCGCACAGACTTTTTATTTTGAAACAGCAGTAATAGTCTTGTTGGAATATACCATTAGATCGCGATTCCCTAGTGATCAAATTGGTTCAACATCTAAGTCACCTCAAGAAAGCAAAATCTGCGAATTTCAATACCCTTCTCGTGTGTCTTTCACCCATAGTGTGACGCGTCATGGACAGTTACGAGTATCTTACTGAGGGTAAGTAACAGACGTCGCAATTCACCACGCCATTTACTAACATAGGTTTTGATCCCAAGACTCTTCGGATCGCGGATCTGAGACGAATCTTTGCCCACCATGATGTAGAATACAACATGTCTGGCAAAAAAGCTGAAATGATCAAAGTCTTCAAGGAACAAATAGCTCCACGTGCTGCAGAGCTATACTCAAAGGAAATTGGCATCGCTGGAGGTGATGATATTATTGACGCTTCCGAATCAAAGATCAAAAGCAAGAAGGAAAAAGGACAGGAAAAGGAAAAGGAAAAAGAGAAAGAAAAGGAGAAGCGTCCAAAGAAACGAGTGGTGTCGCGTAACAAGACACCCGAATTACTGCCTCGAGAGGAGCCTCAAGTCAGGCGATCTCCACGACGATCGCCATCTAAGCAGGAAATGCCTGTTCTAGATCTGGATGAGGTTCTCGCTTCTCCACGAAAGAAGGCATCCAAAAAGAGTGCTGATGCCGAGTCTCCTAGGAAGCGTGGTCGACCTAAGAAAGTCAAAGAACCCTCTCCGGAACCTTCTCCGGAACCGGAACCCGAATCCGATTTCGTAGAAGAGGAAGTTCACGAAGAGGAAACTAAGCCAATGAAGAAGTCACTGGAATTAAGTGATATCCCTTCCCTCTCTATTCCTCCTACCAAGGTTCTTGTAGAAGATCCTATTGAAGATATCTTGATGGATGAGGAGGAAGTAGCTGAACTGATTGCGCCTATTGTGGAAGAGTCTCCCAAGAAATCGCCCAGAAAGCCCAAGCGACGACTTTCACAGCCTGTCGTGGACCCTGAAAAATCAGACAATGAATCTCTTGCTGTTTCTCCTAAAAAGAAAAAGGCATCTCGTGAAGAAAAGGAAGCCAAGGCTCAGCGAAAAGAAAAGAAGCGTAAGGAAAAGGAGGCGGCTTCACGAAACGTTTTCTCGTTCGAGGATGCTGAGGTCGAGGAAGAGAAATTGAAGGGTTCAATTGCCTCCAAGTCCGAGAATGATGATGTGGCTGATTTCGAGTACAAGCCTATCCAGACCCCTATTAAGCTCAAGGAGGAAGGCTTCGATTCTCCCTTTACTGCCAAGAACGTTTTCCAGTCTGGAGGATCGGCCCAAAAACGAAAGAGAAAATCTGAAGCAACTGAGGTTGATGCACGAAAGGTTCAAAAGACTGAGTTTTCCGAAGATGAAGAAACTGAGATTGTAGCTACCAGCTCTTCCTCAAAGGTTGAACTTGCCGAAGAAATACATTCAGGCCTTGGGGGAAACGCAATTCCTTCGCTGTCTCCTCCTTCATCGTTTTTCTACAACCAGGCTCCTGGTACATCTCAAACACCCATTTCCAGCACCCACTTTTCCTCACCACCTCATTCTACTTCTAATTCTAGAATCAACCGGTTCATGTTTTCTTCCCCCGAGGGTGGTGAAGATGAGAATGTCAGCTCCACACCTCCTGCTGCAGCTATTAATGCCCCTCACAGTACCCGGCAATCATTTATGCCAGGTCTTGATGAGCTCAACCTCAGCAACAAGTTTGCAGAGGAGTTGCGAAAGCAGAAGGAAGAAGAGTTGAATTTCAAACTTGAATCTGAAGAAACAGGCGACAAACAGGATTTTCAGCAGGATGAGCAGAAATCTACACATTCCAAGTCAGAAACCAAGGCCGAGTCCAAAAAGAAGCCCGTGGTTTTCAAGGCCAAGAAACCAACAATTCTGTCGAAGATTAACTTCAAAGCAGTCATCTTCAACTTACTCAAGTTTGTAACAATCGGTTCTCTTCTCACTGGATTGTTCATTGCTGGTGACTGGTACCGAAAGGAGAAGTTTGCCGTTGGATACTGTGGTACCAATGAATACGACCAAGTGTTGGCGAAGTACGACGAGTTTATCGACTTTTGGAGCGAGGTGTTACCTCCTTGCACTCCCTGTCCTGAAAATGCTCAATGCTTCTCAAACTTTGAGTTGGAGTGTGACGAGGGATATGTCGCTGAGCCTCACCCTCTTTCTTTCAACGGATTCCTTCCTCTACCACCCAAGTGTGTATACGATACCCGAATTGTTTCTGTTGCCCAACAGATTCTTGACTACTTACGGTTGCAAAATGCCTACGCTGAATGCGGCACCCCTGACAGTGTACCCATTCCTGACGACAAGGTCAAAACAGAGTTTTCATACGACGAACTGTACGACTACGGTCGAAAACATGTCCATGCCTTTGACGAGAAGGTGTGGGCCCAGGCCATGAAGGCCGTCGGTGAGCAAGAAGATATTATTGTAAGGTTTGTTTATGCCGAAAGTGGAGCTAAGAATTATATACTAACACAGGTCGGATCAGTTTATTTCCGTGAATCCAAACGAGCAACGAGAATGGTTGAAGGAGAACCGGAAATCTATTACGAAGACACCGTGGTTGAACAAGAAACGTTTCAGTCAGTCTCCGACGCCTACTTCAGTTTCGGATGCAAATGTGATAAGTTCGTTCGAGGATGGGTGGCAAACAATCGGCACTATATTCTCGGAGTACTAATTGTTGTGATTGTGCTAATCATCACCAAGAAGGTTCTCGACATGAAGAAGCAAGAGAAACTTCAGGTCTCTGAACTTGTTAAGACGGTCACTGATCAGATGATCCAGCAGGCCCGAAACCATGACAATGACTCCACTGGCCTGTGTGGTCCCCGTTTCCTTCCTGTTCCTCAGCTTCGAGACGAGCTACTGGCTGACACATCTGTTTCTAAGCGAAAGTCTTTGTGGAAGAAAGTGACTGATGCCGTTGAGCAGAATGCTAATGTGGAGTCTCTAACCAAGGAGTTTCACGGAGAGGTCACTCGGGTTTGGGAGTGGATTGGAAATTTGAACTAATATTTTCTGTGTGTATATTAATTAAAGTGTGTATTTTAGATTGAGCCACAAAACCTTTGATGAGTGGATAAATAATGCTAAAACTCCTCTTGGGGACTCAAGTAAATTCATGTACCCCGCGAACGTTTCGATAGTTGCTCCATAGTGTAACGTCAGACCATTGGTCACGCACTTGTTCCTTTTTCTCCAGTTGCATACCATAACTGTGTGCAAGACCTTCAAGCTTAACCCATTTGTACTCTCCAACATCACCCTGCTCTACTATCAATCTCTCTATACCCAACATTTCTTTGCTATTTAATTCGCTACATTAGGATAGACGGCTATTCCTCTTTGGTACTGTTTTGATGCAATGACCACCATCACATCATACCTAAGCGCTTGTGACCATGAGGTCAATACGTCCGAGACAGGTTCAAGTGGAATTTTGCAGCCGTCACAAAACAAAATCAATTTCACGACAGTAGATTCAACCTCTAGCTCCAAAATGCTGTCAAAATCAGCCTCTATTGGCCAGCCCAGACTGACCACTACCCGGTGGGATGGCAGCTATGTTAGTACTACTGCACAAAAGATAAATAGCAAAAGCTCCAGGATCAATGCACCTCGACCCAATGATGTAGAATCTTTAACAAACATCTTCAGCTTCATGGATTTGGGCCATGATTTGGGGGCCACCAGCATCTGTACAGTGATGCCCTCAGATTTTCGCCAGACAAGCGCAACTCAAGCCATAATGGATGAGTTCCGCAAGCAGATTTCATTAGAACAAAACGAAGCTGCCGAAAAGAGCGCCTCGTCCAATCGAGGTGTATCGTTCACCGATATTGATGAGACCAAAATATTCGAGCCTCTCACCGGAGAGCACTCTGACCACGCGTTTCTCCCTTCCCCTGGATCAGGAACAAAGATTCCTAGGCGAAAACGTCCAGAGACACTTGTAGATCAGGATTCAAATTCAACCTACTCCCTTTTCATAAGTGGATCGTACGAACATCCTTACCTTAAGGATTACTCTCCAGTTTGTACATTGGGGCAAAGCAGGAAGGAACCCAGTGATCAACAAGACACACTTAGAAGCTCAAATGACTTACCCCGGTACATGAGAGAGACCGTTTCGTTCAGGAACAAAAGGAAATCGCGACCAATTGTCCAGAGTATTAAAGTCAAAGATGATACAGAGAGATATTTTTCAAGATCTAGGGGTAGTACCAAAGAGCCCAGACAAAGTGTGAAACGTGACTTGCTGGACATCTTCCGAAGGTAGTAAGTACAGTACATATCGTAAACAGAAATACATATGGCGTCATGAACCACTTATACAAGTTAATCTCACCGTCAATGAGCTGCAAAACCGCAAAAAAAATCCTTTCTCCATTCCTTTTAATGTATCATTTTCCTACATGCTTAATCCTTCTTCAGCTGCAACTGCTTGACCTGCTCCTCGAGGTTTCGGATGGAGCCATTGAGCGCGATAACATCTGCAATGATCATGTTGTTAGACTGTCGGTACTGGTCGACAAGGTAAGAGTAAGCTCCGAAACCAGTGAGGGTGGTGCCAAGCAAGAATCCAAGCAGAGTTCCTCGGACGCTGGACTTCTTTCGAGGCTTGAGCTTCTGAGCGGAAGAGCCAATGGTAGCACCGGCCTGAGCAGCCTTAGCAGAAGCCTGAGCTCCAGAAGCGGCACTGGAGGCAGCGTTAGAAACAGACTGGGCAGCATTGGATGCGCTGCTAGAAACAGAGCTGGCAGGTGTGGCAATCTTAGAAGGATTGGGAGGGACAGCCACAGGTTGGGGAGCGGTGGAGTAAGATCGGGTGACGGGGCGAGCCACTCGGGTAGATCGGGCAATAGTTCGGATCATTGTGTTGTATGTGTGTGTGACTGGATGGTATTTGTGGATCCTGGTCCTGTCTGGTTTCTTGCACTTTCGTGATGTATGATGAAAGTTTCAATTGCTGTTTTGAGACATCCCCTAACCCTGAGAACGGGGGATTGTGATTGGTCCAACATTTCTCCATGTCTAAGCGAAGCTAAACTTATATGAATTGGATAAATAATATCAAATCAAATGATTAAAATGGAAGTTTTGAGACTTTCAAAAAGTCCCTATTCCGTTTGTTCGTTCTGTTGTTCTGTACAGGTCTTGCCTTTTAAGTCTATGAGCTGGTCCTAAAAACAAACTGAATTACACTAAATTATCACATATAATTGCTCTGGGGATCAGATGATACCAGTTTCCCGAAGCTGAGAAGAAAGAACCATGTCGGTGACGGCTGCCATGACAAACCGCATATTCTCAGTATCAGTGGCGCAAGTGTAGTGGACATAAATCTCCCTGGACGGGCCACATTTGTTCTGAGCCAAAAAGAGATTCTTGAAGTAGCTCTTGACAGCAGTGACGTCATTTGATCCATGGAAGCTAGGGAAGTACTTGCGGACTGGAGATTTCTTCATCTTTTCCCCAAGAAGGTCACACTTGTTGAGGAACAAAATCATAGGTGTGTTAATAAACCATTTGGAGTTGCAGATATTGTCAAAAAGACTTATGGACTCTTGCATTCGATTCATACTGGAATCTTCATATAGAGCCTGATCATACTCTGATAGCGCAGCGACAAACAGCACACTGTCCACATCCTCGAAGCAATGGATCCATTTCTTTCTCTCACTTCTTTGCCCCCCTACATCAATAATTGTTAACATCTGTCCACCAATAAAGAAGTTATTCTCCGAGACGCCCGTGGTTTTAATACGACCTCGAATGATATCCTCATCACTGGCCAAGTAGTTAGTATTGACTAATTCGCCCACCTTTTCAAAATAGTAAGATGCAGCGTCTTCTAGTTGGTACTCGTTTGACCGAGCAAAGCACCGCTTGATACCAGTATCATTGATCCAAAGCTGGGAAATGGCGTTGGCAATGGCTGGCCGTTCAGAAGACTGGACACTGAACCCGTTACTGGAAAATTGGGGTTCGGCGTCGGTGTAAAACATGGGAAGTTTCTCCTCTTCCATAAATCTCTTTTGGCTCTTCATATCTTCAAAAAGTGCATCCCAGTCTGTGACAACGCCTTCTTGGTGATTGGGGTTAGACTTCATGAGAGTTGAGAGGTGAGCGTTAAGGGGATTAGTCGAGTCATCGCAATCCAAGACAATTCCAAGGAAACGGGCCTGTCGTATAATCTCCATCATTTGGGCAAACGACTGCTCCCACATGACCTGAGCATACAAGTGGCGCTCTTGGTCAGTGAAGCCCTGGCCATGGATGAGTTTCATCTGTTTGAGAATGGTAGACTTACCAGACTCTCCTGCTCCAAGCAAAAGCAGCTTTGTGGTTTGAGTATTGTTTGACGATCGTGAACGACTGTGTCTACTAACCTCAAAACGAATGTTCTGTTCAATCAACAGGTGACGGTTATGAGCTTGACCGGAATGCTCATCTGGCTTAGAAGGAATACAACCCATCGGATAGTGAGTTTTCAATTGATAGAACGAGTAGGATACTAAGTCTACATGTATTTAAAAACTTCAACATCAGTTCATGGTTGGCCTCACTGCTATCCGTTTTGGGATGTGGGGGAGTACATACATGGTGAGTGTGGATTCAATCAAGCGGACCAATATAAAGAAATACGAGAACCGGACAAACTTGAAAAAGCTGCTGATCTGTGTAAGTGAAAATTCATCTTATTTTTGTGATTCGTTATTCAACTCATTGTTATTCAGAAGGGCAACGGTAGCCTATGCTCATGTGTCAAGGCTGCATGACCTACCTGATAAGCTGCCACATGAAAACTTTAATTGTGTCAAGAAAACTAAGGCAGGATAGAGGTATACGAAAAAGGGTAGCACAATTGTGTCATACTTGAAGATATAATATTAACCAATTTCAAGTACACCTTACTTCAGTTCTTTGCTCAATGTCTAGTATTGGATCATTGTTCCAAACACAATGGTCTCCATTAATCTATCTAGTCTCGTATGGATGATGATACTCCAATCATCATGAGTGTATGATTCTTTTTGATTCCTCTTTTAAGAAAGCGGTTTCAATTAATCAATCAGAATTAAGATATAAAAAGTACCTTCTCTTCAGTTTTGAATCCGCCAAAGTAGGCATTTTAACCTCTGGTCACGTGACCTGTGTTTGATTTAGTCATCTTCTAATAAGGGATCTACTTGTCCACACCACGTATATCGCAATGCCCAAGATTATTGCCAAGAACGAATCCCAGCTAGTAGCTGAGGCTGCTGCTGCTGAAATCATTCGAATTCAGAACGAGTCAATTGCATCTTCTGGTTCTTTCCATGTTGCCGTCTCTGGAGGCTCTCTGGTCTCAGCTCTTCGAAAGGGATTGGTAGGCAATTCCGAGGCCAAGTTCTCTCAGTGGAAGATTTTCTTTTCTGATGAGAGACTGGTAAAGCTTGATGACGCTGACTCCAACTATGGCTTGCTCAAGAAGGATTTGTTGGACCACATCCCTAAGGAGCAGCAACCTCAAGTGTTTACTGTTAAGGAGTCTTTGCTGAATGAATCTGATGATGTTTCTAAGGATTACCAGCAGCAGATTTTATCCAACGTGCCTCTTAATGCCAACGGCATTCCTGTTTTGGATCTTATTCTACTGGGCTGTGGCCCTGATGGCCATACCTGCTCCCTCTTCCCTGGCCACCAGCTTCTCAAAGAAGAGACCAAGTTCGTTGCTACCATCGAGGACTCTCCCAAGCCTCCTCCACGAAGAATTACCATCACATTCCCTGTTCTAAAGGCTGCCAAGGCCATTGCCTTTGTTGCTGAGGGTGCCGGAAAGGCTCCTGTTCTTAAACAGATCTTTGAGGAGCCTGAACCCACCTTGCCCTCTGCCATTGTCAACAAGGTCGCTACCGGTCCTGTTTTCTGGTTTGTGTCTGACTCAGCTGTTGAGGGAGTCAACCTCTCTAAGATCTAGGTACAGGAGTATATCAAACAGGTTTAAAATAAATTTCTCTTAGTGTTCGTTAAAGTATATACAGTCATTTCGTGTGGTCATTAAATTCGTGGTCTTTCATTGCACCGTCAGTTGGTTGTAAGTGTTTTTGTCTGTTATTCGTAGGGGAGTGGTGTATCATTTGTCTAAACTGCCAAGAGCAGCATAGAGAGAATCAACGTCTATCTTGTCATTGCGGACACGCAACAAACTGACCAACGACCCAATAGAGCAATTAGCAAAATTGGGATGTCGGCTAAGGATATTGTAAGCGTCAGTACACTTCATAAGCACAGGCGTTGAGGAGGGATCACAAGGACGCCCAGATGTCTTCAATACAGTGCAAAAGAGGTTGGCCTTAGGATCTTCAGCACAAGCGCAAGGGTCATTGTCCGCTTTTGTAACTGAACTATTCTTGACTATGTCGTTGCCAGTCATCTGGTCATCATCATCAATGATCTCAATCACATCAGGGCCGTGTTTCCTTCCTTGTGGTTGATCAGAGCAATTCTTACCATTCAACTTGTCGGCACCTTCTTCTTCGTCTAGTCCAGCACACAAGCAAGGTGTTCCATTGGAGCAAAACCCACATGGGTCCACTTGTGGTGAGGGGTTATCTACAAAATTGCTGTCAACTGGGCTGTTGAGTGTGGATATCGATGGTGTCTGTGAAAGCTTAGATGTGGGTGTCTTGGAGTGCTTGCAATCAGCTCCATGAGTATGAACTGGCTCAGCCACAGGCGGGGTTGCGGGGCGAGAACCGAAAGTCTTGGTAAAATCGATCTCGTTAGCCTCAGAAACCCGCTTGAATCGTTTTCGTATCATCATGGATGTCCCATTGGAAGCAGGACGTTTCTTTAATGGAACTGCAGCAATTGGTTTGATTTCATTAAAATTGATTCCATCCACGATATACGTGTTGGTGTCTTCTGGAGGTAAGGGGGCTTTCAGTCCCAAAGTATCACAAAGACAGCTTCCTCCAGTTTCGCACAGTCCGCAATCATCTGGCTCTTCGTCAGGTTTCATAGGCGTGATATCTGCAGTTACGGACTTTGCAACTTGGGAGACGGTTTCTTTCTTTTTTGGAGGACGGGCCTTTGGTAAAATGGACACCGGTTTCTTTTGGCTGTTGTCATTATCAGTATCACTCTTCCGTTCCTTTTCCATCTCGCGTTGTTGGCGTGCTCGCTGAGACATGGGAAACATGGACGTTCCCCTGACAGCTGCCAGGGGATTGGCGTCCACAAATCCATAGAGTGATTCCCTGGGGTCCTGAGATTTCAGAGCCCGAAGCATCTCTACTTCACTTCTCAGCTCTTCGATAACTGCCCGGAGCTTGTTGTTTTCAGTGTTCGCGTTTTGAAGAGCAGCGCGAAGATCATTTTCCACCTCGTCATGCTCTTGCTCCACCTCCTGAAGCTTGTCCTCTAGCTCTATTACTCGCGCAGCTCTTCTTTCCCGGAAGGCTCTCTGGGCTGCTCGATTCTGGGCTTTACGTTTAGTGGGAGGCAGGTCATTCGATGGCTTTCGGCCTGGCTTCGGGCGAGGAGGTAGCACCCATTCTTTGGAGGTGACAATGCTAGTTATTTCTGGAGCAACACCTAGAGAGTACGACATGGATGAGTTTTGCGACAACATTGAAGAAGAGTCCATGTCTTCTTCAATTTTCACCAAACCTGACTTCGAAGGCGGAGGTGACGAGGAAGATGAAGAAGTTCCGAGTCTCGGAAGAGGCCGGGGTTGAAGAATAGGAGGGGACGAATTGTTTTGTTGTGGTGGCTGTAAGCTTTTAAGGCCCTGAGACACTACCGGTTTGAGGGCCAGTTTAGGCAGTCCAGTCTGTTGTGGTAGTGGGCGAATCCCAGTAGCCGGGTTTTGCCGTAGCTGTGGATGAATGGCAAGCTGGGGTTGAGCCTGCTGAGGTCCATAAGCTGGTCGCACCGGCTGTGGTTCTATCGACCGTATTGGCGTCATGGTAGCAAGGGGACGTCGTGCAGATTGAAGCGCTGTGATTTATCTCAGAAAAACTGTACTTGAATTCGGCACACTACATGTACTGAACCTTTTTTGAAATGGTGGGGGAGGAAAAAAAAGAAGAAAAAAAAGAAGAAAAAAGCCAAGACCTAAATAAACACAAAATTATAGATATTCGACGACGCTTCCAAATATATCATCGTACTGTAGATTTCGTAAATGGAGAATACCAGAAAAAGATGGCACATGTGATTCATCAAAATCACAAATTCAAGGCAGATTATGCACGAAGTCAAAGTTACCCTTCAAGGTTTGGTCAGTGAAAATACACAATAAGATCAACATTTGAAACATGCCAGACCAATACTACTGAGAATGGGTCTTTTGTATTTGATCTCTTTTTCGTTTGTTTTTTTCGTCTTCTTCACGTTAGGTCTATCAGTTAAATTTTTTCTTCTCCATCTGTTATCAGGCGTGAGTATGGGGAGAGTTGCAGTAACTACGAGATGTACTTGCAGATTTTATGCATGGAGATTATCTAGAAAATCTACCAATGGGATCAAGACGCTAAGTATTTCCGGTCTCAGTGGCAAACTATTAGGCGCCTTCACAGGATAAATAGAGTTGAAGATTTCTGGTGGAGTTTAAGCAACCAACTTATGAAAGCGTTTATTACGAGTCATATAATAAATATAATCAACATAATGGGACCAGACCAATAGCACTTTCAATCACAGGACTTCATCTTGTCCACAGTAATCCAGGTAAAAGAACTGCTGACCATGTTACCTGTCGTAACTCTTGGTAGCTGTGAGGAAGCTTCTTTGTTCTGGAGTGCAAATCCGATTTGAAACCCTTCGGGGTCAAAGTATACATAAGCGTATCTGAAGAATGGAAGACCAAGAACCATCTGTGTTGATTTTGGGGAGGCTGCCACAAGCAATCGACATTTTTCGGAAAACTGAGATTTCTTCATGATGAACGCCTCACCTGGAATATCGATAGAGAAAGTACCTTCAAACCCAAAGTTGTAAGTGTTCTTGGTTGCTTCTGTGTCACAATCGAACTCTGTATCCCCGTTTGAAAGTACTTGTGCTCCAAAATCCTCGATTATTCTCTCATATACATGTGGAGGGGCTGCGAAGAATGTGTAGCCAGTATCAATCAGAGTTATCTGAGGTTCTACACACCTGGGCCGGGTGCCATTGCGTTTGAGCAGATCGATGCCGTTTCTCATTAATGATGTGACCAATACAGAGTAATCATAGGGTGTGTTAGAATTTTTCACCCTATTTAGCTTGGCGTTCACCATTTTGGTATACTTGAGCGGCCCTTGAATGCGGGCTTGATCGTAGCCACCAAAAATAATTTCACCATCATGCCCATCAATGTAAACACCAAAAGATCGTCTCCTGATAATTCCTTCTGATCGCATCAAAGCCAAAATAGGCGGATAATGCGGTGTTGAAACCGCACCTTCCTCCAAGCCCAATCCCATGTATCCATGCATGGGACGTGAAGTGGAGAGATGATCCCTCATAGGATTGTGAACAACTGCCATATTAACCTGATCAACAACGGTGTCCCCAACCAGAACATTTTCTTGCGCAAGGTATCCGTTATAACTGGTCTTATCATAATACTCCAATGTGACAGGAGTAGAGAGATTAGCAAAAGAAGGGGAGCATCCAGGCCTGTAGTTTGTCTGTGTTTCGCTAATCCAGGTTTCTGTTGAACCACTATCAACTATTAGTTGGCATAGTTGAGGGGGAGTTCCGACTGCCACCCGGCCTTCAATGGTTTGATAATCATACCTCAGAGGAAGTCGAAGGTAACTGGCTGATGCCAAGCTGGCAAGAAATAAAAATGTCAACATTGTTTGATTAACTTGAAGATTCTACAAAAGACTATATATGCAACTGGTGTAATCTCAGTAGTGTGGAGTTGGTCTACTGTCTTGTATTGACTATTCTGAAAATGGACTTACCACATCGCAGCATGTTAATTGAGTTGTTCTAATTCTGAAAACTGAAACGAAGATTTTGGTAAAGACTGATTGTATCAGCCTCATCTACGTCACAAACTGGTTTTTATCAATGAGTCCTCGAATGGTACTCTGGTTCCTTGTTCGAGTAGACCTTGCAGATCATATACGATAAAGTGGTAATAGTCTGTGTTTCCAGAAGCAGATAATAGGGAGGTATTCAAGATCAACGAATCTTCTCACTTATCCTGCCTCTTAATTCTCACGACCAGAGTGAAAAGTGCTTCGATTGTTCCCTCACAATTTCGAATCTTAAAAGTTCTGTGGCCCAAAAGCTTAGAACCGAAGTTAACACTGAAAACGACAACAGCAAGAACGTCACTGTGGCGAGACCCCTCAAGAAATAAGACATTGCTGAGACTGATAATGGAAGCTGCTCGAGTCTGATCGCACTAGCGCGAAGAGACCTCTCTTCACATCTGAAGTGCTCAAGCTCCAAGCAATAGCCTCTCTCTTACATGTAATCAACAAGAATGTGAAAATCTCATACTCTCATTACTCTCATCCTTCCCGGTCCAGCTGGTTAGTTACTATGTGGATCTATATTAACGAAGCCACATTTTAAAGTTCATAAGTTTAGAGTATGGGGCAAATGCTCACTTCCTGTTCATCCATGGCCAGTCCACGCCTGAATGCGTCAGCGACAGCAGTCCAGGAGTTCGAAAGAACATATCCTCTCTCTCGGCTTCTCCCACGAAACAACGGAACTGTATATTGTCTTGTATGTCAAGGAATTCTGAATCCACCAACACAGGTAAGAACAATGCCCTGTGGCCATCAGGCTCACCAACATTGCATCCCATCACGCTTTGCTATACCGGATAAATGCAGGTTTTGTAGGCGAGACAATCATTACAGAAGAGAACGGGAATTATTGCGTGATTATGACCCAGATTCAGAGCCGAATCAGAATCTCCCCCAATATCCAGGGCATGAAGACAGAGCTGATTCGGGCCAAACAGCTCCTCCTCCTACTTACGAAGAAGCCACAGGGTCACAAATCGGGACTAAAAAGTAAAAAAGTATAGAAAAAAGATATGGCGACAATTGCAGGACTCGAACCTACGCGCGGAAACCGCATTTGATAGCTGAATTGAAATTCAAGTCAAACTCCTTAAACCACTCGGACAAATTGCCTTTTTTTGATTTTCCTATAATTTTCTTCTTCAAGTTCTAATGTGTGATTAGTAATATCCAGTTTCCAGTGACAACACCAAACTAAGATCAGTTTTCCAGTGACAACACCAAATTAGACACAGTCTACTAGTAGACTTACTTCAATTACTTAGAATTATTTCATATTTATGTTATAGTCAATTGAATGTATGAGAAAGAAAAAAAACAGAAGTTGAAAGGAGCCCAAGTCTCCTACGAACCCGTCAAAAACAAAAAGCTGGTTCAAATACATCTCATGGCACAAAAAACGGGAAGATGACGCATTGAGAGCCGAAAAAGGAGGAGGAGAGAGACACTAGCACGACAAAAAGAAGAAGAAGTAGAAAGATTGAAAGAAAACAAAAACAAAGAATGACCTGCTTCCGAGAACACGAGTCTAACCTGTTAACCAGTTCGCCAATTACAACATCAAGTCGATCAAATTTCCAGTGACAACACCAAACTAAGAGCAGTTTGCCAGTGACAACACCAAATTAGGCACAGTCTAGCTAGTAGACTTACTTCAAATTATTATATTCATGTTTCAACGACTTCTAAGGGGGAAAAGTAACTCTCTTTACTATTGTTTGAAGTCATTTCAGCCTTTTAACAACTGTTGAAGGTTGCTGAATATTTAACAATGTTTCATACTTACTTCCAGTAATTGATCAAGAGACGATGAACCGCTCTGATCAAACAGCTAGTGGGCACTCGGGCATCAATCTACAAGCCTATAATTAGTAGAGAAATAGAATCAGTATATCTTCTACTACTTCCCTATGTATCAACACTTGAATGCACCTCAGATTGGAGTTAATAACCTTTATATACTGTTCATATAAGCTACTCGCTCAGACGACCAACTAAGCAATCCACCACCTGGCTCCACTCCAACATGGCTCCAACACCAGTGTCTCCACAAACCAGTTTTTTCTCTACAGGCAGCAAGACCTGAATCCAAGGCATCTCCATTTCAATCACTTGCAAGTGCTTCTGAGTCAGTGGGTGTGTGTACATCATGGTGTTCATGGCTGGTGCGACAATAATGGGTACAGCTGGATTCCAGGCTCGAATGATTGATGTTAGAAGATTGTCGCAGATGCCGTTGGCAATTTTGCAAAGTGTGTTAGCAGATAGAGGAGCAATTAACAGAACATCTGCCCATTTTTTTAGTTCAGCATTGAGGATCTTTTCTGAGGACTTTTTCCAGCAAGTCCATTCGTCCTTGTCCCGCCAAATGCGCACGCCAAGATCAGACATTTCTTTCAGTTGAGCTTCGGATAAGAAATGCTGGGCTGCAGTCGTCAGAATGGCCTGGACCTCGAGTTTGTCGCCATAGACAGTTTTGAGCTTTTCCACCATCAGGGGGAGTTTAATTGTAGCAACAGATCCTGAGGCGGCTATAAGAACATGGACCTTGGAAGAATCTGTTTTGGGTGAGAAAATTGTATCCGCCAATCTGGAGCATGATGGTGTGGGGCTGGGAACACCAACAGAGGGGCCTGGACTTGTGATTGAGGATTTTGGTAAAGATGCCAATGGAACGTTGGCTACACTACTGGAGTCACCCAAAGTACCCATAATTTCATCTAGTGATTGAGCTTCCATCCTTCCTTTATTAAACGTTGGTGTAGTGCATCCTGAGGTGCTGCTGGATCCTGTGGGGCTGACTCTGCGGTTGGAATCCATGATTGGATGATGCAACGACACTATGCTGCTTCTGTGGCGATCATGTGGGTGAACAGGCTCCGTAAACGAAACCTGGCTTTTGCGTGACGCCAATGACGCCTGTGGCGAAGCCTGGGGGCTGGTGGACCTTTCTTTGGGTGTTGCTGACATTATATAGTAGTTTTGTTGTGGCTGAAAACCTGAGAATTGCTAAAACGAAATGCGAGATGAATTGAGCGTCCGGCGCAGTGGGTGGGTTGACTTTATATTAAGATGATAAGAAATTTGGCGGCTGTGTTGTGTTTGAGAATTAATGGGGGCAAACGAAAAATAAAATATAGTTAACTTAATCATGTGATACTGTACGGTCCCAAAATGTGCCATGGCACCCTGTGGAGATGTATGGACAGCTCTCAAGAATTGAAAATTACAGATTCTACCTTTCGGTACATGTATCGTTTTTCTTTTCTTTTTGTATTTTTACTACTTCTCTGTGTTCTGTAGATGTATCAATCATAATTATAATTCATTCGTTATGGTTATGGAGTGTTCGCTTTGTTAACTGTCAGTCCATTAATTTAGACTTGAGTATTTAATTATTTCGCTGCAAGTTGAAGTTTTTTACGTCAAATTTTTTGAGCCTTTTTCGTCGATTCTTCCAAGTCGACTGTTTCCTGCTTTATCACTTCCTTAATCTGCCTGACATGGCTTAATAATAAACCCTATTTGGTGCATCATCACCACTACACTTCCATCAACCTAAACGCGTCTGCATCACTATCAAGCGATCAAGAAGGTGCAAGTGCAGAGAGCTACCATGGTACTTGAAAAAACACTGCAATTACCACCGATGATGGTGCTCTCGGAATTGACTCCGGAGGGTGACGAGTTTGTCCCATCGGAGTTTGACCCGGCTGGCGAGAAGAAAATTGACTTGGATGGACAACCTCAAGGAGGCCGGCGTTTCCGTATGAACACATTCAAGCTTCCCGGACGGGGCTCCAAGTTGTTCATGATGGCTACTGAATGTGCCAAGGAGCTGAACTTCCGTGACTCCTATTTGTTGTTTAACAAAAATAAGTCGTTGTACAAAATGATTGCCAGCCAAAAGGACAAGGAGGCATTGATTGCCTTGGGTCTGCTCCCTTATTCTTTCAGATCCCGTGTAATCGGTATTATTACTGCCCGTTCAATTTTTAGGCAGTTTGGAGCACGTGCCATTGTGGATGGAAAACGAGTCCTGGACGACTACTGGGAGGGATGTGCCCTCGAGCAGGGTTTCACTGAATCAGATCCCGTAATTATGGACCGACGAGGTCAAATCACTCATGTATACAACCAAGAGGTGTATGGAACCCCTCATCCGCCAAACCTTCCCAAAAGCCAGAAACGTAAGGACAAGTCAAATGGGCAAACCCCGGCTTCCACCTTGGGTTCAACACAAGCTAATCAGTCGTCAGCTGCGGGTTCCATAGGATTTGCGGGAGCTTCAGGAGTTATGTCTGCAGGAACAGGACTGTCTACGGTCCCTATGTCTGGAATTCCTACTGCGTCTACAGTGCCTGGGTTACCAACTACTGCGAACACTCTTCATCCCATGGCTGGCCAACCTCCTCCAGGTGTAGCTACTCAAGTTAATACTCTACAAACACCTGCCCATGTCCATCCTCACGTTTACGCCCAGTTACAGCAGTCGCAACAGCTGATGGGAGGCTCGGGGCCAGTGGTACCTGCAGCACCAGCTATTTTGGCCGCTGACTCTAGCAATCAACCCATCAATAATGCAGCAGCTGCCGCTGCTCAAGTGGAAACGGCAAACCTGAAAAATTTACTACTTTCAACTTATATGCCTGGAACTTCTATCCGAGGATCTTTGGATTATCAACAAGGAAATATTTCACTTGCGTCCAAGTACAATGTTTCATCGATTAACTTTTTCGAAGACTATAATGCTCCAGAAATTGAGGCGTCGTACTCGGCTTTGGAATACAATAGATATCTGGGCAACCAGCGCAAGTTCCGCAAAGACATGTGGTCTAATTTTTGGCAGATAAAGAGCGCTGGAGAACTGCCATCCAAACCAAACCTAGGTGTCCTCGATACTAATGAGCTCTACGCCATCTCACAGACTCAAATGATGAAGCAAAAGCAGGAGTGTGTGGAACAGGAGGCAGTAATGGTCAATTCCAAGAAAAAACGTGGTCGTGGGGGTGTTCTTTCGTCTGTATCTGCAGATAACAACTCCGGGTCATCTTCTGCTGGCCCAGATGAGACAGTTGAGCCTACTTTTCAGGATGTTTCTGAGGAGCTTACCCAATCACACCCTCCTCCTCAGATCCGAAAACAGCCAATGGCTGTGTCAAAGAAGGACTATCTCGATCAAATGTATGCTCAAGAACAACGAGTTCAGGCTGTTGCACAGGGCCATGTCACAACTATACCTGTCGGAGCTGTTGGCCCACAAGGAATCTCTGCAGTCCTACCACCTGGTGCTCTACCAGAAAAACCTTCCAACATGAGGTTCAAGCGAGCAGCACTCGCTGGTCCTGGCGGAATGCCAATGGTGGCAGGGGGTCAGGGTTTCCCAGAGCACTTATTACAACAGCTGCAACTTGATCAGATGAATCAACAGCGGCAAATGGCTGCAGCAGGAGGAATGGGTGCTTCACCAATGGTGCCACAACAATTACGAAATTTGACACAGCAACAACCTGGGATGCCCATCTCACAGCAATTTCAGACCCAACCACAACCTAATGGAGGTGTCTGGTCTAGAGGCAATTTTGCGTAATTTCAGAAGGAAGGAAACTAGTTAGCTATAGGGGTTTTCCTAACATGTACAATATTTAACAGGCTCAATGATATGTATACAGCAATGACATTACTACCAGTAGTAATATGCCTTTTATAAAGGTATTCTTAAAGGGGGATCATCACAGCAACTTGTCATACTTCGAACGCTTTCGCAAAAGCACAATAAACAGGGCAGTTTGGATGGAGACAGTGACTGTGATGGGGATCCACAATGAGGGGATCTGGTTCCTTTTGTCAGAAGAAAAGTTAACAAACTGAGATCTCAGTTCATTCGTGACTTGGGTGTCAAAATTTTGTGAAAGCGAATGCAGTTGGATCTTGATTTCCTGCATTTGGTGGGAGACGAAGTTCTTTGTGTCTTGTGACCTCTCTCGAACATGGTCTTTACCTTGCACGCTCATTTCTCGAATCGTTTGGTCCAGTACTCCAATTCTGTTACCTAACACCAGTAAATCATTGGATAGGCTGGATAGTTTTTTGAGATCACCTAGAGCTTCGAGTTTTCCCTCCAATGCAACGATTTTTTCAGCCAACTCAGCAATATGTTCTGGGGTGGCAACGTTCTGGGGTGGGGTATGGTGTTGACGGGATTGTTCCTGGTGTTGCTGTTGTTCCTGGTGCTGCTGTTCTTCTTGGTGTTGCTGTTCCTGGAATTGTTGTTGTCCCTGGTGTTGCTCTGCGTGAACTCGTCCGTGTTGATTTTGGTCCACCTGATAAGTCTTGATACTGTAGACCTCAAAAGCATCGGGGCCATCAAAAGATGCAGCAGACATTGAAAAGTAAGGTCTCTCAGGAAGAGCCACTGGGCGTTCGTTGAAACAATTGTGTCCGTTGATCTCCACTTTCAGCTTCCCGTCAATATAGTACGTGGTGATTTTGATTGGGGCTCCAGTGTTTCTGTACTTGAGTTTGCATAGAGCAATGGCATCGTTTTCTACCTGGTTGGAATCCATCGAGGCGTATGATCCTCCTGTGTTATCATGGACATGCAAATGACCTTCTCCATCAGAGCCAATCATCGAGTCTAGGATAAGACCGATACCGTTCCAATTATCCTTCATACCATAAACAGGCCCGCCCTGGTATGGTTGTGGAGTGAAGAAGATGCCGAAGCCTCCGCCTGGCAGGACAGGACCAAACACAGAAAGTGTGACCTCAGAGATGAAGTCTCTGCTGGGAATTGGGCTGTTTCCAGAAACAGCGCCCTGTCGGTTGGGTCGTCCAAGTGGAGTGAGGGAGATTTGAGATCTTCCTCCTGGACCAGAGCTAGTGAGGACGGCTGATCCAGATGCGGTGAAATGTGAAGTGAACCTGTCATCTTGGTTCATGGAATTGTGTAAAGACAGTTCATATATTTCCGTTCGTTGAAACTCAGCCAGCACTGGTAGGGCCAAGCATGCGATTGATGCAATGCTAAGAAATTTCATGTTGGGTGGTGTGGTGTGAAGAAGGCGAAACAGTCTCCCATTTTACGTGTCCCTTGGTCCTTCTATTATTTCAGACGCGCTCATATACTTTTTATTAGGATTTAGTTGCATATGCACTCACTCCACTAGACGTGGTTCGTGTAAGAGTGTTAATGGTGCTATATTCAGGTTGTATGAGAGCTAACCTTTTCTAGAATTATCATACTGTCGTGATTCAATTTTACAGGTCATTGTTTTTGAAGTCTCTTTGTGTGTGTTTGAGCTTGGCTAGGGTGATATGTGGAGGTCATACAGGGTGGAGGAAGTACCTGTCACTGACGATTCATCTGTGGAATGTCATCGGAAATATATATATGGTCTGTCTGTATCCCTGTATCAATGGGACATTGTCTGATCTATCTATAATCGGATATGGTCTTATATTCAGTGTAGACGATTGGTTGTAACCATCCTTGACAAGTCATTCCCCATGTTGCCCTGCATGGCATGACACCAAACATGCATAATGCAGCTTGGCTTTATCCCTTAGAATTTCGTGATTCCTGATGTATGGTTTTATAATAACAAGATGTGGATATGGGAGGGGATGGGTTAGTTCACTTCGAATTGGTAACTGAGTCGGACACAGTAGTGTCACCGGCGACCGATGCTATGAACTCTTCAGACTCGACGCAGTTTGCTTGATTATGTGCAGCTTTATTCTCGTTTATAATCACCAGAATAATCTAACACGTGATACGTTTGTTACAGTACTAGGATTGGGTGCGCATAGCCAAGAACATTAGAAATCCTCCCTACATAGATGTCAAAAAGGAAGGGGCATGTATCCATACGACAGCCCATTTAAAATGAAACACCAAGGAAAAAAAGGAACCAAAAAGTATTCTCCCGGGGGCGAGTCGAACGCCCGATCTCAAGATTACAATATACCATACCATTACAGTCTCGCGCCTTAAACCAGCTTGGCCACCGGGAGAAGGAAAGATGGGGCCCAACCGGGAATTGAACCCGGGACCTCTCGCAAATTGCTTAGGACACCCTAAGCGTGAATTATACCACTAAACCATCGGGCCTCAATGTTGAATTTCGAAAAACGTAGACAATCAGAACATGACAGAAGCCACAGATTATGAGTGACTATTTTTTATTGTTTTTAGATACCTCTATACTCAAACAACAATGTACCCATTTTTAAACTCTGACTTTCACTCACCCGACCCATTGTGGCGTTGTGTTTTGCACACCTAACCCTCAAAAATTTTAGGTACTGAAACTTAGCAAGGTTAGGTTCTTGCCAGAAAATCATCTCCTCAACTACACAACAGAAAATGTCATTCCTTGGACTTGGAGGTCAGAACCCTAACGGACCCAGCAACCCCCAGAAGCTGCTCGCTGCTGAAGCCGAGCTCGACATGGTCACCGACATGTTTAACCGACTGGTCGAGTCATGCCATGCCAAGTGCATCAAGACTGACTACTCCTCTGGAGACCTAAACACCAACGAGGGTCTCTGCCTTGACCGATGTGTCGCCAAGTACTTCGATGTTAACACCAAGGTTGGCGAGGTGAGTATAACAACGACGTGGACAGAGGTCTACTACAATTGCACTACACAGTCACTAACACTCAGTACATGCAGAAACTTGGCAGCAACGGATCTTTCATGGGTCGACCGTAAATATGTACATAGATTGAAAGTTACATGGATATTATAAATGACAGTGAGTAGCAGTAGCTGATAGTGGTAAGAGCTACTTGAAGCCGAACAAGCTGGCAAGACGCATTCGAACGCCTTCAAGCGAGTTGAGCTTGGGCCGAACATCCAGGTAAAAGGAAGGCATTCCCACCATCCCCTTGATTGGTTTGCCCTCATAGAAATCAATAACGTAGTCCACCTTGGTGCCGCATCTGTCCACTATCCAGTCATGACGATCAAACGGCTTGTGATAGCCCAGAAACCAGTGGTTGAAGCGAGCTTTTGGGGTCAGCTTTTTGGAATCGCCCTGAAATGACACAAGTTTTGGACCACCACATTGATCTGCCGACTTGCCTTCCCATCGCAGAATCTCAAACCATGCTCTCTCGTTGACTGCGTTATGAATAGGCACAACACTCTTCATATCTTCTGCCTGAGGTTCCCATTGCTTTCGCTTCATGGCGTTGAAAAACTGTTGCTGTGATGGGTATATCCAGTTGGAGTCAGAGCCTGCTCGAGGAATGGAGGATACTTCTCGGTTCTGATCCAGATCGGTGTTGGGTTCGACAAGTGGCTCATTTCCGTAGGGCTCAATGTCCACACTCACAGGCGAGCCATGTGAAGCCACTTTTTGGCGTTTAGCCCATATTTCCTTTGTGTCGTGATCCACTGGGCATTTCTCAGGTTCTTCCTTGGTAGTCTTGACATGGTCCACAGGACACTCTTTAGGTTTATCAGTGCAGTTTTCAGCTGAGCTGGCTTCGAGTTTACGGGCCCAGACTTTCCTACTCTCGTGGTCTACCGGACACTTTTCTTCAGTCATTGGTAATGTGTAGTGACGTTCAAAACTATATTGCATATGTAGAGTCAGCACATAATGCTTGAGATTTCACTTGTCAGGGATTGGGAGCTTAAAATTCTAACTTTTCGAGATGACTGAATAATGTCACCAACTACTAACCCAGCCTTGCCAAAATTACATACGGGAACAAAGAAGCCATTAAGCCATAAAGCCATAATTGTTTATTTTCATTTTTAAATTTCTCGTTTTCATACTTTTTTGTATTTTTGTGTTTTTTGTATTTTTTTAATGTT
Source organism: Yarrowia phangngaensis (assembly GCA_900519005.1). NCBI lineage: Eukaryota > Fungi > Ascomycota > Dipodascomycetes > Dipodascales > Yarrowia > Yarrowia phangngaensis. The sequence continues at coordinate 1,393,141 of ULGR01000003.1, forward strand.
TGTTTTTTTTTTTTTTTTTTTTTTTTCCCTTTCCTCATTTTTGAATTACTCTTCAAAGTTCAGAAACCCAAATCTGACCACTCAATAATTATGATCCTCGATCGTTTCTTCAAACCCAATATGACCACGTATTCAGCACCTGGCAAAGCTCTTCTTTGCGGAGGATACCTTGTGATCAACCCTGCATATTCGGCATACGTCGTGGGCTTGTCAGCACGTATCTACGCTACCGTTTCAACTTCAGATGCTCCCACTACCTCTGTCAAAGTCACTTCTCTGCAGTTTATGAACGGAGAATGGATCTACAACTTTGAAAACGGCGAGCTCACCTGCACGGGCAGCAATCCATTCGCAAAAGCTGCAGTCAACACAGTGTTAAATTATGTGACACCGAAAAATCAGCATATCAACATTTCCATCAAGTCTGATAATGCTTATCATTCACAGATCGACAGCCAACAACGAGGTAAATTCGCCTACCACAAAAAGGATATTGGCAGTGTCCCAAAAACGGGGCTTGGAAGCTCAGCGGCACTCACTACTGTGCTTGTTGCAGCGCTCCTGAAAGCTCATGGCATCGATCCAATTGACAACATTGACCTGGTGCACAATCTCAGTCAGATTGCTCACTGCTCGGCACAGAAGAAGATCGGTTCAGGATTTGACGTTGCCTCTGCTGTATGCGGATCTCTTGTGTATCGTAGATTCCCCGTGGAAACTATTGATGCTGTCATCGCAGCCGAACAGACCCCCAATTTCAAGGGCTTGCTGAAAGAGATAGCGGATCAGAAATGGGTAATGGTTCGAAACCCTACATTTTTGCCTCCAGGAATCACTTTGCTTATGGGAGACGTCCAAGGAGGTAGCGAAACACCCTCCATGGTTGCCAAAGTCATGCAGTGGAGGAAGGACCACCCCAGGGATGCTGAAATGCTGTGGACGGATCTTAATGACGCGAATATGCTCATGGTAAAGCTATTTAACGATCTTCGAGCACTCTCTCTTACTAACAATGAAGCGTATAACCAACTTCTTGCAGAAGCTGCATCTTTAAACGCTGTCAAAATGGCAACACTGCAGAACCCTATCGGAGAGCTTGCACAGTGCTTTGTTACTATTCGGAAGCTCCTCAAACAAATGACTGTCGAAACCGGGGCAGCAATTGAACCTGATGAGCAGTCTGCATTGCTCAACAAATGTAATACACACAAGGGAGTGATTGGTGGTGTTGTTCCAGGTGCTGGTGGCTACGATGCTATTTCTTTGTTAGTTCTTGACTCAGCTGTTGAAAGTGTCAAGAAGGAGAGTAGGGGTGTAGAGTGGATGGACCTCAAGGAGGAAAACGAAGGCTTACGACTTGAAACTGGTTTCAAGGGTTAGACCAAAGATAGTATTATCTAAAAGTAATGAATAGATCAGTAATGTTTTAGCAAAGTAGGATATGGATTTTCAAAAACTAATTTAATAAGTTCTAATTTGGTAGCCTTGCCAGCAAAGCATTGAAATCTGCACAAACTCTGAGAAAACACGCCAGAAGGTGTTGTAAATGGCGACAGAAGAGTCTTCTTCATTCAGCCATAAAGTTTTATTCTTATGATTTTGATATATTCTTGGTGAAAGATAATTTAGGTTGTTTCTTTCCTGAATCCTTTGCATCTGTACTATTGGATTTCCGCTTTCTGCTCTTTTCTCGTTCGATCCGCTCTTTCTCAAGCTGCTCAGCAGGCTTGGTTTCATGGGCAACTAGCTCTTCAACAATTTCACGCACTTGTTCATCAGTATATTTAAGACCATCGAGCATGACGCTTGTGTGGTCACTGCTCTTGATTTTGTCGAGCAACGTCAAAACGTTGTCGGCAGTATTGTCCTTGAGCACGGGCAAATCCACCACCAGCGAAAAGCTCTCCTTCTCTTCTGGTGTGAACGGTTCCAGCCTTTTGATGAACCCACCCATAATCATATAGATCTTCTGAGGGGCTAGCAATTCAACAGACACTGTTTGATGTTCTCTTCTTGCGAACACACGGTCCTGTGTGATTTTCTTCAATGAAGGGATCACTTCCTTATTATGGATGAACTGGAGACCCACTATGCTGACATCGTTTCCAAGTTCCTTATGCAGACCATCAATCAGTTCTTTCCTCTCTTTGACAGAAGAGTTATTTCTATCAGCATAAACCACGGTGTGGTCACCTAGAGATTCAATTAGAGCCTTGAGGAACTTTGGTCGACGGTTAGATCCCTTGATGTTGTCATTTTGAATCTGGCCCCATCCGCACAGTTTGACCAGTGTCTTACCTATCGTACTTTTTCCACAACCCACCGAAGCTAACGGAAGAATGACAAACTTGCGTGCTTTGGACATACGTCAGGTTTGTGTTATGCCCAACCAGCAGAGTTTCAAAGAAAGTTGGTTCCATGCATGGGGGAGGGGTAGGAAGAACCATACTATGGAACACTGCCTGAATACCACTGGGGAATGGCGTCACTTGAAAATAGCGGGAGTTGAATAATTTAATAAAAAGTTAATTGCGTGGTTAACCTCAGATAATGGACTCTGCTTTCGACCCTTTCGCTATAGTCCTAGGAATGGAGGATTAGAAACAACCTCTTGTGATAGGTCGCGATAAGGTTTTGGTCATCTATTGCCTCTAAAGTGTAAGTTGAGGCAGTGGGTAAGGATGTACAAACTGAACAAATAGTAATAAAATCCCCCTTCTCTTTTTTTATATTTACACAGGGAATTTTGTCTCTATAGTGTTCTTGACATCTCTAATTACTCCTGCCTCCAGTCCATGTTTGTCCTAATGTTTTGCCTCGATCTTGGTTATGCTGAACTTGGAAGCAATCTGCCCATGATTTTAACTACAAGGTTTGGATAGTTCAGTGGGGAAAGCAGGGTGGGGTAACCAACTAAAGGCAGACCATCCATAATTCTTGCTTCTTTTTCCATACACGATTCTCGTCATTGGCCCAAATACCACTTAAGCAGCAAGTCGACTTCCACCCATTTGACTTTAGTACCACATCACTTGCGCCCACTGCTGCCTGCAAACACTTTATTTACAGTAACAACAGCACAGGACAGGGTGCTGACAACTCGCTCACCGGAATAGTAACAGTGAAACAACACAATAATGAGTCTACAGCTACTGATCGATGGGTCAGGAAATTTCACTGACAGTCATGGCAAAACTGTTATTCTCAGAGGCATCAATGTTGCAGCTGACGCCAAGTTACCAGCAAAGCCATTCACCCCGTCCCAACAAAAAGGTGGAGACGAGTTCTACGATACAAAAGTCTCATTCGTGGGATCTCCTTTCCCCCTTGAAGAGGCCGATGAGCATTTTGGACGTATCAAGGCTTGGGGTTTCAACACCATCAGATATATTTACACTTGGGAGGCCTTGGAGCATGAGGGGCCTGGGGTCTATGATGAAGACTTCATCGACTACACTATCGCGGTTCTCAAAAAGATTGGCGAACATGGGCTGTTTGCGTTTATGGATCCACATCAAGACGTATGGTCACGCTTTACTGGAGGCTCAGGGGCTCCTCTGTGGACCCTTTATGCTGCTGGTCTAGAACCTCGTAACTGCATGACTACTCAATCAGCATTGGTTCAGAACCTTTGGGAAGATCCCACCAAGTTCCCTAAAATGATCTGGAGTACTAACTACCAGAAACTCGCGTGCCAAGTCATGTTCACATTGTTTTTTGCAGGAAAACACTTTGCACCCAAGTGTGTGATTAATGGCGTCAATATACAAGATTATCTCCAGGGCTGCTTCCTGAATGCCAAGCAACATCTGGCCGAACGTATTGCCGAACATAAACAACTTGTTGAGAACGTTGTAATTGGCTTCGAGTCTGTCAATGAGCCCAACCATGGTCTGATTGGCTACGAGAACATCAACGTTATTCCAGAATCTCAAAAGCTTCGACTCGGACCAACTCCTACTGCATTTCAATGTATGAGAGCCGGCATGGGTGAAACAGTGGAGGTGGACAACTATGAGTTTGGACCATTTGGAGCTACTAAAAGTGGAACCGTAATTATCAAACCAAAGGGTACTCTGGCGTGGCTGACAGACTTTTCCAAATGGGATTCGGTCTATGGATGGACTCGAGGACCCGAATGGAAGCCTGGAATGTGTATCTGGGCTCAGCATGGTGTATGGGACCCTAAAACAAAGATGCTCCTAAAGCCTACATACTTCAACGATGGCCATTCTTTCGAAGGTATAGGATCCAAAATCGATGAAGAGGTGTGGGTAAACAAGTACTTTTTGAACTACTGGCTTGATTTCCTCAAGACAATCCGAAAAGTAAACAAGGACTGGCTGGTGTTCATGCAGGCTCCAGTGATGCAGGTTCCTCCTGACCTCATTAACCATCCTGAGTTTAACGATAAACGAATTGTTTACTCACCCCACTACTACGATGGCCTTACTCTCATGAACAAAAAGTGGAACCGTTTGTACAACGTTGATGTTGTCAGTATTATTCGGGGTAAATATCCTACCATCATCCTAGGTTTAAGAGTGGGAGAGTCTGCAATTCGAAATTGTCTCAGAGATCAGTTGAGGTTTTTGAGAAAAGAAGGCCAGGCCAAAATTGGAAACTTCCCCTGTTTGATATCTGAGATTGGTATCCCCTACGATATGGATGACAGGTATGCGTACCGAACTGGAGACTATTCTCAACAGATTCGAGCTCTTGATGCCAACCAGTATGCTCTAGAAGGAGCCAAGGTACACTATACACTCTGGGTTTACACTGCGTCTAACAGTCATCAGTGGGGAGACAACTGGAACGGTGAAGATCTGTCTGTTTACTCCAAGGATGATGCAGCTAAGCAACTTCGAAAGTTTGGCGGAGCTAAGAAATCACTAAGCAATGGAAGTAACGGAAGCAATGGTAATGGTAATGGCAATGCCAACGACTCGCCATCACCGACCGATGAAACACCACCTCCCACGTACACTTCGTATGCTTCGTACTACCTGGATTCTTCCTACCTTGGCAAAACATCGATTGGAAGTACTATCAAAAACCGTGTTGCCAGTCTCAAAGGCACCATTCGTCGTCGAAACAGGTCAGCATCAATTCCTTTATTGTCACTTGGCGATGCTTTGAAAGCTCCTCCTGATTATGTTCTAGGAGCTCGTGCTGGAGAGGCCTTCATCAGACCATGCCCCCAGTCTATTTCAGGAACCCTGGAATCCTATGGGTTTGATCTGCAAAAATCAGTGTTTACTCTCAAGATCAGGGGTGTTCTTTGTGGTGATAGAAGCAATTGCAGGGGTGATTTGATCCCAACCACTCTTTACCTCCCACTTTACCATTTCGTTCAATGGGCTACTGGCGTTTCAACGTCCTCTGGAAAGTGGGAGTATGATGAAAATACTCAAATTCTTACCTGGTGGCATGCCGAGGGCCCTCAGCAACTACAGGTAAAAGGCAACATTCGGTTCATGACCGATTATATCGACACTGCCAACAATCTGAGTAGCAGCCAATGCCGGTCTCAATAAAAACAAAAGGGGGCAATGTACAGTAATATATATGGATCAGAGAAATAATAATTGGATATTCCACATTATGGCTTCTGTCGAAGTCTTGCTTCTCCTTTACCATAGTTCGTGTAGTATAAACTAAGTTCTCGAAATAATATTTCATTGCTTCTAAAGTAATTTGTTTCAGCTTGTTGTCTTACCAACCCGCTGCAACCGGAAATTACCTTGTACTAACTTGAAACAAGGGCTGAGGTTTGTTTCACATAAAACTTTAGCCTGCAATACGAACTACTCATGATTTAGTTTCTAAAATTTATTCAGTTAAGTAATGCAATAAATACGGTCTAGAAGATAACGAGGGAACTCCATTGTGAAAATGAAAGAGTAGACCAATAAATAAACGAGGGATTGTACAGATGACAAAATGAATGACCGCATGGAAGATTGCTGAAGGCAAAGTGTGAGCTGAATGCACCAGAGAAATGAAGATGTCGGTCAACAGGACAAAGAGCTGATCCATACACTTTCAGTCATTTATTCTGGATTTCAAAAAGTCCCCAATAAATCGACTTCTTTCATAATTTCTAGGCATGCATATTCGCTGTTCACTCACTCAACACAGCCCCAACCATTTTCATGATAGGCGTAACAAAGGGAGCTACCTAGTAGAGATGAGTTTTCGGCGACTCCAAACATCTCTTTGAACTTTTTCTGGCATGCCAGTGGTGTGACTTTCTTGTTGAGTTTTTGAGAAAGTTCAGTAGAAATGTGCTTCCACTTGTGTCGTTCAGATGCTTCCAGCAGGTCAACTAGGGCGTCCAAGTCCTCTTGCTCCCAAATTAGGTTGCCATTCATCTGGGCCATTAACACTTCGTAGCGTCGCTGGATGTTATGAGGAGTCTCACCCTTCACCATTTCCTTGATCTCCTGCCATGTTTTATTTTGATTCTTCATGCTGATAATCAGTCTGTCCTGCTCTTGGGTGAATTTTGACCGGTAGGCCCTTCGAGCTTTCTTAATAGTCACCCGTGACGAGTGGGACGAATGACCAGGCGACGAGCTATGGGACACTTGGGGACTTAACATGTGGCTGGGTGTTGACACCATGGCCTTGTTTTGAGAAGTAGGATAGCTCTGTTTTCGAGACAATGGCTCAATTGTGTAGTTGGGGTACTGTGAAGCACCAGCGTAAACCAATGTTGAAGCGGGGGTTGTTTTGTGCTCTTCATAGGGTGATTGGGCAGGCGTTGGAGAAGAGATATCGTACTTGGCAAATCCTTCATCGTTTTCACGTTTGAACAAAGGCTTGTACGCCATGCGGTAGTTATCCAAAGGTGGCATGTATTTGGGGTTGAATACTGAGGACTTTCTACTCTTGGGTGATGGCGGCGTCTCGATAAACTGGGTACCTAGCGGGTAGGGTGCTGGCTGGGGCTGACCAGGAGATGGCAGTGAGTGCATAGGAGCCATTGGCCGTGACTGATTGTAGTTCATCAAAAGGACTGGTCGGACTATAGGGGGTTGCAGATCCCCGATCTTTTAAACCATGCCTTTTTATTCGGCATGCTGGCCTTCCCATGGCAGACAAAAGAACCCACTTGGTATCCTGCGTACACATGTTTAAATTGGTCATGCAGCCTTAAGTTTAAATCTAATTAAACAAGGAGGTATGAACCTTGACCTTAAGGGGCCATCGTTACTCAATTGGACAACACTAACGAGTGTCATAAACAAAACCACCTTGGAGGATTTTCATACAATGAACTTATTAAACCAAATGAACGATGAGATATGCCATTTGGTTGCAAACACTCCTTAGCTCGTGCCAATCAACATTGCTGGCTTTTATTTTCGTCATACTCTTTCGACCCATGATTTTTTCGTTTTTTTCCCCTTGCTCTTAATGCTACCAGTAGTACTTTAGACAAATCACATTTGAGCTCAAAGTATAATTATTGAAAACGCATGACAAAACCAACGTTGTTGCGTCGAATTAAGACGTACAACGCCGTGACCTTGACGAGAATCTTAAGATAGTTAACCAACTATTGACTAGTAGACACAAAGAATGGAAGCATACCAGGGTCATGAAAGATGAATATTTTTTGTGATAATTATTAATGGCTGCATTTTCTCTATGTCCATTCATTTTTCACCTCAAAGTGCATATAAAGAAAGTTGAAAAGAGAAAAACTAACCATAAGAAACCTAATAGACAGCGCCAAACTATAATCCAAAAACAAGTAAAAGCCCGAGACAAACCCCTGAAATCCAATGACCCCGCCTTGAAACAGTGGGATGAGATGGGGTGGCTGTATATCACATGTACTAATTTTTCGCCTTTGTAGCATAAGGCATAGTAACACATGACCATTCAATTATTATTCCCCCCACGCAAAGGACAACTGCCCCTGAAACTAGCACTAATGAGAAAATACTCAAGGCTGGTCTTCACGATTTCACCATTTGGATTGCACAGCATGACATGACATGACATGTTACACTGAGAGATAGCCGTTGGGTTGATGCGCAAGTCCCCATCGATGAAAACGACAAAAAAAAAAAAAGGAAAAAAGGGTGCTAAATAAATTAAAGAGAAAAAACAAAACAAAACAAAAAAGACTAAAAAAACAAGCTGGAAAAAACAAATCAGAAGAGAGAGTTGGACATTTTATAAGTGTCGTAGGAGACTGTTTATCGTTGCAAACCTATTAATGTCAGAGCCATTCAGATGCTTGTGAGCGTTTTGCGTGAAGGGGGCGTGGGACAATTATTGCCACCTGTGAAATTCAAAGCGGCGGTTCCAAAATCGCGCCGAGATAGAGCGTCACTTCTTGCACCCTCTCATTCCTCCCCATGAGGGTAACCCCCCCATCCGATTTTTCTCTGTGTTCCCCTTTATGTTTGCTTCAGCTTCAAGCATTATTGAACAGTTCATTCCGTCATTCCCACCCTAGCAGATGAGCTCATTTCCCTTAACCCCTTTTAAACTGTAATGTAACCCAAAATGTACTATTGGTCAACTCCTGATTGAACCTTTTTTATTTCTTTATTCACCGAATGGAAACGTCCAGAAAACGCAACTTCCAGAATAAAAACACTTCAATTAGAAGTAGATTGTTTGAATATTTTAATACGTTTCCCTGTATTCATGTGTTGTACACGATCATTTAGTTTGAATCGTACCTGGGGACCCAACTCACAGCCACGCAGGTACCGTGTCGCTCACTGTATGTTCAAGTGGGTTAAACTTAAAGGGTCTGAGTATAATGCGGTTAAGGTATGAGATTAAGTTTAAGTTTTGAAAAATGTTGCCCTATTTGATAATTAAAGTCTCCACTTTTGTTGAATAAGGTTCTCAACTTTTGACCGCCATGTGTCAAGCTCCATCTCTCATCTCTATGAATATACTACTATATATATTTAAGGGGAAAGAACTAGCTAGATTTCATAGAATTGGAAACCACAGCAAGCTTGGGAAAAATTCTCGATGAGGGGTTTTATCACTGGAATGTAACTCAAACCAACTCGCTCCTGTCATGCTAATGCACATGTACTGTAGCTGGATGAAACACTTAGCTGTGACCGAGATGCATGCATGGTGATGAATTTGGAGATGCGCAGTTCAGGAGGCATTGTGCTTATCTTCTTACCACATCTGTCCATATTGGGGCAGTGACGGCGAGAGAGAGCTGCGCATGGTGGTGAAAGACTTGATAAACATTGGTATTTTCTCATAGTTCCGCAGGTACCCACTCATCTCATCAACTAAAATAAACTCGCAGACTATGTTTAACTGAACGAGCCTGTGGCACTGCAGTGACACGCCTTGTCTGCGAGAACGCGGGGACAGATAAGGGGAAGTTCAAAAAGTTAGCTGATTGGTGTCTTTCTGACTGCCTTTTTGGACAAAATATCTCCCCTTTTAAGCCCTGTAGAACAACGTTGGTTTTCGAGAGAATTCCAAAGGATGGCTTCCGCTTGGCGTTGCTGCATGGCTGTCACTAGGCTTTAGTTTTCATTTTCGACCCACTCTCTCCTTTCCGGAAGTTTGCGAAACGAGGCTTAGAGAGCTAATAGAAACCTCCTATGAGCTTGAAACAGTAATAACCTGTTGAGTAGTGCCGAACCCCGCAAAGCTCGGAATAATATTGAAGATATTTCCCTGTAGACCTCTATCACATTCATAATTTAAGCAACATGGCACCCTGACCTATTATTCGCCAATACAAACAAGGGAATTTAATGCAGATGTCACACTACAGTCTGGCATGAAAGGACTATTATTACCCAAGATCAAACGTACCAGTGTGGCAAGATCAAAGCTATCACTAAAGATGACACATTTATACCTTAGCATTTCCTCACTGATTGAGTTTTTGTGTATAGAAGTTCTGACCTGATCATTGATTGCCCGCAGGATATCCTAAGACGCCTGCACAGAGGTGTCCCCAATGTGCAGTCAAGCAAATGTATGCTGTGCATTTTGATTGGCAGCCAAAGGCAGCCAAGCAGCCATTAAAAGTGATATGCCAAATGAACAGTTTCAGAAATCCATACACAGTAATGAATTAATTTCCTGGTCTTTCAATGAATTGTTTTGTTACAAAGACAACTACTTGGCAGTCTGTTGCTGAATATCAGTATATACCTGTGTTTCTACATAAATTCTATTTCTGTTAGTAGCCACCGAGTCTCCTTGAAAATGCCTGCATATTCTTTGAGGTTGTCCTGAGGTTGTATGTCCAAAGCAGGAAAACAGAAGAAAGGGAGTGGTAAGTCTGAACATGGTTAGTACCCAACAGACTAACTATCTATCCCCATATCCTATCTATCAGCCAGCATCCATATCCTCGCCATGTGACAGACCACGGAATCCACCCGATCCATGCCGGCATCCAGTTCATCAACCCTGCACACCCGTGTCCTTCAGCCTCCATTCCTTCAGCAGTCTCCACCGTCCGTCGAATTCGACAAGTTCGAAACAGGTTCCACCATTTGCTGCGTTCACAGACCGTGCGTCTAAACAAATTCTTATCTAAAGGACCACGGGGACCATCAATATATCGCCAGTTGAATGGGTGCCATTTCTGCCTTGAGTCGCTGTTAGGCAATTGCTTATCTCCCCAATGCCCAAGATAGTTGAGCCAAGATGGATGTGGAGATTGGCCATCAGATGTCAGAGTATGCCCTTCAAACAAGATGTTGTCTGTTCCTGAGCTGCCACTTCGATCTGGTGTAAGAGTATATCCATAGTAGTTTTGAGAAGGATCCCACAGACCTCCTCTGTCTGTGAAATCTGAAAGCATATAATAGGGCAAGTCGTGAGAGTGTTGTCCCACCGACCCGTAGTTGGCATGTGTACCACGTGCCGAAAACAGTACACATCTTCGTGGATCATTATCCATCTTTTCAGTAGCCTTGTAATGATATGCGTTTCCACCACCATGAGCACTCATCCACAATATCTGGGGGACTCCATCCTTGAAACGGACTAAAGAATGTTCCCAATCACCTACGTGGTTGCCATAAGGGCCACCCCCCATGACGAAAGGCCCCAGGTTAAAAGGGTAGAAATAGAACCAGAACGCATCAACCAGTCCATTTCCCTTGTCAACAACTATAAGCACTGCTTTGGCTTTGTCTATCTTTCCTGACATCAGATGAGGAAGGTTTCCCCTGGCTGTAATCCAGTCAGGATCCACATCAAAGTCTCCAAGAGCAGTCATGAACGTTTCGGAAGATAACTGTTCATACGAAAACTGCCCCAAGCGCTCTAGAGTGAGAGGATCTGCCTTGCTACTATTGAGCTGAGTCTCTCCTGAAGAACTATCGATTTTGAAATTATGCACATAGTCCGCAGGATCACCTGGCAGATACTTTTCTTCTGAGTAGAGATGGACAGCTGGACAGTGTTGTAAAACGTAATCTGGTACGTTCCCGGGCGACACAATCCATTTATTCTCTTTGTTGATATCAAATAGAGATACCGCAAGTGCTATTGTTGGGAGTAGTAACACTTCTGTTAATTTCATTGTGTGTGGTACCTAGCAGACATTATATGCATGATAATGTGGATATGTAGCCGCATCACGTGACAGAAAAAAGAATCAGGAAATATCCCATTAAAGTAACTGAGTGAGAACTCCCAAAAGAATTGACCTGTTATCGTTGAGAAAAAAAACAAACACAACTCTGTGCCCTAAACAGGTTCCACCGCTCCCGTTATAGTATTATATCTTAACAACCAGTCGAATGAAGTTCTGCAAAAAACAATAAAAAATTCCCACTGTAATGAAACCAGGTTCAGAAGAAAAGAGACATGTTTACCACCATTTCTCGGATGACTACTCCTTTAGGTTCAATTCTTCACACGCGATATATTGCAGCTGTTGGATTTTCGTCTATCTTTTAAATTATACTCTGACGACTGACTGGGGTTGGAAAGCCAAATATTGTTGAAAGAGCATCATGAATAATTAATCAGACTAACTATTATTTTGACACCAATACTCCTGTAGTATATGTGAGACAAACCGATATCAATTTGCTTGTCATCACCACCCTTGTCTCTACTGTTTTAGGGTATGCACAGCATTTTTCGGTGTATGACTTTACCCAACAAAAATAACAAACGAAAAATCAAAATATGTATTGGGAGATGCGGAGAATGTAGTAGAACATCCAATATGGCACGTGTGCTTTATAAGGAAATGGTAGAGACTTGTGGCTGATTGAGTATGATTCATAAACGTTGCGCATAAATGATGTGGGATTTTTCGGGGCCCTATTCAATCAGTTTGTCTTTCCGAACTTACCCCTTGAAATAACAGTGGCGTTTTTATGGTTCATGACGTTATCCAACAGAGATGCAAGATTCGGCGCCCCACAAAGCAATCTGTGAACCAATGAGAAAGTTTAATTTAGCCAGCAGAAACGGATCAAGGGATATATATAGAGGGGAAGGAAAGATCAACATGTCCGTATAATCCAACGGGAATAAAATTGGCAATACTCTTTTAGTATCAAACTTCTAGTCCCCTGAAGTTCGTTTTCCAGCTGATAATTAGTCTAGCAGTTAGTCTGCCCTTATGTATTAATCAAGCATGTCAACTGTAGCATATGAAAGTCTCGGAAGCTCTAAAACTCGGATACATACCAGTACAGTGGAATAGAAACTGGTCGCGTGGTAACTTAACAACGTTTTCAACAAAGTGGTCATCGACTTCACTTCTCCACCAACCACAGATCATGGCAGTTCCTTCAGCTGCCATCAAGGCATCAGGTATCGACGTGCATGAATTGAAGAATAGACAGAAATCGAAACTGTCAGAGGTGATAGATCTAGAGGAACCCTCTGACTCACCCAAGGAGCCGATTGCCTACGTAGGAAAATGCCCTGATGGCTCGACTTTTCTAGTTCCTGAGACCGAGGATATGCTCACCAATCTGTTTGATCCAAGAACCTCCAAAAGTCTGACAGATGTGCTGATTGTTTCGATCCTGACATCGTTTGTGGCCATTTTCTTTGTGGTTCCCAAATCCTGGAGAGTACCTATTTACCTTTTTTTGTTTGCTTTTTGGCGACTGGCTTATAATGGCGGCATCGGTTGGCTGTTACACAACCAGTCCAATTACCACAAGCTGACTAGATGGGCTGTCAAGTACAAGCTATTTGAAAAAGACAACAAGACTTGGTGGCATCAGCTCATTAAGCGTGAGTTTGAGACACGTTTCAAAGACCAGCCCAATTACTCATTCTATGAGGTGCCTGTTGAGTTTAACACCTGGATTCTTTTCCGTCACGTGGTTGATCTGATTCTAATGTCTGATTTTACTTCCTACTTTATGCTTGCCTGGTCTTGCGCGCTTTCTGTACACACCAACCAGCCCTGGTGGCTTGTTATCGGCAGATGGTTGGCCGGAACTCTTATGCTAGCTTTCAATTTGTGGGCAAAAGCAGATGCCCACCGAGTAGTCAAGGATTACGCTTGGTACTGGGGAGATTTCTTTTTCCTCAAGGATATGGAGCTTACCTTTGATGGTGTATTTGAAATGGCCCCACACCCAATGTATTCCATCGGATATGCTGGGTTCTATGCTGCGTCACTTATGGCTTGCTCTTACACCTTGTTTCTGGCGTCTCTTGCTGGCCATGCTGCTCAGTTTGTTTTCTTGACTGTTGTAGAAAACCCTCACATTGAGAAGACCTACAACCCGCATCAACCCAAGCAGCGTCGAAAGGCTTCACATGCCCGAGACCGATCTTCTCTGCAGCTTGGACTGGATCAAAAGCAAAAAGAAGAACTGGCTGCTATCGTTGAAGGAAGCGAACAAAGTTCCCTTTCTGGTACTCCTACTTCTAATGTGTTTGAAGATCCTGCTGAGGTTGTTCAGAAACATTCTTTGCCTCCAATGGTGGTGTTTAAGAATTTCCAGATCACCAGAGTTACCGATATAATGACTGTAGGAGCTGTGTTGTACACTATGTTACTCTACTTCCTTCCTCAAAACCGGCTATGGTATACTATTACTTTCTCCATGGCCCTCCTTGCCCGTCTTTTCCATACTGCAGGTCTCGGCATCATTCTTCGACGTCAGTCAGATCGACGATCTTTTACAAAGACTTTCCTTAAGTTTGGAATCTATCCGTTTGAGGCTTACGAGCAGTGGCAAGTGTGGTACAACTTATCAACGGTCTTCTCCTACACAACATTTGGTCTCTTCTGCCTTAGGCAGTGGAGGGCCCCTTCAACTGATGCCCTTTGGCCCCTCAAATATATTCTTGGTGCTCTTCTTCTTGCTCTACATGGATGGACCTCTAAATCCATTTATGATTCTTTGGGAACCTTTGGATGGTTCTACGGTGATTTCTTCCTTGATCGAAAGCAAAATCTTACATACTCTGGAATCTACCGTTACCTCAACAATCCTGAACGTTTCTTTGGCATTGCTGGTATCTGGGGTCTCGCTCTGATGACCAATTCTCCCAGTGTGGGCATCCTCGCTTTCTTGTGGACTATCGAGGGTATGGCATTTATCAAGTTTGTAGAGCAGCCTCATATGCAGCGAGTTTACGGTTCTAATATTCGACACGATGCTGGTGTCACAAAAACTATCAAAAACTCACTCAAACTTCCTTCGCCATTCGAGAAGAGGGTTCGACAGTTCCAAGGATCAGTTGATAAAGTTATCAACGATACGCTGACCGTTGTAGAGGAGTTTATCGGACTAGCAAAGCCTACTCTTAATGAGGTAGTGAACGACTCGAAGATTCTCCTGAGACAGTATCCTGCACGACTCACACTTACCCGAATGCTGGATGTTCCTGAAAACATTGATACTGCTGACTACAACTTAGAATTGATCAATGGTGAGAAAAATGAGGATTCCCAGCGGGTGTCATATGCATTTGGTGCCCCTATCCATGTTAAATGGAATTCGTCAGTTAACAGATCAACAAAAGATTGGATTGGACTTTATCGTGTTCACGACAACACTTCTCATGAATTAACCTCGGTTTCATCAAAGGGACGATGGTCTGGTATTGATGAGACTGGTCACGAGTCACGAATAGACGGTATTGTGACCTCTTCCAAGACTGAGGGAGAGGTTGTGTTCCGCGGCGATACATTATTCTGGGAATGTGGTGTTTACGAGTTCCGATACCACCATGGTGGCAAACACACTGTGTTGTGTTGCTCGGAACCATTTGAGATTGTGGCTCCTAAAATTGACCTTTCTGGTGTAACTGACGCAAGATCCCTTGCTAAAGACATTCTTCCCATCGTTCAGCGATGTTTCTCCCTTTCCATGGAGTTCCCTCCTGAAGAGGTTGATGATTACTGGGCTCTTGAAGAGTCTAAGGTCATCAATCGGGTGAAGGCCGCAGTGCAAGCGTACTTTGGCATAGAACTAGCACCAGAAGTGCTTCAATCAGATGAGTCGGTTGAAAATTTGGCTGAGCGTTTGCTCAGAATCAGAGATGCTCTCAAGGGCCTAACTGTTTAAGGGGATGTACATATAGTGAGAATAGAATTGATCAAATTATAGATAGATGTTTGTTTTTGTAACATTCAGAAAAGACTCCTTAAATTGTTTTTTAAAATTGCTGACAATACGATTCTATCGACATCCGTAGCTGTAAAATCATGATTAAATAATGCTCTATGTAATTATTGACTGAGAAGAACTCCATGCAAAACCCCTCTAACCTCTCGGGAGACTTCTTCAGTTCGGTCAAAGATCTCTTCCATCTGCTTCTCACTGACGTTTCCTCCCTCGATCCACATGCCCACAATCTTTTTGCTGGCAGTCATGTACGACACCACTGCATCAATCTCAGTCGTGGGTGCTCTAGATGGCAGTACAATAGACTGGTTATCTTTATCAAGCAAAACACTGCCAGCAGTGACTACGTCGATGCATTCGAGCCCCGAATCAGCCAGAGCTGCTCCAGCACATGACACTGCCGCTGCCACAGTGGTTTTTGTGTTATTGGAGGAAGATAGCACACTTATGCTAACGTCGATGGTGGACTTGGGGTACTTTTCCACTAGTATGGTTGGAAGAAGTGATGTGTGCACATAAGATGACACATTCTTCTGCAGAGAAGAGCTCTGAGTGGAGCTGGCAGCTCGAATATACTGAGTCAATTGGGTTGAGCTAACAACTGCACTCTTGCTTTCGATATCACACAGAGCAACAGGTAAAAATTTGGTATCAACATTAAGAATGGCTGAAGTAGTGAAGATACCACGCATAGGTCGAGGACCGTGCACGATAGCTACGACCTTGATGTCGTCCAGTTCGAGATAAGCAGATCCGTTGACGTTTTCCACCACTCCCGTCTTGACAAACATGCTGCCTAGCCCAATACTTCTTTGCGGGGTCTCCTTAGTTTGGACATTGTCGAGTGTGAATGGCGCGCAATCGGCAGGGCCCAATACTCGTCTTCTGTCTGTCATCTCCAATCAGTGAATAACGATCAAGAGCTAGAAAATGTTTAAAATGACAAAGTCTAATCCATGCAACTGTATTTCATTGTCCTCGAGATTGCTTTAACGTTTGATAATGAAATTTGTCCTTACAACTACGAGAACAGAGTGCCAAAAGAGAATCTACATCAAGGAAATCCCCAAATTTTGTATCTCTAGAATCACAAAGGTGATATTTCTCTCTCTACTCACTGCTACATTGCCTACATGTATTATGTCATATTCCCAACCCTAATCCCACCAAGGTTACTTCCACACTGTTCCTTGCCACGAACTCACCACTCATCTCTTCAACACCTAACATGACGGAGAAGTCTGATAAAATGCAAGTCGACACCGTGGGTGAAATCGACGAATCCCTTTACTCTCGACAGCTTTACGTGCTTGGCCACGAGGCGATGAAGAAGATGGCCAACTCTAACGTCCTCATTGTGGGACTCCAAGGCTTAGGTATCGAAATTGCCAAGAACATCGTGCTCGCCGGAGTCAAAAGCCTGACACTATACGACCCCGCCCCTACAGAAATTGCCGACCTTAGTGCCCAGTTCTTCCTTAGGGAGGAGGACGTTGGCAAACGCCGTGATGTAGTTTCGCAACCTCGACTTTCAGAGCTCAATTCCTACGTCCCTGTGCATGTCCTGGGCGCCCAGTCTCTCACCGAGGAAGAGGTCTCTAAGTTTCAGGTTGTCGTGCTCACTAATGTGTCACTTGAGGAACAAATTCGAATCAACGAGATTACCCACAAGCATAACATTGGGTTTGTGAGCACAGACACCCGAGGATTGTTCGGTAACATCTTTGTGGACTTTGGCGAGTCGTTTGCCCTTATAGATGCTAACGGGGAGGAGCCTCTCTCTGGTATCGTCGCTGAAATCGACGAGGAGGGTAACGTGGCTGCTTTAGACGAAACTAGACACAACCTTGCTGACGGCGACTACGTTAAGTTCACAGAAGTTGAGGGAATGGATATCAACAATAGCACTCCCCGAAAGATCAAGGTCACTGGACCCTACTCGTTCAACATTGGCTCCGTGGAGGGTCTAGGCACATACAAGAAGGGTGGTCTCTTTACTCAAGTCAAGATGCCCCAGGAGCTTTCGTTCGGCTCAATCAAGGAGCAGTTGGCCAAGCCTGAGATTCTTATTTCCGATTTTGCAAAGATGGAGCGACCAGCCCAGCTTCATGTGGGCTTCATGGCCCTTCACGCGTTCCAGCAGAAGCACGGACGACTTCCTCAACCCCAGAATGCTGAAGATGCCAACGAAGTTCTTCACCTAGCCAAGAGCGTCACTGGTGAGTACCCTGATGTTCTTGGTGAAGTTCAGATTGACACTGATCTAATCAAACAGCTATCTTTCCAGGCTGCAGGAGAACTGCCAGCAATGACCGCGCTCTTTGGAGGTATGGCTGCTCAGGAGGTTCTTAAGGGCTGCTCGGGCAAGTTTAGCCCCATCAGACAGTGGCTTTACTTTGACTCTTTGGAATCCCTACCCAAGGATGTTACCCTCACTGAGCAGAACGTGGCTGCCAATGGCTCTCGATACGATCGACAGGTGGCTGTTTTTGGCCAAGAATTTACTGAGAAGATTTTTGCTGCCAAGACGTTCCTTGTTGGTTCCGGTGCCATTGGCTGTGAGATGCTAAAAAACTGGGCTCTAATGGGCCTTGGTAAGAATGGACAGATCCACGTTACCGATAACGACGTGATTGAGAAATCAAACCTCAACCGACAGTTCTTGTTCCGACCCAAGGATGTTGGGAACCACAAGTCCGTGACTGCCACTGAGGCTGTTACAGAAATGAACCCTGATCTTAAGGGCCGTTTCGACGCTAAGCTAGATAAGGTTGGTGCTGACACTGAGGATATCTTCAACGACTCGTTCTGGAAGTCACTAGACTTTGTCACAAATGCGTTGGACAATGTTGACGCTCGAACATACGTTGATAGACGATGCGTGTTCTTCCAAAAGCCGCTGTTGGAGTCAGGCACTCTTGGAACTAAGGGTAATGTCCAGGTTGTGTACCCCAATTTGACCGAGTCTTACTCCTCCTCTCAGGACCCCCCTGAGAAGGGCATCCCTTTGTGTACATTGCGATCTTTCCCCAACAAGGTTGACCATACCATTGCTTGGGCTAAATCCATTTTCCAGGACTACTTCACTGATAACATCGAGTCCGTAAATCTTTTCCTGGGTCAACCCGACTTTGTTGAGTCTACCCTCAAGCAGGCTGGTGACCAAAAGACTGTTCTAGAGAATATCAAGGCGTATCTCGTTGACGAGCGACCAACCACTTTCAAGGAATGTATTCAGTGGGCCCGGTTGGTGTTCGAGAAGAAGTTCAATGGTGACATCAACCAGTTGCTTTACAACTTCCCTAAGGACGCCACTACTTCCACTGGAGCTCCATTTTGGTCCGGTCCTAAGCGTGCTCCTGATGCCCTGGAGTTTGATTTCAACAACCAGGACCACTTGGACTTCTTGATTGCTGGCGCAAACTTGCGAGCATTCAACTACGGTATCCGAGGAGGTGACTTGGATGTGGCTGACTACAAACAGGTTGTTGAGGCCATGTCCATCCCCAAGTTTGAGCCCAAGTCAGGCGTGAAGATCCAAGCCAATGAGAACGAGACTGTAGACCCCGTGGATGCAGACACCGAGGAACTCAAGCAGTTGGCTGATTCTCTGCCTGCTCCGTCGTCGCTGGCCGGATTCCGACTCACTCCTGTGGAGTTTGAAAAGGATGATGACACCAACTTCCATATCCAGTTCATCACAGCGGCATCCAACTGCCGAGCGCAGAACTACGCCATTGAGGGTGCAGACCGACACAAGACCAAGTTTATCGCTGGCCGAATCATCCCTGCAATTGCCACTACCACTGCGTTGGTTACTGGTCTGGTTTGTCTTGAGCTGTACAAGGTTATTGACAAACGAGAGGTCATTGAAGATTACAAAAACGGCTTTGTAAACCTGGCCCTGCCCTTCATTGGGTTCTCTGAGCCCATTGCTTCGCAGAAGATGGAGATCGCGGGCGTGAAACTTGATAAGATCTGGGGTAGATACGATATTTTTGAGAACTTGACCCTCAAGCAGTTTCTTGAATATTTCGAGAAGAACTACAATTTGACTGTGACCATGCTCTCTCAGAATGTTTCCCTTCTGTACGCCTCTTTCTTCCCTCCCAACAAGCTCAATGAGAAGTATGACCTTACTTTAACTGAGCTGGTCGAGGCTGTCACCAAGAAGAAGTTAGAGCCTCACGTTAAATCCCTGATTTTTGAAGTCTGCGCTGAGGATCAGGAAGGCGAGGATGTGGATGATATTCCTTATGTTTGCCTTCACCTTTAAATAGATTTGTCAAGGGTTTTTATATATGATGTGAATGCTTTATGACTTGATAACAAACTGTAAACATCCCTTTAGATCCGCTAAGAAAGTCCCCATACTATTCTCTTTCCATTTTTTGCTGGCATTTTTTCATTTTAGGTGGAGTAGATCCAACAAACTGTTAACCTATCTCCGATGCCAGCCATCATCGTAACTTTGTGCAAACTTAAACGCCTAACTATAAAAATATAAAGCAATGGGAAAGGGACAGAGGAGGAAGAAGACATCTAAACAATTTAATTAGTAATTTAATGATTGACCGAACATATACCCCCCATGCGCTTATCCGATTTTGATCATCCTACAAGCGTTACACAGAAGCTTAAACCCATGGACTCAACGGTTACCTCTTTAAAGTTATCCACAACAAATAAGATTGGATTCTTAACGCCGAAAGGTTAGAGAGCACAAGCTATGCATATTTTCTGCGTGTTCCTGCACCCAGAAGCAGGCTATAAGAAGGTGATCTCAACATTGCCGCCACCCAGAGACAACTGGGCCTCAACAAAACCACAATGACCACTATCAGTTCGAAAATTCTCAACGGTAGCTTCGAGGGTACCCAAATTGGGGATACCTTACAATGGAAAAACGTTCTATATGCTGACGTCAAACATCGATTTGCTCCCCCTGTTCTCAAAACGGATTATTCAGGTTTAACCATCGATTGCTCGAAGGATGGATTCGACTGTCCCCAACTTCCAAACAAACACGATATGAATGATGGCGAGTTCAGAAGCGATGAACTTCTGTGTACAAATTTGCGAATCGTCAAACCTGCGTCCCAGCATAATGGCCCTCTACCTGTGTTTGTGTACATTCATGGAGGTGCTAACCTAGTTGGAAACATTTACAGTAAGCGAACCGACCCCACACCGTTTGTAGAGGAATCGGCTGCTGTCGGAAAACCAATCATGATGGTCTGCATTGAGTACAGACTTGGGATGTTTGGTTTCTCCACCTCTAAGGACTCACGTGGAAACTGGGGTTCTCGAGACCAGTGGACCGGAATTGAGTGGGTAAACAAGTTCATTGGTGAGTTTGGAGGTGATACTGAGCGTATTACTGTAGCCGGCGAATCTTCTGGTTCAATTTCCATCCACAACCTTATTTTGAAGGATGGGCTGGAGAACCATGGCCGAATCAAACGTGTTTTCATGTCTTCTGGCGCCGCTGGTGTCTCACCTCATGTTCCTCCTCAATTCCTCAATGGTTACAGAGCTAAAGCAGCCAAGCAGCTAGGTGTTACCGAAGATGACCTCGATGATCTTAAGAAGGTTCCTGCTCCAGCTCTCGTTAAGGCTAGTTATATGATTGAATACCCTTTCGGTTTCTTGACTTACGACGACTTTTTGCCCAAGAATATAATGACTGGTGTTCCAAAGCTGAAGACTGCTCTTGTTTCAGATAACGATTATGAGGGATCTCTGTTCGCCAAACGTGTCGTTGCAGATAACGAGATTGATCCTCTACTTTCATCCTCCGAAGCAGGCAAGAAAATCAAACAGATTTACAGCATTAATTCTGGCGTTGAAATTTGCAAGTTCCGAGGCGATTGTGCTTTTGTGGTTCCTAATTTTGAACTCATCAGCCACCTTGAGAAGGGAGGTGCCACCGTTTATCGGCAGTTTTTTGACCAGCTGGATCCTTTTGATCCGTCTTTGAGAGCACGACACGCGGTTGATCTTGTTTTTATGTGGCGATGTCTCCCTGATCTACCTGATTGGGCTCTTGAACTCGCCAAGAAATACCAGGCCAATCTGACCAAATTTGTTTACGATGAAGCTCCATGGCCCTCGAGCGAGGTGGCATTAGTGGAAGACAAGACCATCAAATATGGAAACTATAACCCTCGAAAGCTTGCAGAGGAGCTGGTGGGGATGAACCTTGATGAGCTCAGAAAGATTGGTGATGATCTTACACCAGCAGGAGAGTGGGCAATGTGAACATATTCCTTAGACAACTTTAGACCTAGAAATTTAACATTAACAATTAGAGACAACATTTATTTCAATAGCAGACACCACCATTAACTAGACGGTAGAGAGGACCACGATTTTGCATCAAATCCTGATAAGGTCCTTGCTCTACCACTCCTTCTCCTCGAGAACCTAGAACTAGTACTCTATCGCCAAGTTTCATGAGCTCATGAGAGTGGGTAATAACAATCATAGTTACCATCCTCAGCTCCTTGATTTTATCAATCATCTCATGTACAACGGCTGCAGACAAGTTATCCAATGCAGATGTGCACTCATCCAAGATTAGAATGTGAGGATTTCTAAGCACTGCTCGAGCGATGGAGAGTCTCTGGGACTGACCTCCAGACATGAGAGCAGTTCCTGAACCAGTCTCATTACCAATAACACAATCGTATCCATCGGGAAGGGACATGATGAAGTCATGGATGCCTACCACCTTACATACTCGCTCAATATCACTTCTTTCAGTCTGGCATCCATAGGAAAGGTTAGCAATAATTGATCCATGGAAAAAAGCTGGAGATTGGGTTACCACTGCTATTCTCTGGCGTAACCAGATAGAGTTAATATTGCGAATGTCATAATGTCCAATCGTCACAGAGCCTTGTTGAATGGGGTATAGTTTCGTCATCAGATTAGAGACAGTGCTTTTGCCTGATCCAGAAGCACCCACAATCATAACCACATCTCGACTAGAAACTGTCATGTAGAAATTATTTAGAACAGATGCCCCTTTTCGTGATTGATAAGAAAAACTCACGTTATCGAAGTGGATATCTCCATGGAGATCAGGGCACTGGGTACCGCCAGACTCCGATGTTGCCTCCTTACCCTCGTCCAGAAGTGCAAAAAGAGTCTTAGTGACATTCATTCCCTTTGACATTTGAGGAATGGTTTCCAATGAAGATGCTGCAACAGTCATAGCCTGAAGGAGAATCACCATTACACCCATGAGCTTGTCCATAGTATAGTCGCCATTGCTGATAAACTTCATTCCTACCCATAGAATGATAACCTGTAATAGAGGAGTGAAAACTTGGTGAGAGGCGTAAGTAATAGAGATCAGCAGTGCTCGAATCTTGGCATATTTCCAAACAGCATCTTCCAGTTTGCAGTACTTTTGCTCGAAGTAATTTTCAAGATTCAGAATTCGGATCTCAGAAACGCCTGTAACACACTCGTGAATCAACGATTGCACACGTACAATTCGTTCTCGAAGTCCCATTTCCCAAACAGAAGAAACATGGGCATAGACCTGGGAGGTGATGAGAAATCCTGGGAAGATAGAGAATGACACGAGAGTTAACTTCCAGCCCTGAACAAGGGACCAAACGAATCCAGCAATGCAAATGGTGAATATGTTAATGATTGCTGAAAAGAAAGTGGTAACGGCAGATCTCAACTCCTCAGTTTCGTTGATAATCAGCTCGGTGATGCCTGCAGGGTTTCTGTCAAAATGGAACGGTCCGATATCTTCGATATCATGATCAGAGTCCGTCGAACGTGAGAACCAACTCATCTCTCGAGTAATAACTGACTTGAAACAGCCTCTTCGCAAGAAGACACACCACCCGTTGGCTGCTCGTTCTAGTGAGTAAGTATGAGAAAACTCCAGGCATCCTTGCAACAAAGCAATACCAATAACAATTATACTCCACTTGAGAAGTAGCTTGTTAAGATTTTCGCTGTTCTCTCCATTAGGCATAATTTGCGAAATGACCTGTGAAATGGCCCATCCAAAAGCTGGGTTTGCAACTCCCAGAAGAAATGAAAGAATCAACCCAGTGTAAAACAAAGGTTTGTTAGGAATAGTTTTAAGAACCAACTTGGAAAATTCCACATATCCCACTGGTGTTCTTTTTCTATCCAGGACATCTCCTTCGTGTTGAGGTAACACCTCCACCCATTTTCGGACTGGACGACTAGCAGCTCTGGTCATAGGCAGGTACGTTTTTCTCCAAACCTCGGTTTTTTTGCCACAGTCTTTAATTTCCTGTACTGGTGTCGGCTCGATATATGGCTGCTTGACATTTCCTTGATTCTTCAATTCCTTGAAAAAATCAACCTCCTCAATATCTCGTCGAAAGCCATGCTGGACAACACAGCCGTCCTTGAAGAGATACACATAATCATCGGGTTGAATCTGAGTCAGCTCGTGGGTTACAATGACAGTGGTCTTGTTTTTACGCCATCTCCTGATAGCTTCTATCATCAGCTCTCGAAAGACGATATCCAGAGCTGAAAGAGACTCGTCCATGACAAGAACCGGAGAGTCGCGGACATACGCACGAGCCAAAGCTACTCTCTGACGTTGTCCGCCTGAAAGATTAGTGGCTTTAGTTTCCAGGCCATGGGGAAGATCGCAAACAGTGGAGGTAAGAAGTGCAAATTGACAAGCCTCCTCTATATCCTCTTGAGAAACAGATTTCCAGTTTTCTCCCCGTCCAAGCTGAATATTTTCACCAATAGAAGTCTCAAATAGTGCTGTAGTCTGCCTCAAAACATTAATGTTCTCATAAAGCCATCTTCCAGACACGTTCTTAACATCAAAGCCATCAACACGAATCTCACCACTATAATTATCATACACCTGCAACAATAGATTTGAGATTGTGGACTTTCCAGATCCGCTATGACCAACAACAAAAGTTGTTTGTCCTTGCTTGAATTCCAGGTTGACATTTTTCAGCACAGGAACGTCTGGACGAGTAGGGTATGCAAACGATACACTATTGACTGTAATGCTTCCTTGACAGGTTTGAGGATAATGCCGGATATCCATTTTTATAGATTTGGCACTGTTGATTAACTGATTAAGGAGGCCTGCAGATACCATCGCCTTCATGATAGACATGAGTTGACCAGTGATCGACGAAATATGTGTGGTCACGGTCATGGCCGAGAAGAAACAGGTCATGACAGCCCCAGCGGTTAGATTTCCACTATGAACCTGTTTGGCTCCAAACCAAAAGCCCTGAACAAACATAGCCAGACCCATGACCTGCATGAATGCTTGTTGGAAAGCGGACCAAGTCGTGAACTTGAGATAACACAAGGTTGCAAGACGGAGTTGGTGCTGCAAAATAGACTCCTGCTTTTTCTCACCATTAGACAACTTCACATGCTGTATCCCAGCAAGAGACCAGTCTATCATGACTGAGGCGTCAGTAACTTCCTTCTTGTACTTGAGAAAGTGAGCCTGAAGCCGAGGGGCTACTCCCATGGCAACAATTACAATAATTGGCAGGCCTGCCATGATAACCAGTGTTAAGCTCCAGGAGTAATACATTGCCACACCCATACTTATGGCAATACTAAGAACATCCTTGATCGCAAAAGAAATGGCAGAACAACATGCAGCTTGAATATCTTCTATGTTTCGAAACGCAACATTGAGAGAACCCTGTGCTCCTTGGTTATGATCGTACCAAGACATTGGCTTGTATTTGACAAAGGTGTCTTTGATCTGACGAGAAAGTCGAAGCAATTGGCGATCTCCATAACGCATGAAGGCAATGTTGGAAAAAAAATCACAGAAGAAGCCTAGAATGACCAATCCCATTGACATTCCACAGAATTTTGAGACTTCTGCCATGAAGGGTTTTTTCTGAGGAGCACCTGACATGTGTCTCGCCAACGCATCAAAGATTTGGCCCATGAGAACTGTCTGTAAAGGTGCCACTGCAGCTTCCAATGCACAAGACACCATTCCCACAACAATAAACGGCCAATCACCTTTGACAGTGAACTTGAAGATAGAACATGGTTTTGCTGGAAGTTTTTGAGTTGATGGGGTTGGTGAGAATTCCTCTGAAATGGTACTAGAATTATCGAAAGTATCATAGGAGCTGAATTCTTCCTTGGATGAATATTTCGTCATTGTTAGTGATAAAGAAACTAAGTGGGAAAATTAATGAACAGGGCCCTGCATTCATATAGCCAATGTATGTGGAGACATATTTTAATTGTCTTGTACAATTGCGGCGAAATTACACCTTATGCTTTTTTTTATTGACAGAGCCCAAAACGATGGTGATTCTGCAAGATAAATCCACATACCACATAAAGTTAAACGTTAACGACCCTCAAACCATCTTGAAACTAATAAATAACTAGTACTCTGAGTATTTTCTAAAGAAAGTGCAGGTTCTTTTGATTGTTATTAAAAGTACTATTCCTGTTTCTGTTTAACCGATCTTTAAGTATGGCTGGTTGGTTCTTGAAGTTAGAATTTAGGATGTGGCAAAATGGGAGATCAAATGTAGTAACTTCAATTAGCACTCTCAACCATATTCATTACCATTTCACGAGAAAATTGTCTACCGTTTCATATTCGTTGAAATGCCTGCATACGCAAGGTATCATAAATCATTTATCTATATACGTTAATCTTTTACTCGACAGAAGAAACCTTCTTGATGACAATAGCAGTGGCAGCTCCACCACCGTTGCAAATAGCGGCGACACCGTACTCGCCCTCCTTGAGAGCGTTGACAAGGGTCACGAAGATTCGGTTACCAGAGGCACCAATGGGATGGCCAAGGGCGACAGCGCCACCCTTAACGTTGACCTTAGACTTGTCAATGCCAAGTCGCTTAAGGTTAGCAAGAGCAACACCAGAGAAGGCCTCGTTGAGCTCCCAGAGGGCAATATCGTCAACCTTGAGGCCAGCCTTCTCAAGGGCAACAGGAATGGCCAGAGAAGGAGCGATGGTGAAATCAATGGGGGCAGTAGCAGCATCAGCGTAAGAGACGACCTTGGCAAGAACAGGAATGCCGAGCTCCTTGATCTTGGTGCCAGAGGCGACAACGACAGCAGAACCACCATCGTTAATAGGGGAGGCGTTACCAGCAGTCACAGTTCCCTGCTTGTCAAAGACAGGCTTAAGAGCCTTGAGCTTGTCAAAGTTGGCTCCCTGGGGCTCCTCATCCTCAGAGACAACCACAGTGCCCTTTCGACCCTTGATCTCAACAGGGACGATCTCATCCTTGAAGGCGCCGTTCTTGATGGACTCGAGAGCCCGTCGGTAAGACTCGATGGCGTACTCATCCTGCTGCTCTCGGGTGATACCATCTCGCTTGTTGGTGTTCTCGCAGCAGTTGCCCATGTGAATGTTGTTGTAGGGATCCCAGAGACCATCCTTGACAATGGAGTCCTCCATCTTCTGGTGGCCAAAGACGAGGCCTCGGTTAGTGTAGAATGGGGTGTTAGACATGGACTCCATACCACCGGCAACAATGACGTGTCGGTCACCTGCCTTGATAGACTGAGCAGCCAGAGCCACAGTCTTCAGACCAGAAGAGCACACCTTGTTGATGGTAGTGGCCTCGACGGACTCAGGGAAACCACCCTTGATGACGACCTGTCGAGCAGGAGCCTGACCGGAGTTGGCGGTCAAGACCTGGCCAAACAGGAACTCCTCAACCTGGTCAACAGGGATCTTGGATCGCTCCACAGCAGCCTTGGCGGCAATGGTTCCCAGCTCAATAGCGGAAACAGACTTAAGGGCGCCGTTGAACTTTCCGACGGGGGTTCGGGCAGCTCCGACAATGTATGCAGCGTTAAGACGGGGGAGAGTGAGTCGCATTGTGTATTTGAGACGTGGACAGAAAGAAAAAAGAGGCGACCAAGGTATATAAGTATGATTTATGTACGTAGTGTGGAGTGAGCAGCATTAGGCTAAGGTTTGTCTGTAGGCTCTAACCTTGTCGGGTATTGGTCGGCGGCTCGGCAAACTTTCGGTTAAACTAACAAGAAAATCTGGGGTATTTAGGAGAAGTAAAAAGCAAAGACAAGGAAAGAACTACCGGTTATCAGGATGTTGCAGAACAGCAGAAATACAAAAAGTCCAGCTAGTTTTTTTTTGGCGTACATTTTATGAAATGAAATTAAAATTCTCCCACTGACTCACTCAGATTGTAGCTCTCTCATATAGGTAACTGTAGACGCCAGAATTGTGAAAAGCAGGAAAAAAAGTTCTTGTGGTGTATGTATTACCTTACCATCAGTCTATAATCATTGACTATGGCATTTTGAAGTGATTTTCAGAAAAGCCGTTTTCATTTCCAATGCCGCGTCGGAGTTATTGCATAGCTGTCGCAGGTAGAAGCCATGTGTTAATTTCAACTACAAGAAGCGAGATTTTGATTATACATCACCTGCGCGTGTTAACTGTATGATGAACATCTCAATTGCAACAATGGTGAAAGTAAAAGCAAGCTCGACAACATCACTGTTCTAGTTCTAGTACAACAAATTAACCTAAAGACGAGGATCAACTAGGCACATTAGGTTTTGTTGGTTCCTACTTTTCCCGACAACAACTGTGGAGAAAAGTGTAAATTGGTAATGCGCGATAATGAATTTCCAACCTCATCATCTCTCGTGATGAGTATTGATCACATTTAATCCTAATTTCGGAGAAGCTTCTTATCTTGGTATACTGAGAGGAAGCTAATATGAAAGGAAGAATGTAAGATTGTGAGCCTTTGTTTTACCTTTGACTATAAGCCAAACGAAATACAAGGATAACGGGTCCCCCAGTAAACCTGGTTCCTATGGGTCGTTCACATTTTTTTAGGCACCCTTTTGAATCCCAGCCGCTATAGGGCAAGAGCGAGGGGATCTTCGAAGGTGCCAAATTTCAAAAAGTCGAGAATAAACTACGGTCTCGTTGGTTCACAAAGTGTATTACGGTCGATATGAGATGTGTTGTTTAGTGAAATACAAAAGAAGAGTGTCACCACTCGAGTTTATATTTTGTCTTTTCTGGGTTAGGGGAAGTAAATCTCAGACTGTTCATGCATAGGCAGAAGTAGGGTAAATTTAAACCTAACAACTACCTCTGACCTGTCAGATATTAAACTATGAACTAGCTCTTGCTTTCGTTAGTTTTGATTTTGGTGTTTATTTATGTCTATGATAACAAAACTTGGACACTTCCAGGAGAAGTATTTTACTATTTTCCAATTGGGCAGTCATCGCCAGAGGTATGGTTGCCACGATCTACCACATGATTAAAGTTTAGACATCCAGATAATGCAAGATTATGTTGTAAGACAGTTTAGAAAAGCACACAGGTTAGTCCATTGTACACTCCCCACCATGAAACCAGGCTCCGGTATGGATGGACCAGTTTATACCGATTATGATCCAGTCATACTGAAGAAACTCAACTTACATATCGATGTTGAAACCGGCACCTTGACTAGCGGTTCACAATGCTGGCTCAGCTTCGGTAACCACATTCCCACATTTGAACGCATTGAGCATCTAGATACTTATGCTATCAATGGAGATACTTGCGATGCTCCTTACTATTCAATAGCAACTAGAGGTTATTTGGGAATGACGCTAAGTCTAGCGGTGTCTGCTACCATGGTTGTTACCTTCTTCAACCTTCGAAAACATGGAATGAAGTTCATGTCCAAGTCTGATGTTGAAGATCTCAGATCCCATGGCGGAGTTTCTAGTAAGACTAAGTCGAGTGAAGCCGTCTGGATAAAAGGACGACGACTTCCTTGGTTCCTGCTGATAATCACTGGCCTTGCACTAATTCTAACAGGGTTTACTGCGGTGGATATTGATCGAAATTATATTCAAGGAACAGCTGTGGGTATGTACGGTGTTATTGTGAGTGTTTGCCCTGTTCTAGGGCTCATGGTATCATGGGAGTTCATCAAGCGATGGGAACTCTTCGAAGAAAGAAAACTATTTGAAATGGACCCTCACACAATTCAATTCCCAGATCTCACATCTAAAGCTCGTGTTGTCCCCGTGATTTTATTCTATGGCTCCTGCTTCATTGCTTTATTTATGATGGTTTTAAGAAATTGGAGTAAACACCTGGGGTACAATAGCTTTTTTTCTATTGACATGCGTTGGGTTATTGGTGGCATATTTGAAGTTCTTGCCTTTTTGCAATTAGTCAACGCCTTGCGTGTTGCGATTTCTTATACCCAAGTTTTCCAGGTACCTCTAATCCTATCGTTCATTATTTTTATGAATTTCTTAACAGAGATTTATCAGGTATCTGTTATGATGATCAACGATGAAACCGTCTCTCCATTTCACCCATCCTCAAGTAAACTGTTTCCTGTGATTCTGGTTTATCTACCTCTCTGGTTCATTATTATTGCAACAAACCTCTTGGGATTGATTAAAGACAATGAAGACCAAGTAATTCTTCGACTTCGAGCTTTGCGATGGAAACTAAAGCAAGAGAATGCAGAGATGAGCCGAACCCAGGAATCTCGCGAGAATGATGCTGCTCAACGAGCCGAACGAAGAGAAGTAGATTCTGCGTTTCACCAACAGTATCCAACTTTCGAAGACTCTTCTGAGTCTGAACACGACGACAATTTAGAAAATTCGTCATCTCGAGTAGTTCAGTTTGGATCTTCATATGAAAGACTTGGAGCACATAGTCCTGGCTATGGCGTGTTGACTCGCCTATTTGGTGAAACCACACCTACAGCCAATTGGCTACAACACAATATCGCTTATTTTCCCCTCTCCCAAGCAAAGTCACAGTTTCTAAACGAAGAAGACTTCCCAGCCATCTCAATTTCTCAGGTCGGGAACAGAACAAGATCCAATGGGGAGGACAGCGACAGTGGAAGAGCGGATAATTTCAAACCATCGTCTTTTCTCTCGTTCTTTTCCAACTCGGCTCGACCGATCCCCGTGACTGCCCGGAGAGACTTGAACGATTTAGAGATGCAGCGTCTTTAATGATAACGGAGACATAATTGGATGGTTTCTCATTTTATTCAAAGTGTATAGTTTTAAATTGTTTGGATATCTAAGAAGTCTATTAGCAATAAATAATGTACATGTCAGGGGCCAAAAATACGCATCTTTTCACGCTCCACACGTGACCTAACAGCTATTCGAGCTTGTGCAAGAAGCTCCCGTTGTGTGTCTTCGCTTAGAGTGACATCTGTAGGTGTGGTGGTTCGCGAAGAGACAGAGGTGGTGGATGTGGCAGTAGAAACGCAGGAATTGAAGGAGTTAGCAGATTCGGTGGGGGAGGTAGAGGGGGCATATTTAGGAGGAGGAGGGAAGAAAGGGGCAGCACTACTATCATTTAGATTCCTATTGCTGGTCTTTTTCTTGAGCCGACTGGATGAGCTACCACTATTAGTGATGGGTAGGTTGGGGGTGTGATAGTGCCGTCGAGGAGATCGGGTGGGTGAGCCGTTGGGGCTGGGAGAAGCCCTTTGTTTAGGAGGGCTCAATGGCTGGTCAAAATAGCTTTTTTGCTTCTCAGGAGACATGAGAAGAAACAGCTCAGCATGCGATTTTTTACCCTTAAGCGAAGGAGTATTAGGGATGTTGAAGGCCTTGACCTCATTTTTTGGAGATCGTGGTGTGCTGGGACGAGAATGCTCTTCTAACTGAAAGATTGTATCTCGAAGACTGTCTCTAGATAAAGGGTCCTTGGTAGAAGGTAATAGGGATGGTTTCATGGGATCCTTGGCATCCCTTTCCTTGAGCCTCTCTTTGAAAGCTCCCCTATACAGTCTTTGCACCTGAACCTCAACTGCCAGCTTTTGCAAGAACGTACGAATGATTTGTGCCCGTTCATCTTTGGTGAAGTTGGAAGAGCTGGGCAGCTTGGCATCTCGGGTTCGGTCTATACAATCTCGAGCAAACCGCATTCGAGTGTTTCTAGCAATTGCATGCTCTTTGTACAGGTCAGAGTCTGCAAGGGTTCGAATGTACTCTTCATCAGAGGCCTCAGGTCTTAGCAGGACGAACTTGCAATTATGAGTCTTGTCAATCTCAGGGAGTGACGAAGTATGTGCAGGCAAAGAGGTGAGAATGCAGAAACTTCGAAATTTGTTTTTGGCCCAATCGATTGTAATTCTGTGCTCATCGTTGAAAAGCTGTCGTTCGAACTCACTGCGATTGTACATAATGTCGAGCTTTTCCACCTCACTCGGGGTCATGTTGGTGAAATCTTCGCCATTGGACTTTGATGGTGTGAGAGCTGCGCGCTCGCTGCTGAGTGACGTGGGTAGAACCTGGTGTGATCTTTTCTTTCGCAGTCGGCTTTGCAGCATACACTCCTTCAGCTCTTTAGCAACATCCTCAGATGAGTCTTTACGGAATGGGAGGTGTATTTGTTGGTTGCACCGTTTGTACATGAATGTGAGGGATTTGATTTGAAGGTCGATGTGGTCTTCATTGTCGCCCTGGCAATATGTTGGGATAGTTATGGCTGGCGTGGTTGAAGATGGCCATAGGAAAGAGAATAAGCCAGTCATGACGTAACCGAGGGAATTGAGATGTGAGTACGTGTGCTAAGTGGGATGCACTCTTTAACTGCTTTATTTTCTCAAGTGTTTTGTGAAATTTGTTCAAACGAGTGTGGGGAAGTGAGTTGGAGGCATAAAAGAGGAACAGTGTCAATAAGAATGAGAAACTATACTTCTCACATGTCAGTTTGAAAATAAGGTAATGGCCAGATGCAAGGAGAGTGGAGTGAGAAATGTACAGAATAGTGTGACTGAGGCTATTAACGGACAAACCTAGAAAATGGCAAGCAAGGGGTACATGATCAGCTGGACTCCAGGACCCTGAGCATTATTATTGGTGGCATGTGTGGTGTGTGTCTGTCACGCATCTAGTCTGTTTACCTTTGGGAACAAAGTTGGATTGTGCAGGGAGAACTGAAACTCTATAATGGTGACGGACTTGTGATATTTCTTTGTTCGCCGGTTTCGTGAGTCCACTCTGTCGATCTGATATGCTCCGAAACTTGGGTTTGAAATTATTGGGGCAACTCAACCTTTTCCCTAATGAGAGTATGACAGAAACGCTTGCGCAGTTTGCTTCCGGACTATACCTTTTATGCAAGTACCAGCATAATGGGGTGATAGGTGCACATGTGAAGGCAACAGCTGACTATCTGTTGGCCTGATTTTTGCCTTGTTTCCCGACAAAGTGTTGCTTTTAAGGGGCTTCATCGGGTTCCACCCGGAGATGATCACCAGGTCACTCTAGTGTGGCTCTAGTGTCAGAATGTAGCCCAGTTGGTTTCAGAACTCTCTTCAGGGCTGTATAAGATGTCTTATTGAACTGGTTAAACTATTTCAAATAATACTACAGCTAATAGAGGTTGCTGATAGTATAACCTGCAGAGTCGTTTGATTGTAATGTGTACGAGTAGCTATAATTAGTGTCTAATTCGAAACTCATTTCTTCACACGATACGAAGTTTCAGAATGTCTTGTGTTGTTTCAGTTTGGTGCTGTCAAACACGCAGCCTTGCATAAACTCTCAGCCAGTTGAAATAATATACTGAAACTCAACTTCGAAGAAGTGAGAATTGTAAAAAGTAATGTCATTAATCATAATCGTAAAAAATTGCAGCTTTTTGAGGGGTTCCACTCAATTATCTATCACCGCTATTAAACCTCGTGATGTCGATACTCATGCTCATAATGCTGTTCTATAAAACATCACACATCATTTCTCATGTGCCTTACCGGTTGACCCCGCTCAGTCTGTCCACCTCATCCTGAAGTGCTCGTAAGTCAGCCAGTATATCAGGGCTCGCATGATTCGTATTGTTGGAGTAACTGTTGCTGTTGAACGAGGTTGGTGGAGGACCTGCCCTCCGTGGAGGAGGTGGAACTGGTGGTTCACGCTGGAAGGGAAGCGGCTGAGGAGATGCTGATTTGTTTCGAGGTGGGGGAGGGGGAGGAGGAACCCGACGGCCATTGAGCCCAGCCGCACCCATACCAGTTTCAAATGAGGTGGGGGTAGGAGACAGGCTCTGAGATCGCTGAACACCAGGTACCATAAGATTATAAAGTGTGTTGGTATTATTCTCTTGGTTATGTTGCTGCGGGAACTGTTGATGCTGTTGGTAATGTTGCTGTACTTGTAGTTGAGGTTGCTGCTGGTTTTGGTATGCTTGCTGGGTATGAGAAGTACTGAAAACTCCTGAAAGCCCAGAGTAGTTGGTGGCAGCCGCAGATGGTACCTGTGGTTGGGGTGTGGAAATAGGAGATGGGGAAAATGAGGAGTTGGCAGAGATGTCACCATAAGACATATATCCTGCAAATGACGTGTTGGGTGGCCCAGAAGGAGCCCGTCCTAGAGTGTTATTGATAGAGCCGGTAGTGGTTGGTTGAAGACTGTTTGGTTGAAGACTGTTTGGTTGAAGACTGTTTGGATTGTGGGTATTCGCTCCTCCTGTGACTTGACTCACTAGGGCGTCCCGGAAAGCATCGCCCGGTGCATTCGAAACTCCACCTGTTGCTTGGCTCTGTAGAATGTTTCTAAAAGCATCTCCAGGAGTTTCTCCATACGAGCTTCCAAACGTAATAGGAGGGGGACCCACCTGGGGTTTTCCATGGTGCAGAACACTGTCCACCTTGACGTTTTTAAAGCCACTATCTTCCAGTGCCTCAATGACCTCGTTCTCATCATCTTCACCTCTGGAAGGGTTGGGAGGAGGTGGCTGCTGAATAGGAGAAGTGATAGTAACAGGTGGCACTGGTGCGGGTTGTGGCTGTGGTAGCGCTTGTTCAGCCTCTGATTGAAGGTCCTTTTCTGTTTGTCTCATATATGCCATGAATGATGTTTGGGGTGGTGGTCCTGTCTGTTGTCTCTCCAAGGGAGTGGGCTCATTCTCTGACGAGTCATCTTCATACTCAGACATACTCTGGGAATACACTGGGACAGCACCACTTTGACGTTGTCGCATTAGTTCCTCTAGTGTTCTTCCTGCCGCCGCTGTAACTTGCGGTGGCTCCTTAGTGAACTGCACCTTCTTTTTGCTCTTCTTTCGTCTATCTCCTGTGAGGAGAAGACTAGTGAACGAGTTGATGTCGAGAGGGGCTTCCGAGACAGTCACACCAAGCTCAGCCTCAGAGTTTTTGCGCTTACGGCTGAGAATAGATTTAGGTCGTAAAAGCGGAGCAGGCTGGTATATCATGCTCGTGCTAACGCTACTGCCATTGAGAACATGGCTCGTTAATCGTAGGAAACCGTAAAACTGTCCTGGATCCAGATTCACCAGCTGTTGGCCACATGCGTTGAGGATCTGTGTTAGCCATCGGGGTCGTAATATAATTTTCCTATTATTTCACTCACCTTCTGTTTGTCTTCCTCCTTGACGCCAAAGTTGTCCACAAATGTCAAAACGTCTCCGATTACAACACTCTCTTTTCCTTTCCGTAGCAGCAAGTCAGTGTACCATCTGCTGTATGCTCTGATCTCATCCTCCGTCAGAGACAACTGATCATATCTGATGGACTCCATGCGTGGGTGTTCCTCTGAGAGGTCTAGTGATTCAATACCTGCATTCCGCAATTGTACGTGTTAACTTGGCTGACTAAGCAATGGGAGTAAAGCTAAACGGTACACAGAACACGGTGCTTCTCAAAGATTCTCAGAATGAATGACCAATACTTGCAACAACAAAATTTACAGGCAGACTATGACGAGTTCAGCAAAATTATTGAGGATGCAGATGGTGAAAACGTCCAGGATCTCATTGAGACCGCCAACTACATGGTCAAGACGAAATACAAGGATGACCGGAGAGCGTTGATCAAGGATGCAGAGCTATTACAAATCATGGCGAGTAAAAAGACAAAACACATACGAAAGTACGCATTAGAAGAACCGGGCGTGATAGATATTAAGGAGGTCAAAGATTTAGTTCGTGGATATCTCGAAAAAAATGATGACGACCAATCTTTCGATGCCATTATGGATACCTACATTGACCTCTCCAAGATGACTGACACGATATCTGAATTCAAGCGTATTGGTGCTCTTGGTAGAATTGGAAAAATGTATGGAAAAGTAGCCCGAGGTGCCTCCCATATCATTGGGGCAGTCGCCAAAGAGCGACCAGAGAGGAAGAAGCCAGTCAGGAAGGAAACATCAAAAGAGGTAGCGTCGCAGCAAGTAGTGTCACAGCTTCGAGCTGATGAAGTGGATGCTTCTAAAAGCAATTTCCAAAAATATGGAGGCATCATGAAACAGAAACTTCAGGAAGAATATTCCTACCGTCAACAACAAAATGAGCCATTACCATTGCTACAGGTGATTATGGATCCTCGAAACTTCGAAACTACTGTTCAGAACTTTTTCGTCTTTTCTACATTGGTAGCAGGAGGAATGGCCAAGGTGTCTGAGTGTAGTGAAGATAACACTGCAATAGTCGAAATGTGTGACGAGGAAGAAACGGCTCGTCTGGTGAACGATAGAGACTCCCGTCGTCCAATTGTTTTGGAGATGGACTATGATACGTACGAGCAGGTTCTTGACGCGTATGAATTGAAAGATCAGGAGCCTTTTCTTGATCTGGGTGTCACAGCAGAAGGTGTCAATGCAGAGTGATGTAACAGTTGATTATTTATTTATTTCCAACAACGAGAATTCGGCGAGTGTTGGGTGATCTATGAACGCGATATTCAAAATCGAGGGACTACCGTTTTCAATTATGGCCAGAAGGAAACGGGTCTCATTTCTATATTGCACATCTTTTTCAAGATTAATTAGAGATTTATTTATGACTGAATGTAACTTCAACAGCAGTTAAGTGAGCCTTCATAAGAATTCAAAAGCGTGGACTTTCAGGGCTGATTCTGGTTATGGACTTATCTCAGGGATTAACACTTTATATACTTATTAACTTGTCTTCTGAAGTGCTTATTTAAGCCAAGCATTACCACTTCACTATGCAGAAAAGACCACCGAACAAACAGTCTATACCTTAAACACCTTAAGTAGTGGAACATCTCCTAGCAGTGTTTTCTAGAAGACGGTTGTTTTTTCTCATACATTCAATTGACTATAACATGAAATAACATAAATATGAAATAATTCTAAGTAATTGAAGTGAGTCTACTAGTTAGACTGTGCTTATTTTGGTGTTGTCACTGGAAAGCGGGTGACGTCACTCTGTATACAGATTGTGAAAGACACGATTTTTATTTTTCCAATCGGAGGCCCGATGGTTTAGTGGTATAATTCTCGCTTAGGGTGTCCTAGGCAATTTGCGAGAGGTCCCGGGTTCAATTCCCGGTTGGGCCCCACCTTTCATTCTCCCGGTGGCCAAGCTGGTTTAAGGCGCGAGACTGTAATGGTATATTGTAATCTTGAGATCGGGCGTTCGACTCGCCCCCGGGAGAATCTTTTTGGTGCGCAGTAACGGCAACTAATTTTTATTTTTGTCTGGCTGAGGGGTAACTGCCATCCCCTCAGCCAACTGCCCAACATTTCCCTAGTGCCACTCCACAGGGGCATGATAGCTGCACTGTCGGACGCAAGATTGTCCTGTTATTAACCAAATTAAACTCTGATAAAGAAAGGTGGGGTTTGGAGGAGCATAAAGAAAAACAAGATCGTCAGTCGATTTTACCGAGGTGATATGGCAGAATGGATCAAAATCGGTAGAGAAATGGTTTATTTTGATTGAACACATCTGCATCGCCTGCGGTGTCATCTACAAAGTTTCCATGACTCGAGACATGACTCAAAATGAGTCGCACCAACACCCTTAGCACACTACAGTACAATCGCTGTTCCCCCTCTAAAGTTAATTGACAGAAAATTAAAAGTATATAAGCAGGGATCCCCTTCCCAGCATTCTCATCATCACTATGTCTACGGAATCGGCAAGCAACAGCATCCTTCATTTGTCACGGGTCGCAGACGTTCCATTGAGTGAATCGTTCCGTGGCAGTATCACCAACTTTGTGCGATCTGGGGGTCATGAAAATGATGATTTAAAACCTTGTTACATTGACGCTAAGACTGGCAAGACGCTGACACAAAAACAAACGTGGGATTTTGCAGATAGGTTTCGGGCACTACTCTCCTATGACCATCATCTCTGTGAATCCGGCCAGGGTAGACAAGGAGACCCAGGATTGGGAGACGTAATGATTACCCTAGTTCCCAATCACCTGCTGATTCCTTCTCTGCATTTTGCTGCCCTTGATCTAGGGGCAACTGTGTCGCCTGGATCAGCAGCATACACTGTTTCTGAGCTCACCAATCAGATTAAGCTCACTGGAGCATCTTTGGTCGTTTATACACGAGCTGCTGCTGATGTCGTGAAGGAGACATTGGATCAATTTAATGGTGCGGTCAAAAGTGTCGATTTTGAGACTCTAATTGAGAAGGCGCCAAATGTACCACCACATCTAATTGCCTCCACCAACAAGGTTAATCTCACTCCCGAAGAGTCGTATGATAAAGTCGCATACCTTGGCATGTCTTCAGGCACTTCCGGAGGTTTGCCTAAGGCTGTCAGATTGACCCATTTCAATATGACGAGCTCGGCAGAGCTATCCAAGCGGTCGGCGCCTTCGATATCTGGATCAGATCAAATAGCTGGAGCTATTATCCCTGTTAACCATGTTTATGGACTTGCTAAATTTATTATCGCTATGCCCAAGTCTGGTGCTACAACAGTCTTTCATTCTAAATTTGATCTTATTGAAATGTTGGAGACTCAGAAGAAATACAAGATCAACATGTATTCGCTGGTTCCTCCAATTATTGTTCTACTAGCTAAACACCCAGCTGTGGAAAAGTATATTCCTTCATTGCGTCAGCATTTGAGATATGTTACATCAGGGGCTGCACCCTTGGGTGCTCAAGTAGTTGAGGCTTGTAACCTGCGACTAGCAGGCGCATCTTCTGGTGTAAACAAGTTTGGTGGCCTCAAGATTGTTCAAGGTTATGGGCTCACTGAAACCTCGCCAGTCGTGACGACATTCGATCCTGCCGACCCCGATCGACATGCCCGATCTTGCGGCAAGCTTGTTCCAAACACTCAAGCTCGAATTGTATCTGAAGATGGGATTGACCAGCCGGCTTACGAGCTTCCTGACATTTCTCAGCTAGAGGCTGAATTGAAAAAAGGCTCTCTGCCTACTGGAGAACTTTGGATTCGAGGGCCACAAGTCATGGACGGATACCATAATAATGAGAGTGCTAACCGCCAGTCATTTGTTGATGCCACAGACTATACCCCCGATATGCCATTTTTCATGAAACGATGGTTCCGGACTGGAGATGTTGCTTTGGTTGATACTCTGGGCAGATATATGATTGTGGATCGAACTAAGGAAATGATCAAGAGTATGAGTAAACAAGTTGCTCCTGCTGAGTTGGAAGATCTCCTTTTGGGCCATCCACATGTTGCGGATGCAGCAGTGATCGGTGTCCACTTGCTGGAGAAAGGAACTGAAGCCCCTCGGGCTTTTGTTGTCCTCAGGGAACCAAAACTCGATGCAGTCGAGATAAAACGATGGATGGATGCACAGGTACCGAAGTACAAGCAGCTTCATGGTGGTATTGTTGTCCTTGATACAATTCCAAAGAATCCAAGCGGTAAGATTCTTCGGCGGTTACTGAGACAACGAGAGGGGGATATTGTACTGGGCGTCAATGTGGCCAAGCTGTAGATACTACCTCTCTATTTCATTGTTGTTTTTTTTTGTTTTCATAGATATATTTCAAGATTCTTCTAGGTAGGTTTGTTTGTGAGTAATATGATGAAGCCAAGAATCACTAGTTGGTTGAGAGTATCCTGTATATTATGTATTTTTTTAAGTCCACATCAAATAATGCAACAATTAAATGGATATGTCATCAACCCATTAAGTTCCATCATGCATGAATCTAATGCACTTCCATCTTATGGAGTTAGAGCTACCGCAATCTCCAATCCAATCATTGGCCATTGCCTCAGGAAAAAATGGTAAGAGTAACAGACACAAGAAGAAAGCAGGATCAATATATGCCCACACCTAATACACAAACTTGCTCCGAAGACTCAGACGTCTCGGACGACATGTTTGAGATTGAGTCCGATACCGATGATGGTCCTGAATCTAAACGACGAAAGACAGAGCGTGAAAGTCAAGGTAGAAAGCTTGATCAAAAGCTCCTTGACAAGTGGGATGATGAAGACAATTACTATAAAACGATCATCGGGGAAGTGTTACAGAACAAGTACAAGGTGACAGACCATCTGGGCAAAGGAGTTAGTGCAACTGTTGTTAAAGTGGAGATGGAAGGAAACAATGGAGAGCATTGCCAGGAAAACGGTACGAATGATGGAATGGCAGTGAAAATCATCCGTAATAATGAAGCCATGCGTAAGTTAGGTGAGGGTGAAGCAAAAGTGATTGAACGTCTAAATAAACACCAAACTACAAGTTCGGTCATTGGTTTGATTGACAAGTTCGATCACAAGGGCCATCTCTGCATGGTGTTTGAAGGTATGCATTCCAATCTTCGGGAGGTGCTGAAGGAGTTTGGAAGGAACCAGGGAATTAACCTCCGTGCAGTGAGATTGTATGCGCGTCAGATTTTTGCTAGTTTGAAAGTGTTACGCGAATGTGGTGTCTTACATGGTGATATCAAGCCCGACAATGTGCTTGTCAATACCAAAAGATCGTCTATCCGGCTGTGTGACTTTGGTTCGGCCATAGAAGCAGACAAAGACCAAAAGGTACGGTCAGAACCCATGCCTTACCTTGCGTCTCGGTTCTACCGAGCTCCCGAGCTCATTCTAGGCGCCCCATTTGACTATGGAGTTGATATGTGGTCAGTTGGGTGTTCGCTTTATGAACTTTACACTGGCCGCATATTGTTTGCTGGTGCAAGTAACAGCCATATGATCAAATGCATCATGGAAGTTCGTGGTAAATTCAGTCACAAGCAACTGAAGAAGGGAATATTCACCGACAAATACTTTGACGAAAATCTAGATTTCTTGTCTGAAGATGTAGATCCTCACTCTGGCCAAATCACTAAAACCCGTCTTCTATACACACAAAACCAAGCATCGATACCCATCAAGAGTCTTGTAGGCAACTGCAAGGAAACAGGGTCAGACATCATCCTCCAAGGTCATTTCATTGATCTCCTTGACAAGATTTTTGCCCTAAACCCCGACAAGAGACTCACTCCTGAACAAGCACTTCTACACCCATTTTGTCAAATGGAAACACGTTAACATATTGATACAATACCTAGAGCAATTTTACATAACCCTACCTTTTTGCATTCTGCGCATTCATAGTCGTACTTTTTACCTAGCTACAACAGGGTCAACA
Organism: Yarrowia phangngaensis; assembly: GCA_900519005.1. Taxonomy (NCBI): domain Eukaryota; kingdom Fungi; phylum Ascomycota; class Dipodascomycetes; order Dipodascales; genus Yarrowia; species Yarrowia phangngaensis. The sequence continues at coordinate 1,434,134 of ULGR01000003.1, forward strand.
ACTATGCGATAATTTACTATGTACATCTAGATCTTATGTCTAGCCTCAGGGTTGGTATGGTAAGGAGACCAGATACCTCGGACACTCTCATTTATACTCTCAACAGGGCTCTTCATCTTCTGTCGGGGAGCACCATCTGAGTTCTTGAGCATCTCAAACTTGGTGTTGATAAATCGGGGGTGTTTGTTCTTGCAGCAGATAGTCTTTTCAGCTCCATTTACAAACTCGCCTCGAATGAAAGGGTGGCCAATGTCCTTAACGGCAACAAACTCGATCTCAGGGTTCTCTGCTGCAAGTTTCTTGAGGTTCTTATCCAAATATTGTCTGTGTTAGTAGGGAATAAAATGATGACTGCAACATAACAAGCAGGACATCGAGCTTTACTGCTCTTTCTCGTTTCCCACAAAGTCTTCTTCCACTCCTTCTGTATTTTCTCTTTACTTACCTCATTCCATTGGAGGATCCACCCCAGTTGCAGTATCTGAAAGTGACCTTCTTGCACTGAAGTACGAAGTTACCGACACCGTTGAGGTTACGGGCGACGCTCTGGAAAGCTGGTCTAGCCGACATTCTTTGATGTGTGTGCTCGTTGAATTTGGTGTATACCGTTCAGGATCACTGTTGCTGTAGGTTTAACATTTTTCAGTGGTAGGGTAAGTTTTCACGTGACCTTGGAGAAAAGAAAGAAATATCAGTAATGAACTTGGACAACTGACCGATTAATAAAATTGATTACTATTAAGAATTTGTTTCCTATGGTATTGAGCTCAAGAATAAATACGAGAACCTTCAACTACATTGTTAAGTCACTGTTTACTAAAGCTAACTTAAGAGTATTGATTGGAAAATATGCAATTCAGGTCCAACAACCACGCTAATTACATCACACCACAATGTCACGAGCACGAGTGTTCAGTCCGTTTATCAGACTGCTGCACACTTCCCGGGCATGTAACAAAAATGTCAAACTCGAAAACCCCTGGTTCAAGGGTGAAGGACCTATGGAGCGAAGTAAACGAAAGCTAGAGAATACTGCTGCTCGACCTGGAGGGGCCTTAGCTGAGTATGATCTCTACGGCGACCTTGAAACAGCTCAAAACAATGTGGAGGGTGTTTTGAGTAACGGGTTCATTTTCAAAGACGATAAGGTGATCAAGAGCAAATCTCCGAGTGGCAAGCAGCCTGTAGGAGTCATTCTTATGGGTATGTCTGAAGTCTTTTCTTGGACTCTATCCTCGGATTGCATTAATGGCCTCGATACAGGATTAGTTGAAATTGATCCTAAGGCATTGGGGGTGTTTGAGGTGGTGTATCCTCGGCCCGAACTATTGATTTTTGGACTCGGCAAGAAATCAAGAGTTTTGTCACCCAAGACTCGAGAATACCTAAACTCGCTGGGCATCTCAGTGGAGATATCCGACAGCGCCAATGGTGCCAAGAATTTCGATTTATTGGCTACGGAGCGACCTGGTCTAGTAGCAGCCGCTTTGTTCCCCCCTGACTTGTAGTCACTTGTTGTATATAGCACACTGTATTTATTGAGCCATTTTGATTGTAGAATCTGTTCAAGATGTCTGTATGACCCTTTGTATCGAAGTCCTACAGAACTGGAAGTCAACTTCCAATTCACATGATTATGAAGGAAACGGTAGTGGGCAGGTGCTCACCTATATTAGACCAACTGAAAAACGACCAATTGTACTATTCCTCCATTTCATTTCATTCATGAAATTCGCTGGTCTGGGTAAACAACCAAAGAATACCACTGCTCCAAGAAATATTTGAACATACCTACATAAACTCTATACTGCTAATACACTTAATTTCATCGACCATTCACACCAGGGACTCCCACAAAATCACATGGTAAGTATCAGCTTGAATGAAATATATATCAAACTAAACGGCATTGACCATTTCTAACACAGGCTGAATTAGAAAGGCTCCCTCCCCATATACAGCGGCTTTTTCCAGAGTGCCCTGAGCCGAGATACCTTGAGCCTATCGATTACTCTCCTGAGAAACGGAGTACAAAACCAATTAGCGGTGTGGCAGCATATGTTGAACTGCTCAAACAACCTGACCCAAGTTATGTGCCCACGGAATCTCGGCGTGTCAAGCAACAGAGAGAAAAGCGGCTGAAAAATGAGAGGCATAAAGTGACTCAACAAGAGAGAAAAGAGGCGTGGAATCCTAAGAAGGATGAGAAGATTGTTGGTGACCCTTTTCAGACGTTATTTGTTGGTCGATTGGCGTATGATGTTACTGAAAATGATCTAGAAGAGTTCTATATCAAGTTTGGGCCGATCAAACATATCCGGATTGTGCGGGATACAACCACCGGAAAAAGTAACGGATATGGATTCGTTGAATTTCAAGAAGAGGAAGATTTCAGAAAGGCGTTTCAAATGACAAACGGTGCGATAATCAAGGGTAGAAAAGTGGTGGTGGATGTTGAGCGAGGTAGAACTGTAAGCGGCTGGCTTCCTCGCCGCTTGGGCGGTGGAAAGGGTGGACGAAACTATACCAAAGAAGCGGAGCGTCGACCTATTGGGTCTTCTGTTGCAACAAGAGGCCCAGGAAACAGAGATGCATTTTCTGGTGTCAGAGATAGACCTGGACCCTCCTTCAGAGACCCTCGTGGATCAAGACCACCTGAGGATTCTCGAGATTCGTACAGAGGCTCGCGTGGAGGACGCGGAGGATATGGTGGACGAGACTATAGAGAAAGGGATCCTCGAGACAGGGACCCACGGGATCGAGATCCACGAGATCGGGACCCTCGTGACAGGGAGCGAGATATGCGTGATCGTGAAAGAGAACGACGGTCTCAATATCGTGACCGAAGTCCTGGTAGAAGAGATCGTGGTGGTCGCGACGATTGGGATTCTAGAAGAGGAGAAAGCAGAGAACCAACTAGGTATTACTAAGGGGAGTCACAGACAGTGTGTCAGAATCGCAGCATTTTTACAGGGTGTATAATAATTTGGAAGCGGGTTGTTATTTCTTGTTTTCGTAGTTGCTAGCTGTGTAATGCGGCTCACACAACCTAGATATTATTCTCCAAAGGTTCTTTTAGTCTCAGTAACTCTTTTCTACCTCAATTAGTATATCGTCTGCCTGAGTAATGAGCCAACAATTCTATAATATGATGGTAGAGTTTATAGGCTTTGGTTCAATAGTCTGTTTACAACCGAGATGATGGAGTGCCTAATTTTGACCGAATATCTTAACGCTATAATCAATTTCATTCTTGCTGTTAATTAGTTGGATTTTTTTTTTCTCATACATTCAATTGACTATAACATAAATATGAAATAATTCTAAGTAATTGATGTAAGTCTACGAGTTAAACTTTGTTCAACAGGTTATACTTAACAATTCAGACTTTCTAGTTAAAGAAAGCAACTGGTGGTCACGGGTTAACGTTTTTGGTCCGAAAGTCCGATTTGACCAGAATCGAACTCCAGACCATACGGGGTTAAACGGGGTTCTTAAGACTACCACTCTACCACATGGTAGCCCTAAGTCACGTGACTACAAAATGAATTTGAACAAAATGGACCGTGTATTTTTTGGGAACAAAAGAGGACGTGGCGTAATGGTAGCGCATTGGATTTCGGTTCTTCTGAACGACGTCCTCCAAAGGCTGCGGGTTCGAGTCCTGTCGTCCTCTCTTTTTTAAAATGTTGTTAATCATAGTTAAATTAGATCTCGCATTTCCCCTCGACAGTCACCAGCTGCATGGGGAGCTGGATTCTCACCCACTTTTTTTCAAACCCACGTCGGTCAAAATGTTCCCTTCATTAGCGACACCAAACTTGGTCGCAGACACAGGTTCCACTTATAATCAATCTATTTCTGATTCTTTGGCCAATGAAGATGCCCAACTAGCCAATCTGTTTGAAGGGTTGGAACTTGAGACTCGAGTGGCTGGATCCTCCAGCCGGGCAAAGAAATGGACAGGAAAACGGGCAGTTGATGTATTCAAACAAACGACTTGGTCTCCTGATGGATCTTCTCTCATCACAAGTAACGAAGATAACGGGCTGAGACTGTTCATTGTACCCCCTGATTTACTCTCTGACCGGTCGAAACAACCTCACAGCTTACATCCCTATACTCGTGTTTTCTATTCTTGCCCAATTGTTACATTTTCTATTTACCCAGCGTTTCAATTGACTGACTACACTTCCTGTTTTGGAGTGGTGAGTCAGAGGGGCCTGCCTATCCAGATCACCAATCTTTTGAGCGGATCTCAATCTGTAGGATGTTACAAGTGGACTGATCTGGGAAATGAGCAATTTATTACACCTTCAAATCTTTCGTTTCGGCCAGGCTCAGACTACTTGTTTGCAGGCTCTGAACGTCGCCTCGCCATGTTCAACATCAATTGCGTTGGGGCTGAACCAGAATACCAATGGGATATGCCAGGCTTTGGTCTAGTTTCATATATTTCCCATTCATCTAAACAAGTAGCTGTCTCTTCGTTCTCCGGGGGGTTGTCTTTGTTTGATTACGACTCTATGCGAGAAGTGGCCAAAACTACTTCTGCTCCCACTGCACAGGGAATTTGCCAAACTATTTGGTCCCCAAACGAAAATTATCTACATCTTATTTGTCGTGGAGCGTCTGAGATTCCTGTTTTGGACGTACGAATGGGTCTGAGACACGTGGCTACTTTGGGAGGCTGGGAGGGCCAAACTAATCAGAGATTGTGGGCTGACAAAAGCATAACAGGACTCGGGTTGACCGCTGGAACCATTGAGGGTAAGATCAAGACTTGGGAAGATATCGATATGGGTATTGATCGTATGTTTGAAGCATCCTGGATGGCCCACTCATCACCAGTCACTACAGTGACTTCCAACCCTTTAGCAGGTGTCGGGGTAGTTGCTACCAGTTCTGGAGAACGGTTGACGGAAAACACAGACACGATCGATTGCAGTTTGAAATTATGGGAATTCCCTAATGGGGAATAATGTCCCACATAGATAAAGAAAAAACCACTAACGGATCCAGCATTATTAAATATTTATTAACCTACCTGGAGAAGCTCCACTCTTGTTAGTAGGATCCAAGCCATGTACGTAGTTGTAGCTAACCATAAAGCCTTACTTGGGTTGCCCAAACAGCCGTCTCTGGATCTCCAGAGACATTAGCCCTTGAAGTTCATCGGAACCGATCTGAACTCCATCCTTCACCATACGCCCAACAGACTTCCATTGGCCTTTTGTGGAATAATTTAGCAGGTTAGCGTGTGGTTCGTGATCTTTCTTACCCATGGCTTCTCGCAAACCTCTTCCTTGTGAGTGCGCGGGTTTTCCGCCCAGTGTTTTCGCCAACTGAGCATTTTTTTCACTTAAATCCAACATGAGCTTAGAGGTGTAGTCGTGATTCAGTTGAATCGTGGATTGAGACAGAGTAGCAGCCCAGTTTTTATTCCACAACAGCTGAAGCAGATTTTCGTCCAACGATGACTTGAAAAATGATACATCGAGCTCATAGTATCGTTCTGAATGAGCTCCGTAGTCTTTTGCCTTTGACAGAGGCACACTCTGATCATCGCTGTGTTTGGTTTCCTTTACTGGTGGCTTATAATCTTTCGGGTATGTTCTAAACGCCCCAATTTCCACTTTCCCAGCAGAGATAGTTCTGTTTGGATCCACAACTATCGCCAAAAATGGTTCTTGAAACTGCTGGTTCTGGAATTGGGTGTCCACATCGATTCCACTTAGCCAGCAGCCGTATCCTGGATGTGAGTGGTACCAACCGACAATATTCTCCCGTCGACCTACATCTTTCAGACCCTGCAAATATTCTACCATAAACTCAATGCCCTCCTGTTGCGCATTAACTCTCGTTTCTGTTCCCTCAACAGGTAGTGGGTAACAGTCCATAACAACAAAAGTGTTGGGGAGAATCTTTCCAGTCATCATTCCCATGACTTCAATGGCACCACCTGATCGTGCATGCATTGCCATTTTAACAAGAGCGATAGATGAGACCAACACATTTCGAAAGTGTGAGGGATCAGATTTCCATGGACGAGAAGCAAGCAGCTCTTTCTGTTCCCGCTCATCGTAGTTGTACAGCGCGTCACGGTCAAAGCCGAGCTCTGACGACGTATCCACGTCCACAATATTGTTTTCCACCTGGAACGTTGCCAACGCTGCCATTGTATATGATGGGCACGATTGTGTCAATATTGAGAACCAGATGTGGTACCCCAAAGCTTAATGAATTGGGTTGGAAATATGGGGAAGATGTCCTCCATACTGAAAAAGAATTGCGCGTTGAGGAAAAAAAGGAACAAGTAAGCGAAAATTCAAACAAATTCGGGACAGATAAAGTCATGATATGCTTGGGCAATTTGTAACGGCCTTTTCTCAATTGGAAGATAATATGGCTCATTCAGAGATTATCAATTATCCTTACCTAGCTAGAAAAGCACAACCAAAGATTAACTGAACTAATTGGTGCATCACCATAAAAGAATCATTGAGTTATATTACCTAGCTGGACTGTCGTGGTCAGTATGCCCTTTCTCGTTGTGAGGTTCATTCACTAACTCATTAAGTTTGCACGCGTCACGTCTTCATAGAACACTAGTAATCCGTGCACCCTCAACTCTACAACACCCATGCAATCATTTTTTGCGAAATCCCAGCAAGCGCAGCGGTCTGAAGGCAAAAAGACCAATAAGAATAAATCGCCTCCTCCGTGGGTCGAAAAGTACCGACCAAAATCTTTGGACGATGTATCTTCACAAGATCATGCTGTCACGGTTCTCAAACGGACACTAGGGTCCGCCAACCTGCCTCACATGCTGTTCTACGGTCCTCCCGGTACTGGAAAGACATCGACTGTACTTGCTTTGGCCAAAGAGCTTTACGGTCCAGAATTGATGAAGGATCGAGTTCTGGAACTCAATGCATCTGATGAACGAGGAATCGCCATTGTGCGAGATAGCATAAAGACGTTTGCGGCACAAAAGGTAGTTGCTCCAAAGGACCATATTGCTGAAAGGTACCCCTGTCCTCCTTTCAAAATCATTATTTTGGATGAGGCTGATTCTATGACTACAGATGCCCAGAGTGCTCTACGTCGGACAATGGAGACTTACTCAGCGCAAACTCGGTTCTGCTTGATTTGTAACTACGTGACACGAATCATTGATCCGCTTGCTTCCCGTTGCTCGAAGTTCAGATTCAGACTGCTTGACGGAAGCGACGCTTTGGCTCGGTTGAGACATGTTGCTGAATCGGAATCCCTGAATCTGGAGGAAGGAGTGTTAGAGAACATCCTAGAAGTTGCAAACGGTGATCTGCGAAGAGCCATCACAATCTTACAATCGTGTTCTCGTCTTAGCGGCGAAAATTCTGCTCAAAAGGACGAAAACGGCGATAGTCCTATGATTGAAGCACGACCCATAACAATAGTTGACGTCAATGAGACAGCGGGTGTCATTCCAACAGAGACATTGAAAAATATCATACAGGCTTGCAGAGACTTGAAGGGACCAATTGGAGAATCCATTCCAGACGTTCTTTCTGCTGTCAAAGAAATGACGTACTCTGGATGGAGCAGCGCTCAGATCACATCGCAAATTCATGATATCATCATTACCGATCCACTTATTGATGGTCGAAGTAAGAGTACAATTGCAGAGCTACTGAGTGTCACTGACAAGCGTCTAGCCGATGGTGCAGATGAGTCCTTAGCCACTCTCAATTTAGTGGTGGGTATCGCAGAAGTACTAAGCGGCGCCAAGTGATGGACCATTATTTGTCATTGAATGGACTGTCTTTCTCAACTCATTGATATGTCACTTTTAAACACCGTTAACTTTTAAAATTCGTTATGTATAGAAATAAATAATGGCTACATCAAGATTCGTAATCCTTGGTAAAAACTGGCCACTTGTCAACCTCCATCAGATGCCGCATAGTCGGTCTTCCATGGGGACAGTTCCATGGCTTATCTAGGCCCGCCAAGTTCCTCACTATTCTATCCATTTCTTTCTCCTTCAGTGCTGTTCCCACCATGACACTTCCTCGGCATGCTCTAGAAGCAAAGATGTCACGAACTTTCTTGGGGCGTACTGAGTTATTCCCAGGGTTCTCCTCGAACAGTACTACCAGTTCACGGAAATCCGGCATTCCAAAAACGGTACCACCAGTCTGGGGGAAACCTTTGATCTGACATTTTTGTCCTGGAGGGAGAGAATCGTCAATTGCCACGAGGAATCCATTCTTCTTGAACAAGCTAATGTTGCTACTGACAACGGATTCTTCCAATGGAGTGAGCTCCACGGTGAGCGGATTCACAAGGGGCTGAGGGGTAATCTTCGACTCTTTCTGGAGACGTTCAAAGTTGAACTTTTCATCACTGGCATGTTGATCAATAATAAATAAGTTCTCCGAGTTGGAAACAATAATAAAAGCCTCATTAAATTGGCCAATAATGTGAAACTTGAGGAAATCTCTCTTTGAAACGGTGAGATTCAGTTTGGACTCGGCTGATGAAGTGTCATCTAGGGTTGATGATGCAGGGTAAGTGGGGTTGGAGAACGCCGTCAATTCCCCCAATACAGCAGAGGTGTCCTGTAGTCGTTTCACATCATCCGTTGAAATATGCAGAGCACTTCTTTGTCCAAAAGTCTCAAACTCTGGAAGATTTGCGTAAGTTCTTTTCCTTGATGAGGGCCTAGACAGAGAAGGGGATAAAGGCGATGATATAGAAGCAGATGGAGGTCTCATAGGGGAAGTTATCCGAGAAATGTTGGATTTTGCAACTCGTCGCCTGCTTATGATTGGGCTACTTGCTGTTGAGTTGAATGAAGTGTCGGATTGAGAATAGGACAGACTGTTGTCCCCCTCAGTAAAGGCGTCGTCTTCTTCAAGTTCATGATCCATAGAAGTGTCAACATATGCATATTGCTCTGGGACGAGATCGTCATTGCTCTCTCTATACCCATTCTGTATCTCCTCGTCTTGTTCTTCAGTGTCTTCCTGTTCAACCGTGTCTTCCAGTTCTTCGATATCTCCATGTTCTTCCATGTCTTCCAGATCCTCTATATCTTCATGTGCTTGATGTTCGTTGAGTTCTTCATGAAACTTTCCGCAGTGCTCGGCTCTATCGCCCACTGCATCATACATTTCTTCACCCTCGCCATATTCCACCATTTCAGGCTCAACAGTACCTGGCTCCTCATCAGCCATGCCATTGTTATCATCGCTCATTTGATTGATAACCAAAGATTCAGTCTCATCAACATAAGTAGTGGAAAAATCAGACTTTGCCTGGTCACGCTCTTCGATTACAGTTATTCGATTCTGGATCGAAGAAGACGTCTGGGAAATTGGTGAGTCGCATGAAACGCCACTTGAATCAGCCTCAAGTTTCATACTTTCGTCTTTTACATTCCAGTAAATCTGACTACTCATTGGTTGGACCTTGACATCAACTGTACTTCGGGGAACGGACTGCCCTGAAGTCTCAAAGGCATCAACAAGGTGCTCACGTATACTATTAATGACGTCAACCTCATTGTGTAGCATTATTGTGCGCTTGTCTGGAGAAACATTGACATCATAAGTATGGGGTGGGAGCTCCAGGTTAATCATCAGAGCAGGCTTTTGCAGGTGGACAAATGACGTATACACATCTTGGAACACCTTCTGCAGTTTCTTGAACGTGAATGGACGTTTGTTGACAAACAAGAGTTGCTTGTCATTGGCATTTCGACCCATACCAAACACTGGTTTGGATACAAGTCCGGCGACTCGTACAACATAGTTAGGAAGATCATCCGCCCCTAAAAAGCCTCGCTTGGAATAGGTTACATCGAACGAAAAATCAATTTCCATTAAATGGCTTCTCAGTTCGTTGCCGAAAACCCTCCCAACAGCTTTGAGCATGTCCCCAGTTCCATCAGTTGCAAGTTGAACATTCCTATTCTTGTTGTTGGTTATATGAACAATGTTAAAGCGTACATCGGGTCGTATAATGGCGTACGCTTCTAACATCCGAATGAGCCCTGGGTGACCGTTCTTAGCATTGCGTTCAAACTCTTTGCGGCGCACAACAGCACTATGAAATAGTCGTCTAATAGTCACAGCAGTACCTCGTTTTCCTGCAATTGGTTTAGAGCTTTTGATTGATCCATCTCTGTTGAACTCAAGCTTTGCAGCGGGTTCATTGGGATCTCCACATGTGACTATTTCCAACTCAGCCATCTCGCAGATCGAGGCCAATGCTTCTCCTCGGAACCCGTAGCTGGTGACTTCTGCCAAGTCGCTGAACTCGTTGATTTTTGATGTCATATGCTTTTTTGCCACGTTCTCAAATTCAGTCTTGGGGATTCCATTTCCATCATCAATGACCTCGACACGGTCCTTTCCATAATCAAAAATCTTGATCTCAATGTTCTTGGCGTCTGCATCAAGAGAGTTCTCTACCACTTCTTTCACAGCCGAGTTGAGGTCCGTCACTACTTGCGCCGACGTGATTTTCCTAATGGAGGTGCTGTCAATCGCCTTTATAGACATGGTGTAGGGGGCAAATACAGGTGTTTCGCGTTTTAATTAAAGCCAGATGCATGGTTACAAATATTAGGTTTTCGTGTATCAGAACATCACTATTTTGTATTATTGTGAAGGCTTTCACTTGATGTTTTTATACCTCTAGATCGAACAAAATTTTGCTTGATTGTTTCTTGTTGTCGATTTTTCTTGATTGGTTCGCATGCGTCTTACTTATATGTAGTCACTGATTACAATGAAATCTAACTCTATCACTTCACCACATCAAGTCATGAACATTCGAAGGTCGCATTGCTCATGATGAAGGATTCCGGCATGGTAACGTATGCATCTCTATTGGCTAGTGTCAAGACATTTCTGGCTGTCTATATCCACAACATCCTTTACTACTTCAACGTCTATCCGCCAGAGGCCTTTACGCAAGTGCGTCAATACAACGTTGCTGTCTGGCAATGTCGATCTCCAGCTGTAGAAAGCTACATCCAAGAAGTCTGTGATGAATGCACAAATCTCTTGAATGAGCACAAATGCTCTACTCTGGCAGCTGCGATCTTTAAATCACCGTCTAAACAAGTCGCCTTGATACCAATCAAGTTTTCGATACCCAGCCTCCCCGAATCGGATCAGGAGGTTCCAATTACCGACGTGCCCACATTATTGCAAGATCTTCAGTTGGAATATAACGCGTTTTTCACCAAACTAGCTAATTTTGCACCCTCGTTCAACCCTTCAGGAACACAGCATACATTCAAGATTCTGGTTGAACTTGAGGGAAGTCATACTTTAGAAAAGTGGATAGTGTCTGGTCACCCAAAGAGCAAACATATTCCAGACCTAGACCAAATCGCACTTAGAAAGATTGAGTCTGGCCCTGTATCTGTTGTCAGCTGGGTTGAGTTTGCTTAATCATACATAAAATCACATACATCAAAGTGGCAAAGCCCGTTCAATGATATTTAGTTTACATCAAAGAGATCTGATATTGTTGTCTATGCTCTATATCGACATGCGTAATGCTATTATTCCAACCCCAGCATGGTCTTGGTATTCTCGTAGACCAAATAACTTATACTGACTGCAGGAGCCACTTTGGCCAAATTCGGCGCGAGGCCACGGAACAACCCCCGGTAACCATCCTTGGTCACTGCGTGGTTATAAGCATCCATGATGCCAGTATATGTCTGAGGGTGAGAGGCTGTGCCCTGAGCCTGGAGTCTCGTTCGTAATAGATTGACGGGGTACACCACTGTTGCTCCGACAGAACCGGACAAGGCGCCCATTGTTAGGACAGCCATATTACCAATCTTAACATCTGAAACATCACACCCAAGACGCTTTGCCTCTCGAGCAATATATCCTTGTTTCATGACCTGGAAGGTGCCAAGATCGAGCGCCGCGTAAGGGAAAATACCTCCTAGGCCAGCCCACAAGCCCCGGTAATATGTGGCCAAGCCACCATTGCGCCACATTTGCTTCATGGTATGCCAGAGCAAAGCGTTGCCCTGTAGTGACCCTGTTGGAGGCTCACATTGGATTCGGAATTTGAGGGTATCAATGGGGTAGACTACAAACTGCGAGACCACTCCTCCGATACCTCCTGCAAGGAAAGTTGAAGCTCGAGACAGATCAGCAGTGTCTTCCACACCCTCCAGTTGGCACAGGAATTTCTTGGCGGTTTCGAATGAGCCAAACTTCATGGCGGACTCGGGGATCACCTTGAAAACGTTGAGACCGTTGCCAATGAAGAATGACCTCATTCCTCCCTCAGCCCAAATATTCTTAATTGCGTTTGTCAGTACGTGGTGCCGGGCCATAAACCCAGACATAGGTTTTGCTTTCGTCGCTGTCTTCATCACACCCTCACATACAGCCTCTGAAGCTGCTGCAGCAGTGGTGGCTGGGTTGACTGGATCAGCAATGAGGTACACTTTGAGACGATCAAGTGGAGCTGTCGCTGTTCGAGAAATAGCTCCTGCAAGACCACCTGCCATGAAATACCCCAACCCTTGTAGAAAATCCCCAACGAAAGTCACTTCACCCTCCACACTAAAATCCAGCTCTTCTACAAAAAATGTGTAGGCGGCTTGGAGGGTAGCCCCCGTCTCATTGGGTACCAATAATAAAAAATCGCGCCACTCCTCGAAGCAAATGTACCCATCCTTATCGCGATCGAGGGCTCTGAAAAACGAGTCTATCGATTCGGCATCGAGATCTCCTAATCCAACTGCTGCCATTCCATCTGCCAGCTCCTCTCTATCCAGCTTTCCGTCTCCTTTATCGTCGATAATGTGGAACAGATAGACAAGATTCTGTTCCGTAAGCTCCAGATACGACTTAAACTCCTCCAGATCCACTAGTCCGTCTTCGTTTGTGTCCATGAGGTTCATGAGGGTTTCTACCAATGAGTCGGCGTTTCTAATTGTGTGGGACTCAGGCAATGTTCCACCCAAGGTGCCACTAAATGCAGCCACAAGATCTTCCTTGGATAGTCTGCCCTTGTGCTGGCGATCTAGTCTGCGGAACATATCTTCGTATCGCGCTTTACTTTGTTCCGGGGTTTCTCCAGTGGACTTCTCCAGCTGTTGTTGTTTTTCTGCTATGAGGAGCTCGGCACGGATCTGCTCTGCGTCATTCTGAGAGACTGTGGGGGCTGACATGGGTCGTGACTTGACAAGTTATGTGGGTGGTTTTAGGGGGTATGCAAATGGGGATGATAGTGTCTGTTGTTGGTCACTTCAGCAATTATGTGAACAATGTGGCGCCTTGTCTCGTCTCTGTTCGTGTTCTAGCCTCTGTGTTTTGAAGTGTCACGCCTTGAAGGTGTAGTAATGGTAGTTTTAGCTATTGATGCAAGAGAAAATTCAAAAACAATGTGTCAAATGTTAATCATCAGCAGTAATTGGGGGAGATGCAGGAAATAACAGAAAGACCATTGGCCTTGAATATGCGAGAAAAATATGCCGTTTTCCAGCTTCTTACTCTTTGTGCAATGCTACTCAGTCCTGGGCTCAGTTAATTGATAAATAAAGCCTTCAGGAACCACAAAACCACTGGATGTCAGCCTAACCGGAGTATTGGGATATAAACTTAGACTTGACCTGATACTGTGCAATGCTTGACTTGGGTAATCACCACTGACCAGTACTGTATACATACGTCTGCTGACAAAACCCCGTTCTAGGATCCTCGGCAAAATTCCGGAGGAACAAATGAAAAATAATTGAACCTAATATTATTGGGTTAAAGATAGGCAACAACAGAAGAGAATCATTAAGTGAAATTGCTGGCAATTATCGTTGCTAATACAGTTACCTGCCATCCAAAAGTATTGATTCTTTATTATAGTTCAATTGTGTCGCCTTCTCCTGCTGTCCTTATCACTTATCTTTCTCCTCCTGCAACAAAGTCACCCAATGCAGAGACCATGCGTACACGAATTGGTTTCCCTTTTGAGTATTAAGACAAGGAAGGAAGGCCAAAAGCTCTTGGTTAGTGGACAGAATATCATGAATTGATGACTGCTTAGAAAATAAAAATAAAAAATAAAAATAAAAATAAAAATAAAAATAAAAATAAAAATAAAAATAAAAATAAAAATAAAAATAAAAATAAAAATAAAAATAAAAATAAAAATAAAAATAAAAATAAAAATAAAAATAAAAATAAAAATAAAAATAAAAATAAAAATAAAAATAAAAATAAAAATAAAAATAAAAATAAAAATAAAAATAAAAATAAAAATAAAAATAAGACTGATCAAAGACTGACTGATTTTCCTGATTATACATATCTTTACAAACTAATAGATTATTATCCTTTCTACAGCTTCACAACCTCTCACTTTTCAAGTGTGCTCCCAATACTCCCAAACTTTCGTGATAATGCATGAGGTGTACAACACCTGTAGCATTGTCTCACTCATCACATCATCACATACAACATGTCGCAGATTGACTTCCGAAGAATTGACGTGGACCAGTACGATCCCGACTCCTTCATTAGCAAGGAGGATCTTACTCCCCCTTGCAGACCTGTGTCTATGGCCGAGCAGCAACAGGTCGCTGCTGATATTCGAACAGCTGTTTCTCGAGGTGAGGCTAGGGCTGCGCTTCCCATTGCTCTCGATTTCGCTCCCTACGGTGGCGACGATCAGGTCAAGGTGAGTATTCAAACATGTTGAACTATACGTCTTGCTTTCAGAACTGGAGTATGATGACCATTACAATACTAACTCAGGATGCCCATCTTAAATCAGTAATTGAGATTCTCAGTGCGACTAAATCCGCCGAAATCCCTTCAGTTGTGAAGGCCCTCAACAAGGAGCAGCAGGATGTGCTTATCAAGTACCTCTACAAGGCTATGGGCTCCCGACAGGGTCAGTCTCAAGGCATGGGCGCCATTCTCTTGGCATGGTACGAAAAGACTGTCGATATTACAGGCCAAGGTGCCGTCGTCAGATACATGTCCGATAGACGGACTGTTTAGTATGTATTATATAATGATCAATGACCTTTCAATTTCTCCATTATTATTAAAACTTGTAGATAACCATAAATTTAAAGCTAGGATATTTATAGAAATGTGGTATCGTCATTCAAGTCGCTCTATTGTGCTTTTAAACGTTCTCTTTATCCATTCCCAGTCTCTCCTTGAGAACCTGGTTTTCCTTGCGTAGTCGGGTAACCTCGTTAATGCTGTTGTCGTTATTGACCCGTCTCCCCAGAATGGAAATCTTGTGGTCTGTGAATGCCTGAGCAGCAGTAGTAGCTTGGTCCAGCTGGTCCAGATACCACTGCTTCATCTGGTCCATGTGGGCTTCCATTTCAGAATTGACTTCTTCCCGAATCTGAATTTCCAGCATCTCTTCTCGAAGTTGAGCTTGGTATAACTGTTCTTGCAGAGCAGCAATTGTACGAATGAGGTTTTCTTTTCCATCATCGTTACTAGTGATAGAATCAGAAGAAAGATGAGACATCGTAGAACCATTGGAGGATATGGAGGAGTTGGACACAGTTCGTTGCGATGGGGCAGAATTTCCAGAAGATCCAGGTCGTTTAAGATAAGCAGGGGTTGGTAGAGGTTTAATAGTATCTCGAGCTAGAGCGGCATATCTCATAATCTGGATTGTGGAGGAAAAATCGGCACTTTGGTTTGCAGTGATTAAAAGTGCAGTCAGGGCATCCTTTGAAAAGGCGACGGGCAAAAGAAGTTGGGCCAGCTTTGAAGATCGAAGAATGGAACGATCTAGCTTGTATCCCCTAACCTCTCGTTGTCTTTGAAGACACTGTCCAAGCATCATTAACGACTGGTTGATTGAGCATGATTCAGAAAGTCGCTCACCTTCTGCTAGGGTGCTTTTATTTCTCTCACTGCCGGCAAGATCGCCAATTGTGAGACTTGTGGTTGTCAAACTTCGACCAAGACGTTTGACTGTAATTGTAAAAAGGGCATGAGATCGTGAAGAAACACTGTTAGACTCAGTGGAATTGGTGCTTCTTAAAGCAAGCGACTGTTCCAAGACCAGGAAGGCTTCTTGAACACTAGAGCAAAACAGTTTGGTTTGGGTAGGAATCACAAACCGGCCCTTTGGGTCGCATTTTACCACCACTGGTCGCCGTTTGTCTAGCAAGTCAAAAACCCGGTCATTGTAAATCTCCACCAAAGACAAATATATACCATACGATGATCTTTTTCCAACAGAAGAATGTAACAATTCATTGTCAGAAACAGTAGAGTTCTCAATGATTCTGTTGAGCTGATCATTGTTGTGTGTTAAAATGCCATTATCAATAAAGGGGATGGCCTCTAGGGAATGAGACTCTCTGGAACTACCAGCGGTTCTTTCAGAAATAGATTCAGCTTCCTCAAACTTACAAAGTCTATCTCCAATGGAATCAAACACAGATTTTACCGCATAATGAATAATTCCAGGTTCGCCTAGTCGAGGGGAACCCAACAAGGTATGTGACTTTCCAGATCCAGTAGTTCCCATCGCAAATAAAAGCCCATCTCCACTACCAGTAACCACGTTTTTCACCATAGGCAGCATGGTCTTCTTGTAAATTTCCTTTTGACCAGAGCCATCAAAAACCTCTGAAAAAGTGAACTTTTCTTTGGCTCGAGTTCTGCTCTTCTCTGGGGGGTTCGTGATGATTGTAGAGGGGCTGTCAGAACAGGTTTCAAGGTATGGCTTCTCATTAGTTGAAGAGGGCCGAGAGCCAGCCTTGTCGTCATTTTTTCGTAGCCTCAGGTATACTGATAGAGACATCTTTTGGTTGTCCATTAGCTGATGATGAGCTGTACTAGATTCGTTTGGCATGGTCACATATATACAGTTATGGTTTTACCCTTTTCGGATTTTTGGTTGTCCCAGCAACTCACAATAATAGTACTCGAGGCAAAGGTTTCCTTCTACCATATGAATCAACTCTCTCTTGTTGCTTAAAATTTACAATTGTTAGTGCCTAAAAACACAAGAAACAATTCCATATATATTTAACTGATTTATCCACTCAGTAGTTGTTAGAGACTGTATGCAAGAGATAATAATTTTAACTACAATTGACTTTCTAACAAGTACTTCAGTTACCCGGAAGGCTATTATGTAATGTTCAAATCGTTGAATACATCAACCACCATTCGAGAGAGAGAAGTTTGCACAATTTTCCAGATATGTCCAAGAGAACCAGGGAAGAGCGGGAGTCGATTGCAACTCCCCAGAAAATCGATATTAAGCGACGAAAGAGCGAGGATGAGGCTGTGGGTGAGGATGTAAATGCCACCCCAACTAAACCTGAAACTGGAATCAAATGGATCCCCAGTGCGGAGGAGCAAGAGGATGGTGCGAAGCAGGTTGATGTGAAGTCAGTGACTGAAGCCAAGGAAGATGTGGAGGCTGGTTCTGAAGAAACCAAAGCTACTGTTACCAAAAAAGACGAGCAGGCTGAAAAACCTGAAGATGTTGCTAAGGAGGATTCAGAAACTACCGAACCAAAGAAAACTGATGATGTCACTAAGACTGAGGCTGGGCTCAACAGCGAGTCAGGCACTGCTGAACCCAAGAAGACTGAAGAGACGACCGAAAGCGAATCCAAGGACCCGGATTCCAACAAACTTGAAGACGAAAATAAGCCTGTGGCTAAGGATTCTATCACCCCACAGGAGACTGCAACTAAAGAAGAATCTAAGACAGAAAGTAAGCCAGCCAATGGAGCAATCCTGGAAAATTCTAAACCAGTGTTTGGTTCAAGTTCCAAGTTTTCTGGCGGATTTGGAGCATTTACTGGAGGGTCTTTATGGGGCAAACCTAAACCTAGCGGCACAACTAACACCGATGCCTCTACATCAACACCTTCCGTCGCAACCTCAGCAACAGCAACGGGTTCTTCAGGTTATGTGTTTGGATCCTCCACCAAGTTTTCAGGAGGCTTTTCATCTATTCTTAATAACCTGAAGAAGGATGACGACAAAAAATCAGAGAACCCATGGGCAGGAAAGAAGGACGCTACTCAATCTGGCGAAACTAGCGGGACGGCTGATGAGCCCTTCAAAGAGGGTTCTTCTGCGGCAAATGAGGAGAGCGGAAACGAGGACGGTAAGGAAAAGAAAGAAAAGGATGCTGAACTATATATCGGAGTCGGTGCTCCTTTAGCTAAAAAGGAAACTGTTGAAACAGGTGAGGAAGGAGAAGAATGTGTCTACACTTGTAGAGCTAAGCTCTATTTCTTTGACCTCACGAACCCTACAGAAGGATGGAAGGAGCGAGGTGTTGGGCAGGTACACGTTAATAGGCTGAGACCTGAAGACGCAACAGGGGCATATAATGGTAGAGTTGTCATGCGAACGGATGCTGTTCATCGAGTGGTTTTGAACATGGCTCTAGTTAAGGGTCTTGACGTTCAAGCCGGAATGGGGGCATCTCTTTCTGGAGATAAGGTCGTGCGAATCTCGACTATGGAAGACAGCAAGCCTGTGCAATATGCTCTTAAAACTGGAAACCCGGATGCTGCCAAGCAACTAATGGCCGGAATCAAGGGGTTGATCCCACCAAGCGACTAGCGAACTATATAGAGTTATCAGATTGGTTAAGTAGGTTAGAGGTGGAATGGAAAATTAGTAAAATAAGAAACAACTGGTGATATGCAATTAATTTTTATTGGCAACCTTTTTTACTTTTTTTTAAATGCAATAGAACAAACAGTGGTGCCGTCAGTTCCGCCAAATCTAAAGGAGGGGTACTTGATATGTTTCCACTCCTTGAGACAAGTATTGGTGGTCATAATTTTCACAAGTTCATCAGAGGTGAAGTTACAACTTGTAATGAGAACGATACCACCAGCTTTAACCATATGCTGAACGACTTGGGGGTATTTTTGCACTCCAGTCTCACCATCATAGTGGATATCTGATAGCGCTATAGCGTCCAAAGTGCCCTTATCCAGAACAACGTCCCATTGTCGTTCCCCAAGAGACCACTTTCGTGCATCTCCCAGGAAGTCAGCATGTTCAAATTTAATGTTTTCAGCCTGTTCTTGCTCCACAATCTTGGTGGAGAACTCTACAGCAGGTTGAGAGTAGTCCAAACCTGTGAGTGGACCTGTGAACCCAGCTTCTCGAATACTAATGAGTAGACGACCATTACCAGTACCAAGATCGCACATTGAGCAATCAAGGGATATTAATGATTCACCTTGTCCCTCTTCTTCTTCACTCACAAGAAAATCCACCATCTTCTCCTCCGCTCCAGAATCACTGAACCAGCATTCCCCAGAATCATTGGGGTTCTCTGCATAGTTTTTCTTTTCCAAATTATAAAAGTCGTCCCAATACTGTTTGGTACCTAGCTTAGAAGAAGTAAGTGGCTCAACATCCGACATTGTTGTAGTGGTTGCTAGGCTTGAAATAGTTTCCTGTATGTTAAACTTTGTACAAAAAGATCAAATACTCAGAACCATTAACCTTACCTATGTGAGATAAATAATTTAGAACATTGGATTATAAAAGGTGAAAGAAAACAAATAAAACTATTTCCAATAATTACCGAGCAACTCGTTTAGCAAAAAATAAAAGAGATGGTTTTGCCATCACCCAGAATCGAACTGAGGTTTCCACGGCCACAACGTGGTGTACTAACCACTATACTATGATGGCTTTGCTTCATTAACTTTTTGCGATGGTTTATTGTCCATGTACTCTGCTTAGTCATCGAACTTCAATTACTTAGAATTATTTCATATTTATGTTATTGTCAATTGAATGTATGAGAAAAAAAAACAAAAAAGTGACCAGCTATAACACCAAGTCATCCAGTTTTCCAGTGACAACATCAAATTAAGTACACTCTAACTTGTAGATTTACTTCAATTACTTAGAATTATTTAATATTTATTTTATAGTCAATTGAATGAATGAAAAGGTCTTGTTGTCAAGTATACTCTGTTAAACACTATTTAAATTGTAGACTTACATCAATTACTTAGAAGTATTTTATATTTATGTCATACTCAAATGAGTGTATGCAAAAAAGAATCTACTAGATTTTTTTTATTCTTGTTGTGTGCCGAAGGAACATTTCAAAATACCTATAACTAATTAATCGAATGTCTTTACTTTCATTACATGTATGTCTCAACGATTGGGATTCTGGAGAGAAAAGGGAGCCAGGTCAAAAAACATCAGACAAGATAAATTCGGGGCTTTGAGCACCATATACATTACAGTAATTCACATTTTAGTAGCTAGATGATAAGAAGAAGTCAGATGAGACAACTAACAAGGAGACAAAAGTAAAACATCGTCTTGGTGAATGAAGAAAAGGAAAAATTAAGGAAGACAACCCCATAGGTATTACTTCTCCAGGTTTTGTCAAAATCTACATCATTAATGACATTTCAACAATCGTAGGGATTAAGATGAAGACTACAGGTTCTTTTTTTTTTTTTTTCTTTAACAGTACCATTTATATTAATGGAGAGCGTAAGACGCTTAATCTATGTACATGTATATATTGCTTTTATCAACAATTGCAGTTGTCTACCCATCTAGGAAATGCAGAAACGTCCCGAATGTTTTCGATTCCGGTAGCATAAGTGATAAGCCTTTCAAAACCCATACCGAAACCTCCATGAGGACTGGATCCTTGCTTTCGGAGCTGGAGATACCAGTCTAAAGAAGAATGGTCCATTCCAGTGGCGTCGATATTCTTTAAAAGAGTCTCATAATTATCTTCTCGTACAGAGCCTCCAATAACTTCACCAATGTGGGGCATGAGGAGATCGAAGCAAGCCACAGTCTGTACGTCGTGTTTGCTTTGCTTCATATAGAAAGGCTTTTGTTCCTTGGGGTAATCTGTCACGAAAACAGGGGAAGAAAAGTACTCAGTGGCTAGCCATTTTTCATGCTCACTTCGCAAACCAACCTCATAATCAGGTCTATGAGTGAACGGCTCCTTGAGGTGCTGCAAGTTTAGGATCTTGATAGCCTGTTTGTATGTCAATCTAGGGAATTCGCAGTTTGCCATTTCCCATCGTTCAAGCAGCTCCTCTTTCTGCTCCGAACTTCTTCGGCTATTAAGGAGATCATTTCTGGCCTTGCTGCCTTCCTGCATTAGAGGACCAAGACAAGATTTTATCATTCCTTCCGCAAGAGCCATGAGAGGTTCGAGGTCATCTACAAACGCAACCTCAGCCTCAACCATCCAAAACTCACTGAGGTGGCGGTTGGTATCACTATGTTCAGCACGGAAAGCCGGAGTTAGGGTCCAGACTCGTCCAACTGCTGCAGCAAGAACCTCCAGATGTAATTGTGTGGAGACTGTGAGGTAGGCAGGTTTGTCTCCGAAAAATTTGGTTCCTTTTCCTCCACCAGTTACCTGGAAAACCTCTCCAGCTCCTTCACAGTCAGACGATGTTAACAGGGGAGGATTTGTCTGAATGAAATCATTTTCGGAGAAAAATTTAGTCATTTCAGCCATACAGAATGATCTGTATCTTAGGGTCGATGAGTTGACCGAGGTCCTCCATCGCAGAGATGGTAGGGTTCTCAGAAATTCTTGCTTGTGAAACTTCTTCTGAATGGGGTATTCGTCAACAGTGCCAGTAACATGAATATTCTCGGCCTGCAGTTCGAGTCCTTGTTTCTTACCCTGTGAGCTCACCAGCTTGCCTTTGACAGACACGCATGCACCTGTAGTGAGCTCTTGAGTCACCTGATCGGGGGAAAGCACCGCCATGATCCCTTGCGCGCAATTTCCATCTGAAATGTTGAGGAAAGCAACATTTTTCAGCTTTTGAACTGATTTGATCCACCCATTAACTGATACTGGGGTGGAATCACCAGTCCCCAAAAGATGGCTGTTTTCGTTTTTCATCTGGTTAATTGTTCGAGGCAAAGAGGAGATAGAACGAAAACATTGTTTTACCGCTAGCCGCGAAGCGGCTTGACCAGCCAGAGCATTTCGGAGCATCGTGTTTGAACTGACAAAATGATGCAAAGTTGATACTGGACTGCAGAATCTGAAACTTTATTACATAGTCATTTGTTACTAGGGTGTTTTAGATTACCTTTAGTGGATAGCCTTGATAGACTTTTTCAGAGTAAGAGAATTATACTACATCAATTTTACATTCTTGATAGTCGGTTGGATTTGCATCCGTGGAGAGCTGCCATCATGAATAGACAGTTCATTTAAGGAACTTTATTTTCTGGTATGAAAATGTCTTCAATGGGATGTCAATCAATTATAAAAGAGTATGTTCCATTTCACATAGAGGTAAGAAGTTGAGGTTCAAGAAAACAATTGGTTTGATTTTTATCATTTATTAATATTATTTCTCGTCTTGCTATTATGCAACTAAATTTGTCTCGGTATGTCGTGTTATTATTTCAAATTATCCATGCAAAATAAGGGCTAGGAGAGTGTATGGCTTGGTTTGATATTTCGAATAGTCAGCCACTATCGTCTTCCTGACCCAGATCTTAAATTCAACGCAATTTTAATTCTAGACAGCCCCCTTTACATTCTTTATGAGTGGGACCATGGATAAGAATTCCCACTCACCTCCTTTCTGATGTGTCATTTGGTTTCGATGACTACTATTCAGATGAGCTAACCCGCTCTACCATAACTTTTTGAAGGAACAGCCCAGTAACAGATGAAACCATGTGAACAAATTCTTCTAGGAAATACCCCCTGTCACTAAAATTTCTGGCCAACCTATGTTTCTTAGGGATCTTCCGTTCTCAACAGTTATTGAGTTTTGTTGGAACTAGACATGTACATAATCAAAGCATGTGGCAGTCAACCTTTCCAGCTAGGCACCAGTTGCCACAGAAAAATAGACACCAAATATCTCGTAGGATCTTGACAGTAGATTATAGGGCAAGAGAATGCTCTTTAAAACTACCTCCAAAAATTCGTGTTTTTTCATTAAGTAATCTCCCCACCTTCGCCCCTTGCTCTTTGTGCCCCGTGACACGTCTGTCAGCTGCCATGCAACCTTATGTTCTTATCATCCTGACCTTGGAACGCCTAGTAGCAGTTTACACTAACACCTGGCACAAGCACTCTGACATCTACACGCGCGCGTGGACACACACTAGCAACATACTGCAATCAGTGATCTCACTCTAGTGATATTCTTTACTGCCACAGCTCGACCAGCCTTGGTACGAGAAGTTTCAACCCATCAGCCTTCCTAACTAAACATTTAATTTCATTTCCAATGTCTTTGGAGGAGTCCTGGATCGACGTGAACCAGAAGACTACAGTAAAGCCCCATTCTCGCTATGAAGCCCGAGTTCCCAAAATGGAGGCCCTGGATACAGAAAGCTCGGCATTGTTCTACCATACTCCTAGCATTTATGTTATTGAGAGCGACGAAGATGAAGACGAATGTGAGTCGCGTGGTGACATAGAAGACGACAGAAGCGACTACCGGACCTCCGTCTTTGCGCACGACTCTCGCACCTCACCTTCCTCCAGGGACTCAAATGCGGTCCCAACCGCCACGTCCACTGCTGCCCTGCAGGACTCTCTATCTACTATTGTATCTCGTGACATGAAGCAGGCACGAGTGAGCGGTTCCAACAGGTCCAGGCCGCCCTCTTCTGTTTGCCTGGACTCCTTAAGAATCGTCCCCGAGTCACAACTGCCAAAAATGAGGTCTCGGGGTACAGGATTGGCAGTTTCGGCCGTTTCCAGTACAGACTCAGAAAGTGAGACCAAAATTTCTGTGAAAAAAAGGCGTCTGAAGCGAGCAGCTAAATCGGGTTGTTCCGATCTCTCATCTCCAGTTCCATTTGAGCTTTCTGGGTCCTCTAGCAGTCAGGGGGGTGTCGGAGGCTTTTCCCCGGGTGCCCTTGCCGCAGGGATTACTATTATAGGCCTTTCCTTCTCTGCTGGCTATGCTCTTGGCCGGCAGTCGTTGCGTACTGCCTCTGTTAACTAGATAGTTTCAAGATTGGTCGAGCTGGTGGTATTTATATTATATTGGGTATTTATAGTAATATTAATGTACAGTGTTTGAATCGAGAATATTGACAGAATTGATCATTTTTGGTTGCCATTCACATAATTGAAATCTCTGACAGAATCAATCATACATTAATCGCAAGCTTCATGCACCTCTATGCATCTGTAAACAAACCTGCATACACGTCAAGAGGTCTACAAAAAGCAACAAGATTAAACGGTTGGTACATGTATCGTGCCTTGCAAGAGAGTTTTGTATCAATCAAACACACATACCGATATTCGCATGCAAATACAAACCTTTGACTCCATTTTTGGAGACACATTCGAAGATTCACTGCATGTACCAAACGAAGTAGATGTGGAGGGAAATCAGTTGGCGGTGAATGCGATCAAAGAATGGATGAGCCCATCTAATTACAACGCCAATGTCAACGATATCCAGTCTGCACTCGACATAATCCCTTTGATTGAATCGGATCTTCTCACTTGGTACCATGAGGTTGTACGAAAAGATTTTCTAGAGAGTGTGTCAGCTTCACTTGATTTCAGTCAGCTTGAGTCACTTGAACAGCTTGAATACATTGCTCTACGTTTGGAGGCTTCTCGATTCCATTACCACAGACCACTGGAGAGCCTTTCATTGAATCGGCATTTGGTGGACGCATTTCAGCCCTATTTATTTGCATTATTTGACCTAACGTTCCGAGGAACCCGTTATCTCGCAGCCCTACAGAAATATTTGGAGACGTGCTCTTTACCTCCCAGTGAGCGCGTCATTAACCTGTGCAAGACGTTGTATAACCTGGGTCTGGGATCAAAGTTGGAGCCCATTCTTTCCAGTAGCCTTGTGACAGGCATAGAAAGACACATTCGGTGTACATACGGACACGGGTGGACCAACTCGTGTCTGTTGGAACTTTCTTCTTGGCTTGAGTCATGCTTACCTCGCATTGAGCAGATGTTCCAGCACCCTCCTTCCCTTAGCAGTTTGATTAGCGTGGCACATAGGTATGTTGCTCGGCTGCGTACATCTCAGCTGTTTGATATCACAATCAATTATCCCAACAGTATAACGGCTATTCAAGATCTTCGACAATGTTTGGAGTCCCCGTTGCAACGATCACAGGTGGTGGCCTCCTTTCAAAATGTTTGCCAGATAAGGCTACTTCATGCTGGAGTAAACACTGTAGATATACTTTCTGCATACATTCATACCACCCATACGTTCCTGCTTCTTGATTCAAAGGGTGTTCTATTAGAGAAGGTCACTCGACCAATCAAAAGATACCTCAAGGAACGTTCAGACACAGTCTCCTCCATTGTATTTGGTCTTCTCGGTCACGAAAGCTCAGAAATCAGAACTCTGGCAGAGTATCTGTCTAAACCTCCTGCTGCGACCGTTGATAATGACCTGACAGATATTAACTGGGTGCCAGACCCTCCCGATGCACCATCGGACTTCAGAAAGGGCTTTGCAGACATTGTTGACGATCTCATTATGCTGTTTGATAATAGAGAAGTGTTTATTCGTGAATTTTTGGGATTTTTCGCAAACGAACTGCTTCGACTGAAGGATTACAACGTGACTGGCGTTCAGCAACAAACCGAGCTTTTGAAAAGGCGTTTTGGCGAACGTACTCTACACAACCTGGATGTTATGGTACGTGATATTCAAGAATCGAAGCGAGTTGATGTGGGTATCCATGCTGAATCTATACAAGGTAAGGCGGTGTATGGCTCTTTCCATGCGTCTATTTTGTCCAAGCTGTGCTGGCCAACTTTGAAAACGGAGGAGTTCAAACTACCATCACCAATCGAGTCTCAGTTGCAACTCTATGGCACTGGTTTTTCTAAACTTAAGAATCGTCGAAAACTCAACTGGCTAAGATCTTTAGGCAGTGTAGATGTGGAACTGGAGTTGGAAGACCGAACTGTATCTTTAGTGGTTCCTCCAGAAATGGCATCTTTCATTTATTGCTTCAATGACACACCAGAATTACAATTGGACTTCATCAAAGACAACCTAAGTATGAGCCCTGAAATGGCCCGAAGGTGTGCTTCCTTTTGGGTCAAAGAGGGCGTGCTTGAAGAAAAACCTGGGCAATTGTTTTGTGTGTTAGAACGCAAAACAGATGCAAGCAAGGTGGTTGCTACTGACGTATTCGAGGTTGCTGAATCGGTGCCGTCTGCAGAAGACAAAACTATCGAGTCTATTCGGAAGTATTGGTCTTATATCCATGCGATGTTGACGAACAGAGGCTCGTTGCCTGTGATGCAAATGCATTCGTTTCTGAAGATGCTCGTTCCTAAAGAAACGCCATATACAGCCACTCAAGACGAGCTGAAGCAATTTTTACTAGCTATGGTGGAAGAGGAGAAGCTAGAAGCTGTGGGCCCCAAGTTTAAATTAAAGAAGTAGGTAGAAATAGATATAAGCTATTAATGAGTCTTCACATTCCTTGTCTATGCTACGCTATCTACTGCAGAGCGTTTATCATATTTCATTATTTCAGTGTTCAGGTTTTGATCACATTACAGCGCAAGGTGGCCATGTTTAAGGCTTGCATCGACCAGTGAATCGAGGGTACAAAGAGCACTCTCGAACAGTGAATCGGTCACAAAGCCATGCGAGAATTCTCTCGGTACCAAGACCGTAACCTCCGTGAGGGAAGGTACCATACTTTCGTAGGTCAATGAAGAAGTCGTAGAACGAAGGATCAATACCCTCTCGCTTGAAACCAGCCATAAGCTCGTCAAGGTCGTCAATTCGCATGGAACCTCCGGTAATTTCTCCAACATTAGGCATCAGAACATCGACGGACTCGGTGACTCGAGGATCATCAGCACACTTCTTCATGTAGAAAGACTTAATCTCCAAGGGGAACCGTGTGAGGAAGATGGGCTTGCCGATCTCGTCAGTCATCTTTCGCTCAGCAGCCTCAGCAATATCATCTCCGAAAGAGAACTTGTTGCCGTCCTCGTTGGGGATGTTGTGCTCGTTGAGCCACTCCAGGGCGTCAACGTAAGGCATTCGCATGAAAGGTCGCTCAGGAGCCTTGAAACCAGGGTTAAGCTCCTGAACAAGGGGACCAGCCACGGGATCAGCCAAGACGTAGTCCACAGTTCGGCAGAGGACCTCTTCAATGTGTTGCAGGAAGGCCTCGAAGTCGAGGAAACCAAGCTCAGCCTCAATATGAGTGTACTCGGACAAATGTCGTCGGGTGTGGGATCGCTCAGCTCTGAATGACTCGGCGATACAGTAGGCGTCTCCAACGGAAGGAATGACAGTCTCAAGGTACAACTGAGAGGACTGGGTGAGGAAAGCCTTCTCACCGTAGTAGTCAAGAGCAAACAAAGTAGAACCGCCTTCCACCTGAGTCTGGACCATGCAAGGAGGAGTAATTTCGGTCATTCCAAGCTCATCGTAGACACGTCGGATACATCGAAGGAAACATGCTCGGACCTTCATAATGGCAGACAGAGTCTCTCCTCGAAGAGTGAGGTATCTGTAATCCAACAGGTAAGAAGGATCAGCACCCTCCTGCACCTTGTTGGTGACGGCCTCCTCTCCAGAAGGAGCCAGACCAATGACCTCGTAGAAATCAACGACCAGTTCATGACCACCGGGAGCACGAGCTCCCTCAGGAACCTCCTTAAGAGTACCGTACACGGCAACAGAAGACTCGAGAGTCAAGCTCTGGGTCTGGTAAGCGTTGGCAAGGTCACCCTGGAGTACACACTGGAGGTATCCAGTTCCATCTCGCAAAACAAGGAAGGCAACACCCTTTTGGGTTCGCAGTCGGTGAACCCATCCGAAGAGCTTGACTCGAGGGCCTCGGTTAGCAGTAGAATCTCGAATCTTGATCACCTTAGGCTTATCCAAAGACTCGTCTTCCTTGATGACAATCTTCTTAGCAGCCTCCAAACGGGCAACCTCAGCAGCCTCTCGGTCAGCCTTTGTAGCCTCCAGCTGCTTGGCCTTCTCGGCCTTCTTGACCAGACCATCGACACCCTTCTTGGCCTTCTTCAGAGCAGAAGGAGAAATGTCCTCGTAAGCTCCCTCAGCTCCCTCAACGCCAGCCTTGAAGGTCTTGATCTGGGCATCCTTGTGGGTAAAGAGGGCAAAAGCAGCAGTCTTGTATGGGGCGTCCTGAGAGCCGGTAGCTGTGGAGTCGTCAACACCAGTTGTGTCATGGACATAAATTGTAGGTCCAGAAACGGACAATTGTTCAACCTTCTTCTCAAGATCAGACATGATGATGGTGCTGAAGCTGGAAATTGAAAACTTTAGACGTCACCTCAAACTTTGCAGTTGGGAGTTTAACCTGCTTACCCTAATGGGACTTAAGAATGAATACGGGATTTGATTGAGTCAGTCACTTGGACATTGATTATAAGTATGACTGATTTGCCGAAGCGGACTCTCTTGAGGCTTTTCTCAGAACCAACCCAGTAACCGAAATGTACGGCAGGGATCATACGCCGAGACAGTTAATAAGTAACTGAGGTGATACGTCAAGTCATTATTCATGGATTGCCATAAGTACTTTGATCTTAGATTGAATTATACTGTCAGCTTCAAGCCTAAATTCCAAAAATACACAAATATTCAGTACATTTTCTCCTGACCTTGAGCCAAATGCTATGCTAGCCATCGTACAGTACAATCGTGAGATAATCAAAGCTTACTATAATCGTTTCTCAGCCATGAACCTTTTTCGTTGGCAGGTCCTTTTTCGCTGCGATGTTATCTTCTCTACAGCCGACATGAGTCACCTCTATCTTTAGTTGCACTATCTCTAACACGTACACGTTTGAATCGTGTCTTTCTTCCTTAGTGTGAGCCAATCTATAAGTTTGTTTCAGTGCCCAATACCATAACAGATCATTTGAGCTGACACTTGGTTATCAGGTCTCAGTTCGTAATGATAACCATAATAAAGTTTGCGGCCGCATCCCAAAGAAGGATGCATTTCCCTATTTGGATACGAGGATAGGGCAAGGAGGAGGTGAGCAACAAGCATGAATATCAATCAAAGAACGAAAATGTCCGACAATAAGTACTACAAAACCATCTTTCATTTAGGAAGTACTCAGCCTCACTTAAACTTCACCTTCAAAAGGTTAATGACTCAGAAGATCCTACATGATCGCATGGACACACTTTAATTCTAAGTGGAGAGCCGTAACAAAAATTTGCATATAGGGTGAAGAATGGCAAACCATGAAATATCAAATAGAAGGTATTTGGAAGACTTAAGATATAAATTATCTCTCATATATAGCCCAAAAATACGATTCCAGCAGTTACCAGGCTTCCCATGTGAATATATGGGGCTCGCCGACACCTTCCAATTCCAACTTAACCGATAAGTCACTGTACCTTATTCTCCCAGTTGAGACAAAAATCCCCGAATCTGAAATTTTACAGCCCTCCTCAGAAATCACATCTTGAAAGTGAGTATGATAATAAAAAATAGCGGGAATCAGTGCGGAGCCGCTATAAAGCACGCAAATTACATAGAAACCCCGCTAACATAGTGCCCCCCAAAGCTGCTAAGGCCAAAAACGATAACCTGCTGATTGGTATCACAGTCAACAAGGAGGATGACTTCCCCAGCTGGTACCAGCAGATTGTCACCAAGGGTGAAATGCTGGACTACTATGATGTTTCTGGCTGCTACATTATGCGACCTCCTTCTTACTTTGTGTGGGAGCAAATCCAGGAGTGGTTCAACACCAAGATCAAGAAGATGGGGGTCAAGAATGCCTACTTCCCCATGTTTGTATCCTCCCGTGTGCTAGAAAAGGAGAAGGACCATGTGGAGGGCTTCGCCCCCGAGGTTGCTTGGGTTACCAAGGCTGGATCATCTGATCTCGAGGAGCCCGTTGCTATCCGACCTACCTCTGAGACTGTCATGTACCCTTACTACGCCAAATGGGTGCGATCCCACCGAGATCTGCCCCTCAAGCTCAACCAGTGGAACTCTGTTGTGCGATGGGAGTTCAAGCACCCCCAGCCTTTCCTACGAACTCGAGAGTTCTTGTGGCAGGAGGGCCACACTGCCCACCTGACCTTCAAGGAGGCTGAGGATGAGGTCCTTGCCATTTTGGACAACTACGAGAAAATCTACAGCGAGCTTCTGGCCGTCCCCGTGATCAAGGGTAAGAAGTCTGAGAAGGAGAAGTTTGCTGGTGCTTTGTTCACTACCACCGTGGAGGGTTTCATTCCTGCTACTGGTCGAGGTATCCAAGGTGCCACCTCCCACTGCCTTGGTCAGAACTTCTCTAAAATGTTTGATATTTCCGTGGAGGACCCCGATGGAGGTGCCGATAAGTTGCATGCTTGGCAGAACTCCTGGGGTCTGTCTACCCGAGTCATTGGTGTCATGACCATGACCCACTCTGACAACAAGGGTTTGGTCCTCCCTCCCCGTGTTGCCCATACTCAGGCTGTTATCATTCCCTGTGGTCTTACTGCCAAGCTCGAGGCTGAGAAGCGAGCTGCTGTGATGGATACTACTGCTTCCATCGAGAAGACTCTGTTGGACATTGATGTTCGAGTCACATCCGATACCCGAGACACCTACTCTCCTGGCTGGAAGTTCTCCGATGCTGAGTTGCGAGGTATCCCTCTGCGAATTGAGGTTGGTCCTCGAGATGTTGAGCAGGGTAAGGTTGTGGCCGTGCGACGAGACAATGGTGAAAAGGTTGTCCTTGAGATTGCTAACCTGACCACCGCCATCCCTGAGCTGCTGGAGACTATCCAGAAGGATATGTTCAACAAGGCCAAGGAGACTCTCGATAAGCATGTCATTAAGGCTACTACCTGGGATGAGTTTGTCACCGCCCTGAACGCTGGCAACCTTGTTCTCGCCCCCTGGTCCGCTTCTGTCGAGACCGAGGAGTGGATCAAGGAGAACTCTGCTCGAACCGTTGACCCCAACAACGAGGCTGACGACAAGGCTCCCTCTATGGGCGCCAAGACCCTCTGCATTCCTTTTGAACAGCCCGAGCTTCCTGCTGACACTCTCTGTGTCACTGGTTCCGGCAAGAAGGCTGACAACTGGTGTCTGTTTGGCCGATCTTATTAAAAGTATTATTGTTCTTACACAGTAATTGATGTACTTAAAGGATATACAGTAATGAAAAATTCAACGTGGATACAACTGGGCGAGTTGAAGGCGGCTAATCTCGGGTAAACAAAAAATGACCTCTTTCAACTTCTATATTACTCATCTAGTACTATGCGTACATTTCAATCATTTATTGAGCTCTTGCCAAAACTCAGCCTTCTTGGCTTCGTCAATGGAAATTCTATGGGGCTCAACGGATCCAGTTTTTCGTGAGAGGTACCACAAATCCTTGACTCCTAGTCCTTCAAGATATTTCAAAGCCTTTCCGTAATTAAGACCGACTTGTTCGATACCATGACTGTCATCGGAGAGACAAAGCTTTCCTCCCCGTGCAATTATAGCTCTACAAACGTCAGGCCGAGGATAAGGGGTTTCCCATCCCTTTCTAAGGGGAGCAGACGACACTTCAATAAGACCACCATAAGAATTGATGAAATCAATGTTCTTGAGAATCTGTTCCCATACATCTGGCCAGTTCTCTTGTACATAGCTCTCGGTAGCTCCAAACCCTTCATTGACAGTTGAAAAGAGACGAATCAAATCAAGATGTCCCACAACTTCCGGTTTCAGTTTCTGGAGCATGTTCCATTGCGTCTCGTAATATCCTTTGTAAAGGGCACGCTCAGGAGTGATTTCACTCTTCTCGGCATTGTACAAACTGTTGGCAGCATTTATCCAGCTTGCCTTGTCAAAATCAATTGGGATACCATTGACATGGTGAACAGAACCCACACACAGGTCGAACTGATGCTTTTCTCGCAACTGATTAGCCCGTTCCCAGCATTCTGCTCTAATGGACTCGCATTCGAATCCTACCAGAAGCTCTGTAGTTGAAATGTTTTCAGCTTGTAGTCTTCGGGCATGCTTGACGTAGTCATCAAAGACTCTGGTGAGATCATCTGGAGTGGTCTTGCTCTCGATCTCCTCAGGATAGAGATCGGAGTCTCTGGACCGAGGCATGTGCTCGGTTAGGCAGAAAACTTGAAATTTCTTATCCTTCGCTGACTGGATACATTCTTCAAGACTGTCTTTGGCGTGCTGGACGTACTGTCCCGAGTGTGAGTGGTGAGAGTGCATGGCGAAGAGTCATCTTGTAGCAGATGGTTATAAATGATATGAAATAACCTTAAGAAATAATTAACGTTCCGAAATTAATAACCTGGTAAAATGAAATAAACTTTGAGGAAGTGGGGTTAAATCCAGACCAAATGGTATTGATTTTTCAATTACTAAACTGAAACAAAAAAAATCATGCTAATGGCAATGAGCCAACTCCTTGAACAGCCAAGAACAATTACATTCGAGTCTCAGTTTATAACATCGTTTTAGAACAAAGGGAATCTGGCTCCTTGGTGAAATTGCTTCTCAACCTCAGGCTAGTAAGAAATGCTGAATACCAGTTGTGAGTCACTCAACAGAGAGTTGAAGCAAAAGTGTTGGCGATTTATCAGTAATTCAAACTCGATCATGCATTGGACCAACCCAGTATGATCCACGCCATCTCTTTTAAATCGTCTGTTCTCTCTGGCGTTGCATCTAGACTGGTTCTGGGATGTCTGTGAAGCTCACTTTGTGTGTTACGATTTCCACTAAATCGACTTGATGTCGTGACAAAGGATCCATTTTTAGTAATCCCAGCGGCTTGTCCAGCTTTTTAATCGATCCTCTCATTCTCTGTTTCCCGTCAACCACCATAATCGCGTTGGAACCAGAAAAATCAATAGTTCCCACACGTCTTGATCCTTCCTTGAGATGAGCCCTGCTGACAATATCTCCCTGAATCTCCACAATTGCCATACCCGACGGAGTTCGTATGATCTCTGGTATTGAATCAACGTGAGAGTTGCTTCTGGTTTGGTCCAAAATGATACTGGTCACGTTCATGGTGGTGTGAGGGTTGAGTTAGTTAATTGGGATGTGCTTCAAGAACATTAGCACACACAAGGGTACAGGGAATGTCAGGTAATACATTTTTAAAAATATCACTCAAAAGAAAAAATAAAATAAAAAATGACTTCAATCAAT
The DNA here is from genome assembly GCA_900519005.1 of Yarrowia phangngaensis. Classification (NCBI taxonomy): domain Eukaryota; kingdom Fungi; phylum Ascomycota; class Dipodascomycetes; order Dipodascales; genus Yarrowia; species Yarrowia phangngaensis. The sequence goes on from ULGR01000003.1 coordinate 1,467,316, forward strand.
TATTTTTTGTGAGAAAAAAGTTGTCATATTCTCACACTCGGTCTATTTCATTAGTTTCATAACACCAATATCAGTTTCTGACATGCATGATCTCCAGTAAATACAGTTCGTGAAACAATGGCCTAGACACATCTACGAAAAACAAGAACTTCATGGCAGCACTGGCTAATCTGATATTCGCACAGACACTCTACAAATATGCGGTGGACCATGGTGTCGCAACATTGTCCTTGTCCCCTAACATGTCTCCCTCCATTGCAGAATACATGGCTTCCCACCTCCCTAAGCATCCACTGATCACGACCAGCATCCTTGACACTATCGGTGGATCACCCAAGCCATCACCTACACACTGCCAGAAATGGGGGCGCCAATTGTTGTCGTCTTCAAAACTAGCACAGGATAAAGAATTGGCTCTGGAAAGCCTGGTAAAACTGGTGGAGGGGTTCAGACAACAGCATATCAGTGAAACAGTGACTAGACTCAAAGATGACGAAATGAAGTACACGAAACTAATGAAAGAGGTTGAAGATGATAAAAAGGAGCAGTTGAGCAAGGAGCAAGGACTGAGCGAAAAGGTCGTTGAAACGGATTCAGCAGACAAATCTAAGCAACCAGAACCTGGCTCCCTTTCAGAAAGCAGTACCGCGATTAAATCTGATGATGATGTCAATAAAGAGATTTCGTCGAATAGTAAAGAAAACAAACCTGAATCTCAGGCCGAATCTGAACCTAGCAAAACTGAGGAGCAGCTTGAAACTGAACCTGAAGCGAAAACAGAATCGCCGTCTGATACAATACAAGAAGAAAAAGTGGTTAAAGTGGAGGAAAGCGAAGAATCGGAAATTACTAATGAGGATGCTAAAGATAAGATATCAGAAAAGGAATCAACAGCTGAGGTGGAAGAAGACCCTGCTAGAGATGTTACGGAGGAGCCTGATAGAGACCAGACCGAAGGGCCTGATAGAGACAAGACTGAGGAGCCTGATGAGAGTGAGAGGGAGCGTGTTTCTGAGACACCTGAGGCGTCTGGAGTGGAGGAACGAACGCGTAAACGAACACGGTCCACTACGGAAGAGTCTGATAGCAGAAAGCGGTCACGACGTAACACTTCAGCAGCTCCTTCAACCAACAGAAAGTTTCAGAATGTGGCCGGAAATTTATTGTCTAACATATCATCAAACAAGTCTGCCTCCTTCTTCACTCACCCTGTCAACCCCAACAGTGCACCGAACTACTACGACCTCATTTTCTCCCCTACAGATATTCGAACCATTAAGGCACAAGTCAAGGATGGCCGTATATCATCCACTTCAGAACTGGAACGAGAGGTGGCTAAAATGTTTGCTAATGCTATCATGTACAACCCCTGGGATTCGGACGTGAATCGATGGGCCAGAGAGATGCACCAAGAGACTGATGCTCTCTTGACGTTGTTTCGTGGAGCTGGGGGAGAATAATGAAATGAAACTCATCTACTAATAATCTCAGACGTATACAGGATAAATTAATATGTACATTTTTTATCTCTTCTGCATAAGAGCAGCGTTCTGTTCCTGGAATCGCTGGCCAACTCGCTCGGAGTGCTTGAGGAACTTCTCGGAGCACTTCTCCAAGCAAGACTCCTCTCGGGAAGTCAGAACCTTGGAGGTGAAGTCGTTGACACAGTCAGTAAAGCATCGCTGGACGAGAGAAGAGTAGAGCTATGTTAGTACGGTTGGATGGTGGCTGGTGGGGTTTTTGGGGCATTTACTCACTCGCATGAAATCCTTCATCTGCTTCTGCTCGACGAGCTGCTGGAACTCCTGCTGTTCTCGGCTGTTCAATTGATCCATCTTGTGTTGTGCTTTGGGTGACTATAGGAATTCGCCTTCTAGCAATCACGAATACTTTTCACTCCCAGTGGAATAGGGTATCACGTGCAGAGTTTATCCGAAGCCTGGTAGGAAGCCTGTGGTAGATGTTTGATATATACGTGAGTAGCTAGAAAAATATCATAGTGGCCGACACTATTATTGAACTAGAGAACACAATGTTTTAGTTTCGATTTTCATTTTCCCGGGAGTGGTAAATATGGATTTCTTATATTTCTTCATAGTGGGGAAATGGGGAGGCAATATTTAGAATTTGAAACAATGATGTGTCGATTTTTAGTGACTTTTGGGGGAGACCAGGTAAAACCATCGAGAAGAATCGTTATCAGTTTCATCTAGCGACATTCTGTTTCCAGCTTAAATTTTTTACGGGCTTACTCTGCGCATTCGTTCAATGTCATAATATCATCTAAATCATACATAATTACTGGAGCTTGGAGATAACAGCCTTGGTAAACTCATCAGTGGTGGAGTTGCCGCCCAGATCAGGAGTTCGGACCTGGCCCTCAGCAAGAACATCGTAAGTAGCCTTAGAGATGACATCAGCGAAGTCATCAAGGTTGAGGTGTCGCAGAAGCATTGCGGAAGAGAGAATCATGGCTGTGGGGTTGGCATGGCCTCGGCCCTCAATATCGAGACCGACATGTCGGCAACCAGGCTCGAAAACGGCGTGTTCAGTACCAATGTTAACACCGGGGACGAGACCAGGACCTCCGACAAGACCAGCACCAATGTTGGAAAGAATGGTACCGTAAAGGTTAGGAGTGACGAGAACGTCAAACTGCTGGGGCCAAGAGACGGCCTGCATAGAGGCGTTGTCGACAATCATATCGCCGTACTGGATCTCGGGGTAGTCAGCAGAGACCTCCTTACAAGTGTTTCGGAACAGACCATCAGCCAGCTTCATAATGTTGGCCTTGTGGATGGCAGTAACCTTCTTTCGGTTGTTCTTAAGAGCAAAGTCAAAGGCAAATCGTGCAATTCGCTCGGACTTTCGCTTGGTAATAACCTTGATGGACTCAACGACACCAGGAACGGGGGTGTGCTCAAGACCAGAGTACTCACCCTCAGTGTTTTCTCGAATCAGAGCCATGTCAATGCCGTCAATTCGGGTCTGAACACCAGGAATGTTCTTGATAAGCACAAGAGAAGCGAAAATGTCGAGCTCACGTCGCAGAGCAACGTTGAAAGACTTGTGACCGTGCTTCTCAACAGGGGTGTGGAGAATACCCTTGATGGCAACCTTGTTTCGGTTGATAGATCGGATGGCCTCCTCGTAGCCATCGAGATGGTTCTCACCAATACCGGTGACATTGACAACCTCCCAGTCGACAGGGACGGAGATGGTCTTGAAGATGGTCTTGACAGAGTCAGTAATCTCATTACCGATACCGTCACCGGGGATAAGAGTGACAGTGTACTTAGATCCGTACTCCTTGGGCTGGAACATGGTTCGAGCATTGGTTGCGATGGCTCGCTTGGGGAGAGCAGAGGCGGCCTGTGTTAGTAACTATGTTGTTACGATAAGAAACTGAAGAAGGACATTGAAGACCAAATTAACTGACGTGGAGAGAACTATCCAATCCATATAATGCTCAGTAGTTATCATCTCCTCTTATCTCTCTGGTTTCAAACTCATGCAGGAAATTTTCAGTGGGGAAAATGTTTCAGGGCAGAGATTTAGGCAGGAACGTCGTTTGTGAGGGTACTACGGCTGCAATCATCTCCGGAGTTACAAACCATGCTCCCCAATCGATGTGGCCTCACTTTGGGCCGGGGAATGCCTAGAAGGTGTCCATGCTGTTCCTTTCCGAAGAGGTACGTGGTTGTCGTCGGTTACTGTAACTTTCTTCGCGAAACGTGGAGCGTGGTTTGATAGGCCGGTTACTTGCTCCATTGAAGACTCTTAAGTACTCACCTTAGCCAGGTATGCGGTTCGAAGCATTGCGGATGTGAGAATGTTAACGATTAGATGACAAGAAGTTGCCAAAGGTGTCCTGGGTAGAGAGAAGAGAAAGAGAGAGTTTATGTATAACAATGCAAAAAAAAGCTTTTTATGAACACTAACATCGCAGCTGTGTGGAACCTTCATTGACCTTGAAAAAGGCAAAGTTGGTACCCCGGGAAAATTTCAGGGTAAGTGAGACTCTAGAAATAATCCCCCGACAAGGGTTTATGAGCACCCTTGTGATTACTTTGGTGTTGTAATCTAAGCTCTTTTCGTCAAACTCTTTTAGCTGCGGCCTTTGCTGCACCCCGTCCACTGCACCATACTCCGCCAAAAAAACAACATAAAAAAATTAACATTGTTACATTCATTTACATGTACATTTCACCCACATATTCTCATGCAAATCGGAAAAACAGCATCCGTCTGTCTCGAATTTTTATCCGTATAACTCCGGAGTAGAATTTCTTGATTTATTAATGATGACCGTCATGATGGATTAGTAAACATGAAAACACCTAGTGCAATGGCTAATGCCTTAAATGTCAACAAGATTTAAATTTTAACTGGTATTATCCCATTGTCAATGCCTTGTCGTGTTGTCGTGTCAATCACTCTTTGCTCCCATCCATCCTTTGACTTCGTTGACCTCAAACGAGTGCCGTTAAGGTGCCGAGCTTATTGGTCAATATCGCAAAAACCTTGAATCAACCATTGGCAACACCCAGAAAGCTCTACAGGGATAGTATTAGAGTATTAGGTACCTAACTATACTAGTGACGCTGCCACACGCACGTAGTTTTTTTTTATATGCCTAAGGTTAGTACTGCTAGGACCATTCCAGTGCTAAGAGATTGTTGTTTGGAGTGATTTGGGAAATAATAATAGGGTTTCTGTTGCCGTGTGGTCCAAATTATTCACCTCAAGACAATTATCCTCCTAGCTCTGATTATTCGAGTCATCTTGTTTTTTCTGCTCTCCTTCTTTTTCTAATGTTTATATTATCGATGTGAAAAGTCTCAATTTAATTCTCAGGTCAGACCCAGATGGTTGTGAAAATAGCAAATATCGTAGAATCGAACCAACACACAATGGGAGGAGAAAGCTTGGTGAGTTTTGTTAGTTTCTAATTCGAATACTGAAGAACCACCACAATGTCCAAGGCTGTGAACCTATATCGATCACTATACCGAGAGCTCGCAAAGCAGCATGTGGCTGCCATGACCGTTCATGTCACTAACGACAACCGGCGTTTGGAAGCCAAAGCTAAATACAAGGCAATCCAAGAAAAAACCACCCCTGAGCCCATTAAGAAGCTGCCCACTCCTCGATCCACACATTATGACAGTAGCGCACTAAGGGAGCATTTCAAGAATGGCACTGATGATGCAGTTTCTGTCCGATACGCCGAGGATATGCTTCTGTTCCTAGAAAATCAAAGGGTCTACAAAGAATTGCTGGCAAGGTATAATCCTGGCATGGATATGGCAGATCAGGAGCGAGTTCGATTGTCTGCACGTCGGGTTGGATTGGAAATTCCAGTTGGCAAAAAGGATTTTGAAGATTAATCATTGTACATAGCAAGATGGGATAGGATAATAGTTTGAGGAATGTAATGTAAATATTTGAGTATATTAATAAGCACCAGTTAAGCCGTCCTTTATCATATCCAATGTCTCACTCCGCGCTTTTACTGCGGACCAAAAACTGCCATATGACCAGGTGAGCTTTTCTGCTCCCTGCATGTATCCAGTGTACTTGTTAAACTGTTCAGACATGTCACCATTGTGAGCGTGGTGCTCCCGAATAACATCCAGAAAAGAGTCTCCCAAGTCTACCAGACCTTGCAATAAAAGCTTGAACTCTTCGGAACTCCGTGAGACACGGCTTTTTGTCGAAAACAAAGAATAAAACTCTTGAGAAACCTCATTAGTTTCCAGAACGAAGTCAGGAGGTTGTTGGACCAGACGTTGAGCAATGTAGTACAGAATCTCTGCGATAGTAGCAGTACAAATAAACCAAGGGTTGCCCTCCGAGGTCCCGACACCATCGTAGACATCTTCAGCGTATCGACCAAGCCCACCCGCAATATATCCTGGCGAGTCTGGCTCAAATTTCGATTTCCTGTCATTATTGATGAGGTAATCAAATGAGGTAATATATGGAAGAATGGTACCAATAAGTAAGTCATCGTAAGGTGCAATAGCCATGTCTGAAAAGCAAGATGGCCACCTGACAGTATCCAAGGCAGCCAAAAATATGGAGGAGTCCAGGCCAGAACGTGAAAAGTCCCTGGGTCTTGCATAAGCTACCAAACGTGAACTATCATAGAAGCTTGCCTTGATGAATTGTCGAATAGATCCAGCAGTGAAAGTGCACCTCCGCTCGGTTATTCGATCTTGAAATAGTCTTGATAGTTCCACGGCATTGGCCAAGGCATTAAATTGTGCTTGGGAAGTGAACAAGTGAAACCCCTCTAGCTCTTCCCAAAGATCAAAGGTTTTCTTATCCCAATGTTGTAGAATATATTCTACATCTGGCAGTATAATGGACTCATAAATGTGTTGATAATGACCAGGTACAGCTGTGGAATTCCATTCTAGCTGAGACTTGATGAAATGCGTAATTGTACTGATTCTTAAAGCAGGTCCATCATTTTGTGGTCTACCCCAGTGTGCTGAGAAGGCGGAATTGTCAATCTCAAATTTTGGCTCGCCCAAACCAGTGACAATCCTTTTGTCCCATTCAAAGTAGCCAGAAGGGTTTCTAACACGTTGCAGAGCTCCCTGGACAGTAATATAGCTTGAAATAGTGTCGCTAAGAGTTTGATTTAGTGTGCCCTGACGAGCTTGATCCCAGAACTGGCGTACGACAGAGTCCATAGTGATGGCACTATCTCTGATCCACTGATAATAGTAGTCTGGCTTCTCACTGGACGGGCTAGCAATAACAACCCCATCAGGAAGGCCATTAGTGCTGCGAGGGTGGCCCACATTGCCAAGAATAGATTCAAATGCGTGATGAGACTGATGTATAACCCAATCCTCGAACTCTTGGGCATCAATAAGTGTGACATTGCGTCGGGACGGGAGTTTCGGGGCTAATGGGATTTGGAGACCTTTTAATGCTTCTGCTAACAAAGGTTGTAGCAGCAGAATCGGAAGCATTACCACAATTGGGATGATGTGATCGGATAGCATTTCAACTCGTTGATTGTTTTCAGGTGGCCAGGCTGCAAGGCATATGTGGATAGGGAGTAGTAAATTAAACGAATTTGTCGTGGTAAATAATCAAGGTGGGTGTTCACAAGTCTAATTGTGAGGGATGTCATTTATCCTTGTTTAGCCCAGGAGGCGGGCAGGTTGCTCGGAATGTGTACCACATGACAGATGCTAGATTAGGTGTATGCATAATGGACCTAGGACCTGTGAGTAACTAGCATTATTCAACCCCAAGTGTTCATGTGTTCATCATTCCTCTCATAATTCAACCAGCTCACTATTTGTCTTGTCTAAATTATTCTACTACTCTGCTCACCACAGGAAGAAAATTACTCATTATCAAAAACAAATAGATTAAAATACAATAAAATAAACTGTGAAAAATACAATAACGAAGAAAACAAAAAAGTAGAAAGTAGGAAAGCAGCTAAAGAAATCTCTTTTTTAGTAGGCCATCAGTTTATCCAAAATTGATAAAGGTAGCCCAGTTTTAAGCTCCTAGGGTTGGTGGATTCATAATGCTGACTTAAGGTGAGATCTACTTCCTCTTAACTCCTCCAGCAGTCGAAAATATCAAGTTTATTGTTTTACACTCTTTGGTCTGTATTTTTCCTTGTTATAACAGTTTATATTGTTTTCCTTATTAATGAAAGTTATGTCCACAGTCTCAAGCCTGCATCACAACTGCAGTGGGAAGAAAAAAAATCTGATGCAAAAGAGAAATTAGTTTTCATACACGACACAGATCTCAACATGACTAGTGAGAAAAGATCGTCATCCTCCAAGAGGCTAGACAAAGTCAAGGTGGCCAAAGTCTCTGATGATGCCAAGGTTTTTCTTTCTGATGTTGGCCATCTGACCATCCCCCAAGATGCCAAATTCTCGGTAAGCAAAGAGAACGGTGTTTCTTCAGTCAAGGGTAAGAGCAGTCGAATGAGATACACTAGTGTTCCAGTAGATAATGAGCAGTATTGTGTTGCTGTGATCTCTTCTAGTGGAACTGCCGACCTTGTTTCAGCAGAGAGCATTGAATTGAAGGCCATTTCCAAGAAGTTGGCCAAGCAAGTGGCCGAGAAAGCTGCACTCAAGTCCTACCGAGAGCAGAGAACTACACTTGGTAACGAGTTTGGTACCATCAAGGCGAAGAAGGCGCTTGCCAGCGTTGTCAAAAACAATATCGACTCTAACGAGCTTGTGGACTTTGAAGACGATGTTGTTGACGTTGTTTCAATGGCTACTGCCAACCTTCCTACACAGAGCGAGGTGTCTTCTGCAATGGAAGAAGCCCGACCTATTCCCATGCATAACTTAGAGACTCTCAATGCTGACGAAATTTACCCTGTGGAAGGTTACCTCACTGAGGAGGAGATGAACTACATTAGAGCCGGTGCGATATTGGAGGAGTCCGACATCCAGAAGCGAATGGACATGTTGCCTTATCGACTCTCCCAGATGGTCCGAGACAGTCTTTTCAGAATCACAAACCAAACAGAGGAGGACATCTTCAAGGCTACTCTGCTATACTACCTATCTCTACTTATTGGCTTCTACCGTGAACGCCGAGTTAGAAAGCGATCAGACATTCAAGAAAAATTGTCGAACCCTCCAGAGTACCTCATAGACCAGTTGTTGTACCGATTCGCTACCCCTCTCTCTGGTGGCCATAAAACACAGCGATACCAGACATACATGGTCAACTCAAAGAATGAGGCCATGATCTTGTGTACTATCATCATTGTGGTGCTGCGGCTTAACAAAAATCTGGTGGATATTCCGATCTTATCGCAGGAGGTTGGAATTAAACCTTCCAAGCTTAGCAGTGTTTGCAGACAAGTTGGTTGCACTGTTAAGAGCGCCACAGCCACGCATATGGAAAGCATTGGTCGACCAAAGAAGGAAAGTGCTGGATGGAAAATTGCCACGCTCAAAGCTCCTCTTCAGCTACCAGAGCTCGCTGCCCGAAAACGAAGACAAAAGAATTAGACTAATGCATGAATGTTACAATAAAATTTTGGAAATAGATGTTAATTATTATATATTCTCTGGAGACTTGAACCAGGCTAAACTCAAGAAACATCTGTTACCAGTTTAACATTTTGAAGATAATTTCATTAATCATTAAATCTTTACTCATTCGTGGGGCATCTATAAGAGATTAGATGACCTCCTCGGCGTCGCTTTCAATATCATCACCGAGCAACTCATCGTCCTCATTGATATCTACGGGGGCGTAGTCTCTAGACCAAGGTCGACCACTGCTTCCAGAGTGTCCAAAGAACCCTCTAGCCAACTCTGCAACTGACTTGGCAGCTTCAGGGATCAGGCTCACACCAGCAACTACAAAAGCCAGACCTTTCATAGCCTGTTGAACAACAACGTTGTCACTTCCAGAAGAAAAGGAATCTTCATCTCCAAGTCGAATAACACCAAACTTGGACTGGTAGTGCTTGAACACCAAGTATCCAATGACACAAGCCATGACGATAGGGACAATGATGACAAAGAAGGTACCAAAGAAGCCGAGCCCACCGCCGTGTTTCTTGCTGAACTCACCCCTCTTGCCAGGGCAAGGGATAGCAGTGCCCTTGTCAAGCTCCTGGCCACCCTTGCAGGTGGAAAGAGGGATTCGTCGGTAGCCAGTGGAAGTGTAGTACTCAACAAGATTGGGGTTCTCCTTGCACTGGAGAGAGTGGTCAGGTGGGTTTGCACCATTGACAAGTTTGCAGGTACCATCTCGATCTCTAACATAATTGAAATCACATTCAAAATCTTCTCGAGTGCACTCACAGTCCTTAACAATCTTGTGGGGCTGAATGAGCTGCTTACCAATGTAGCACTTAGAGTCAACAAGTTTTCGGTAGTACTGGGTTTCATGACCAAACAAACAGTTGGTCTGTTGAGTAGGGTGTCGAGGAGACCACAACTCGTAATCATCTCTATCAGGGTTAGACTCATCCAGCTTGCATTGTCGGTTGGTAAGACCAGAAAAGTCGATATGGACTGTGGTGGACTGTTCTCCCTTTGATCGAGGAGACTTACCAGTGAGAAGGAATCTTCTAGAGTTATCATTGGGCACAGTGGAAATATCATCGACCTTGACAAGATCATTCGAAAACTTGTAAGACACCCAATTTCTTCCTTCGTCAAGAGAGTAGAACACCTCGTTGGTGGGCTCCTCACCATCAACAATGACAAGAATGGATCCCTGGTCACCGTACTCCCACATGTAAGCACCCTTCTTGATTTCCTTCCAGGTGATACCGCCATCAACAGTGAGGTAAGTGTTGCCATCAAGGTATCCTTCAAGGTACTCTCCGACGTTACCCACACCGATCATCATTCCCACTGCAGAGGCAGAAGTATAAGTGTCTCGGTAATCCTTTCGCTCAGTGAAACCGTGCAAGTTGAGAGAGCACTTTTCCAGAGACTGGCCAGAGCAAGGGTAAGCTCGACCTTCGGTATCAGCTGGAGGAGGAGTGATGTAAGTCCACTGTCCACCATCATTATGCGTAATCATAGATTTGAGCTGCTTTCGAGATCCTCGAGAGGATTGACGAGCGTTGATAACAACATTGGAAACTGCCACTCCCTCAAGGTTGGCCATCTTTTCAAAATCGACAAAACCCACTCGGTTTCGGTTGACCTCGTTGAGAGAAAGAGAGAAAGAAGTACCATAAGAATTGGACTTGAGAATGGCTCCATACTCAGAGCCAGCCTTACCGTTGACTGTTACATGCAAGAAAATAGCATGGGTGCTGGATTGTAGCACAGTGTATGCCAGTTGCTTGGGAACCTTGAAGTCCGGGGGGAATCGAGCAACAGCAAATGTCTCTCCATCAACAGAGGTCTGACACTCCAAGGTCTCGTCCTCGCTGTTGATAGCTGCAACAACCAAGAATTCTTCAGCAAGAGCAAAGTCAAGTACGTTCTCGTGAGTCACCTTCTGGTTTCGGAAATTGTCTGTGGAGTAGGCCAATTGAGACTTCTTGACACCGTTGTCAGTGTATTCAAAAAGACAGTACAGCAGATTGTTACGCCTTTGCTCCTTGAGACCATTGACATACTGGCACATAATCGCACCGTTACCAACCTCTGTCCATCGACCACCATTGTTCTGAGTGTAGAAAGTGGAAACTCTGCATCGGGGAGAGAGCTCATCTTCGCAACCCTCGGAACCAGACCAAATGAAAGCATTCTTGTTGTTTCGATCAAATGTAATGAGTTGCAGACCTCGCTGGTTGGGAGGTGCTGGGGTTCGGAACGACTCAAAAGTTTCACCCTTATCAATGGTGTAAAACACTTTCTCGTCAGGGGTCAGGAAGTAGACACGATTCTTGAAATGGGGGTTGGGGTAAATTGCGATGATATCCTCGCCCTTTAGCACCTGCTTGAAGGTCTTACCTTGGTTGTAGGTAACATACAGGCCGTTCTTCGACGTTCGAAGCAAGACTACCTCGGCGTCATCGGGAGACGCGTTCGCCATGTCATTGGTGAGATAGTAATGTTCGACAATAAGGCCAGAAAACTCATTGATAGTGGCACTAATTCTAGTGTTCGTGTCATCATCAGCACGAACTAGCAATGCCAGTGATGCCACAAGCACCAATAACTGTGATAAGACTCTCATTGTGCCTTGGTGGATGGGTTATGAGATGGGCGTTAAGATTGTCAATCTAAAATGGTCTCGATAAGTGGCGGGCTGTCACGTGTCGAGGTTAAATCTCTTTTGGGTACCTTTAGTGGTGTTTTGAGCAATGTTATTGAAGAAATAGCCAAATCAATGTTATGTAGCTTGATAAAGGCTGTATTTTCAAATTTTCTGATTTCGAGGTCCTCTCACTGATCTCACCTTAATTTTGATGTGGTGTCACCTTTTGTTGCTGATCCGGGGTTCACTGCCTTCACAGGTGCTTCTTAAACAGAGTGGGAGTTGCAATCAGATCAATAGCGTATCGATCCCGCTATAAATTACTGGCGAAATTTATAAGAAGGTTAGAAAGAATGGCTGAAAAATTTAGCCTACTAATGTGTTCCCATTCGGGTGACCAGTCACGGATCAAAACCCTAGTGGACTTATCTGATTGGTTAAGAAAGTCTTGGCTTTTTATCTGATGCACATGCATCAGACTCCATTTCAAATTTTGATTATACGGAACTAGCTTTGCAATGTTTAAAAAAAATTCCTGTAATCAGGAAAAATGTTAGAATACATATGTCTAAAAGATTGTAAATAAACAGTGGTTCTCGGTTCCAGATATCGTTACCACCTCATCACAATGCATTCTCATCAGATAAAGATACAGGTAATTTGAATTCGGCTGTTATGCAGGTAGCGCAACAACCTTTTTTCAACCGTCCATCTCGGTTCCAGAAGTTTTGGTGCTAACTCTAGTGAGCACAGAAGAATAGATCATCTACTGGGGGTTTGCTATTTTCACATATTTTGCAAGCCCTTTACTCCAGGAGTTTATATCTCATATCCAAGATAGCAGTGGCTCTCTTTTGCCTTTCATAGAAGACACATCATCATTTTACTCTGCAGGATGACTGTCTGGCATCTTCTTATGCATTTGAAAAAAAAGCTACCTGAAACGAGCGCAGAAAGAAGGGTCAAAGAAATTTTCTTTTCCTCCTGGTTGTGTTTATTCCTTAATTTGATTTGTTTTCTTTTAACCGCTTAGTTAGGTGTAGGCAGTTCCACAACACTTTCTTTCATGTTGCACACATGCATTTGAGTCTTTTTTAAACCTACGCGAGGGATTGCTTATTAATTGAGCAATACTCAATGCCTTACTTTTGTGGTTCCTTTTCGCACAAGAAAAATGCATATCGCTTGTATTGTACATTGCATTTCCACTTCACTTATCCCCTGAGGCGTATCATTTCTCCAACCCGTTACTACTTTTTTCAAGGTAGATCATGTCACCTACAAATCAACCCAAACCTCAAATCAAACTTTAAAGAGGTCATGTATCTTGTGAACCTAATTCACGGTGGGGTTCGTGAATCACAATCATACAATTATGTCAGCATACCAGCGAGAAGAGCAAAACAACACTCGTTTGGAGGAACTGGCGTCCAAGATCTCTAGTTTGCGTTCCGTCACAAATGATATCCACGCTCAAGCAAGCGACTATTCGTTGATCGATTCCACAGTGAGTAGCTGCAACTAGCAACTTATTGTCATTCAAGCAGTATCTAACATAGACTGACACTATTGGAAACATGATGACTTCGGTTCGGGGATCTGCTTCTAAACTAGGTCGATCTCTCAAGGCCGGTCATCCCATTTGGCGAACTGTCGGTATTGCATTAGGTGTTATCTTCCTACTCTGGTTTCTGTTCAAGTTTTTCTAGGGTGGAACTGGAGTTGAAAGAAAGAGAAGTTGGGACAGCGTAGTCCAGGCGATCGTAGATTTACGATGATGTTGAGGAGGTATACTGGGTGAAAAACAACCTCCTGTAAGTTATTCTTACTGTTTACGTACAATAATCATAATAATCATAATGGCATAATACTATATTCTTGGTGCATATGCGCCTACTTGTCTATCGGCCTCCGCCATTGTTAATGTCCTTGCCAAGACGGTAGTTGGAAATGGACTTTCCCCAGTTGATCTTAGATCGAGTCACAGGTAGCTGACGTCGCAGGGCCTTAAAAGACTCTTCATTGAGGCTGTTGAACGATTTGCTGAGCTTCTCCTGGAACTGTTGCTCCCCTTCAGAAATAGCGTCCACCACTCCCGATTCCGACACATCACCTAGATCTACCTCTTCCTGAGACTTGAGCCGCACATTACCATCTTCATAGTAATGTACATCAACTTCCACGGACCCCTTCAGAGACCCATTCCTGTACACATAAACAGATCGCCACTGACCATTCCAGTAATTGGAAGGATTGTACTTATTGTCCACGAGAACGAGAACTGTGGAACCGTCTTCTTGAGGGAAAACTCCACAAGCACCTTCTGAGAGGAAGTGAGCATCGAAGTACTTGTTCAATGGAGCCTGAAGGGAAGACTCGGAGCCATGAGAACCTGTTGTAGTCGCCTTTTTCGAATCAAAGTCAAACTCAAACTGTTGGAGGCTACGACTGTCATAAAAGGTGTTGCTGGATAGCTGGTTGTACTTAGAAACAAGAGCGTTAGATTTCCCCAGAGATACTACCATGAAATTGTTAAGAATCTTGCTGTTGACATCACTCTCTAGCTTAGACAGAATTGAGCTGTTGTTGTTTACCACTGTACTGATGGCCTCGACTACTTGGGTGAGCTGGTTAGTCAATTGATGCGGTTCTAAGTCAGCAAAATACTCACTTCTCCAGGAGGAGCATCGGCAACGAAATCTGCCAGAGCTTCTTGGTTTGATCGTGACATTGTTCAGTGTTGTAATGTTGGGAGCTTGTAGCTTAGTGACGTAGATGTTTATGCATCATGCATGCCTTACACGATGATAAATACATTCGAGAGAACAATTGGAGATTATTTCAAAAAATAAAATAATGGCGAAAAAAGTACCATAGATACAGTGGTTGTGTATAATTAAATGCTTTTGCGTAGTTTATTATATGATAATGCCAATGCATAGAAATAAGTTGTCAATTCAAAAACGAGAGAACCAGGTTTGGCCAGGCACTAGAAGCTTGGACCAATAAACCATGACTCCTCCTACCAGCATAGTGACACCTGCAAATACTTGAAGGCCTACAAAACTTGAATGCTCGCTATCAAGAGTGGCTCCTGAAAGGGGCATCGCTGTAAGAGATGCAAAGGAACAAAAAAAGGTCACTATTCCAAGTCTTCTTCCGATTTCATGTGGCTCTGACACCTCTGCTACAAGTGCAGCAAACAGACCAATGTAAGGACCCGAAACGAAGCCAAACACCCCAGAGAATATTAGAAAGGCAGCATTACTGTTAGAAGGGATCCAAAACGCCAGAAGCACTATGCCACAGGTAACGCAGCACATGGAATGCATATTGTACGTGCCGATTTTATCAGCTAAGATTCCTGGAAGGATTCGTCCCAGAAAAGAAGATCCGTTGTAGATGGCGATTAGATAGAATGCGACCGTTTCTGACATGCCATGGGCCATGGCACATGTGGACATGTAGCCCATGGTAGTAACAAGTCCCCAGTATGAAATAAAGAGTGCAAGTGTCATCATTGCAAACGACTTGTTTTTGTAAGGCTCAATTACTTCTGTTCGGAAGTTGAAAAAGTTCTTACGTAGGTTCTTATTTGGTGGTAATCTTGATGAAATACACACACAGCACATAATTCCAACACCTAGCATGATGTATCCTACTACTCGTACGGTATCGTTGAATCCGATTTTCGGCTGTAGTTGGGAAAACACAAAAGGAAGGGTTACACCTCCAATCGAAGACCCTCCAACGACAACCCCAAGTGCAGTGGCTCGCTTTTTCACAAACCATGTATTACAAGCTACCATAGAGGCGTAGTAGACACATGAGTTTCCAATAGATGTGCAAATGCCTTGAGCCAGGAGAAATTGGTAGTATGTTTTGCATTCAGAAGTGGCCATGATCCCTCCCACAGTAAATAGCATTCCAACAATTGCTAGAGGTCTTGGACCATACATTTCTGCAATTCTACCAAACACCATTCCGCCTCCTAGGAGAATGAAAAACTGTAAGGATGTGATCCATGAAACAGCTGACGCTGAGTACCCATCAAGTTGATGATGTAAATAGTAAGCTTCAAAGAGACCCACGACATTAATGTAGCCAAAAGATGAATAAAGACCAAGAGCTCCCCCAATCATCGCTATCCATGCTCTGCCTTTGTCAGGCTCGGGTAGTTGCGGCGGTGGGGGTTGATCAGGTGCTTCCTCTTTATCCGACATCCATGCAACAGCGTCTGACTGTGGGCTATCGTCTGATTTTGTAGGCGTCATATTTTCAAAAAAATTGTCTGACATATCCAAACTACTGTTATCTGATCCACAGACACTTGTATTTATGTGTCATTCATTTCTTGCATCTCGTGCTAACATTTTTTTTGCATGGCACGTAAGGTTCAAAACCTGGGGAACAAAGGTGGAGCAGTAATCTACAGAAGGAGGCCAGTCTGGGGTAAGTGAAGAATCATAAAAACGAGACGAGATTCAGGCCGGTGGACCAAAAAAAAAAAAAAAAACAACAAAGAAATAAAAGAACATGAACAAAAATTGAAGGATTTTATGGAAGCAGGTGGGGGGGATTCGCAAATTGACTTTCCCACTGCATCGATGCGGCTATCGATCTTCAAAGAACCCAGACTTTAATCCTTGAAAACCTTGCCTCGGCAGGCTCCAGATAACTACATTCCTCTGACTTGTATGAAAACAATCTTGATAGAGCCAAATATAATTGTGTAGACTGGTTTATTTCTAAACAGTCGATGTCTCAAGTTTTCTTAATACATAATCTGGGGCTATGACTCTGGTACCTGGTAAATCAGTAGATGAACTACTGTTGCATGATCTTTCATGCAATTAATAGGGTTAATTAAATATGAAGGTTTCCACAGGCACCATTCGTATTTCTGCCCAACTTTATCTGATGTGAGATATTAATGCCATTCGTGGTTTTCAGGATTTACTTTTCTAGAGATTGGTGTGTCTGTGACTAATCAATGCAAAAACGCTAATCTTTTTCAAGCCATTGAAAAATACCCAGGAAACGTTGGCCAATAACAGTAACTGTTAATCGTTATTCTTTAAATATTTCATTCCGAGAATTCCGAGAATACTTCGTTGAGTGATCGAATCGCCTACTATATTTGATTCAGATCAGATACACTGTTTGCTGCCAAACCCCTGAACGTTACCTCGCATCATGTACACAATGAGGCTGAAAAATGAAAAGTTCTAGGGGGAAAAGAATTATGGAATGGAACAATACTTTGGCCTGTTGTTTCAGTTTTTGATTTAAGGGAACCAGGAATATAGGTTCTTCATGAATAAGGAAAATGGGGCTTGTCAGATAAGTAGCCAAGACCTACTGAGCGCCAAGGCATCCTTCAAGCATGGCTTTTATTAAAAACATGCAAATAGATTGTGTTCAATGTGTCCTTTGTTTCCAAAAATAGAGAGGACTAATTTTTTGTTGATGCTTGCTTTTTGTCTTCTTGGGAGAGTGCTTCAGATTTTGTTCACCCTAATTACGTTGTGAACTATGTTTTTTTGTTCTCACCACATTAAGCTCAACAGTCAGTGTACAACTTTATTTACTAACGCGTTATCGCGACGCAAACAGGTTATTGATGTCGTCGTTTGAAAAGGTGTTACTCAACCAACCGGTTGTCTTTGACAATGGATCGGGAACCATAAAGGCAGGCTACGCTGGCGAAGAACTGCCAAAGACGTTTTTCCCAGCATGTGTTGGCCGTACGAAGCATATCAGGGTTATGGCAGGATCTATGGAAGGGGACACTTTTATTGGTAACAAGATCCAAGAAGTACGAGGTTTGCTTAAACTCCGATACCCAATGGAGCATGGCATCGTCACCAACTGGGACGACATGGAACGAATATGGCACCATGTGTACAACAACGAACTCGGTATTCTCAGTGAAGACCACCCATTGTTGTTGACAGAGGCTCCTCTTAATCCACGTTCCAACAGAGATCGAGCAGCTGAGGTCTTTTTTGAGACTTTCAATGTTCCCGCATTGTATGTATCGATCCAAGCTGTTTTGGCGTTGTATGCATCAGGTAAAACTACAGGACTGGTGGTTGATTCGGGTGATGGCGTTACACATGCTGTACCTGTCTATGAAGGTTTTAGCATTAATTCAGCAATTCAAAGAATTGATATCGCAGGTCGGGATGTAACAGAGTACCTCCAGCTGCTATTGCGCAAATCAGGCACTGTTCTACAGACATCTGCCGAGAAAGAAGTAGTCCGAACTATCAAAGAGAAGCTATGCTACGTAGCTGGTGACCCCAAAAGAGAAGAAAGAGATTGGGTGGCGAGTGGGGGAATACGGGATATCGAGCAACAACGTCCAGGATCTGCAGGAGGTTCTATATCTACAGTTTTCAAGCTTCCTGATGGAAAAGATATTTACATTGGACCAGAAAGATTCCGGGCCCCAGAAATCATGTTCAACCCAGAAATTATCGGCTCAGAATATAACTCCCTACCCCAGATAGTGGCTGACGCAGTTGCCCGAACCGATCTGGATCTAAGAGCAGGGCTGTATAAGAGCTTGTTAATATCTGGAGGCAACACACTAATGAGAGGCATCGGTGACCGACTTCTGACAGAACTTAAGAGCTTGGCACCAAAGGACACTAAAATCAAAATCTATGCACCACCAGAGCGGAAATATTCCACTTGGATTGGTGGGTCGATTCTGGCAGGTCTCAGCACTTTTAAGAAAATGTGGTTCACTGTTGATGAGTGGCATGAAAACCCAGACATTATTCATACAAAATGTTTGTAGTGAACTGATCGTGGCAAGAGAAAAGATGCACTCACAATCTTTCCGTAGTTAATAATAAATACCTAATTTATATGCTATTCCACATTTTGCAGCTACTCGTCTTGAGTAAGGCTTTCGGGCTCGGACAGTGGCTCCAATAACGTGTCAGTGATGCTATGCCCAATGTAATACTGGGTCTCCATTTCCATACTTCGATGGGCTGGTAAAGGAGGGAGATGTGCAAAAGCTTCTCGTTTGAGACTTGGTGCTGGGGGAAGCACATCCCCTTCATCTTGACTATCTGAAACAAATTCATCTTCTTGCGCCAAGCTCTTCTGGCGACATACAGGAATCACTATTTCATCCTCATCTTCTTCTTGAATGCCGGGTGCCATAGACTCGACAAATAATCCAGGCATCAGCATCTGCGATTCTGTGATTGGCTTGGGTTCCTGAGAATTAATATGCCAGATCCTCCTTGGGCGCGGTGGCAGTTGCACATCTGCATTGGCATCAGACTCTGAGTCTGTGGGACCTCCGTCATTGATGTATTCATCTTGGTCGCTATCGTTCTGTTCATCATCAGAAGGAGACTCGTTAGGTGGGATATGATTATTCAAGGGAGACATAGAATCTGTACAAGGTGTGAGATGTGGCCGCCGTGTTTGAGACTGCGTGGTGTCGTACTCTTGGCAGTCCGCGGCTAGCCCACTATCCACAGTCAAGCCCTGAGAATCTTGGTTCAATGAAGGTGTGGATTGTGACACTTCTGTTTGGCGACTTTCATTACTTCCCATTGGAGTTTCATCTAAGGTTTCTTCTGGGTCATGCCTGGAGTTGTCTAATTGGAGGCTTATCATAGAGTGAGGAGGAGATGGAGATGGCATGGAGGGAGCAGCCAAGTGCATCGAATCAGGTATTGACATCATATCTTGGTCTTGAGAAGAACTTGGAACTATTTGATCCTCGTCGTTGTCGCCATTTTCCTCTGCCTCCTGTTGACTACAAAGAACATCTCCAGCGTACCACTGTGAATCCTCAACAACCGCTGGTTGGTGTGTTGGTGAGGCCAGATGCTCTTCTAACCCTTGTTCACTATTGGAATCTTCTGAGATTTCCAACTCTTTAGCTTCCTTTCTTGATAAACTAGTAGTGTCTGTATCAAACAAGCGTCGTGCCACTCCTCCATCTGTACAAGCGTCAAATTTCAAGGTTAAAGGAGAATAGCTGGGAGTGGTAGATGGTATCACTCCCACAATATATTGTTCTGGTGTGGATGGCAGATGAGTCATATTAGCAGGGGTAATGGGAGTAATTGGTGTCTGACTTGGCAAATGTCGCGATAATTCGGATGAAAATTCCACAGGTGATGATGACAATTGTTCGCCCTCAAACCTCACGGTTTTTGGGGCAGAAATCGCAGCAATATGATTTTTGTTTTTACGATGTAGAAGAGGAGATTCAATAGCTGTTCTTTTGTTGCTCCTCGCTTTTGGTGGCTGTGTACTTGGTGGGACGTCAAAACCAAATGGTGAATCAGAATACAGCGATCCTGTTTCTGCAGTATCAAAACTCGTTGAACCATTAGAGCCCGTTATTTCGTGTTCACCTTCCTCTCCTTGTGTGTCCTGGTATTCTTTATCGCTCTCTTGCGTCCCATCGCCACCTACTTCATCACGATCATGCCAAGGTTCCACCGTTTGAGAGTCTTCATCGTTGTATTGAGGCAAGTCAGCAAGGTGCCACTTTTGCCGTTTGAGATGGTTCACGGGTGGCACATTCAGAGACTTCCTAGCTCCTCGATTTCGTCCATAAGTTTTCATGATACGAGTAGGTATTATCCTGATCTTTTCGCGTACTGGTGTCAAGCGCGTTTAAATTAAATGCTGCATATATGTGTGAAGTCATAAATAAGCAACTAAAGTAAAAACAAGAGTAAAGAAAGAAAAAGAAAATTAATAAGATCAAAATCTATAAAATATACGAATGGTTCAATTGTGTTCATTCAATACACCAATAGAGATGCGTTTCTAGTACAAGTATTTATAGCAAATGTTAATAAATCAGTTTTACGAAAGATGGAAGGCCTCTCCACCTTCAGAGATAGCCTGCAACAGCCGACTCTTCAACAAGCTTTTGTTGGAAAAGTCGGGGCACTTGAGATAATTCACACAGGTCATGACGCTGGGCAAATAATCATCTGGGCTGAGTCCATTCTCAGGTGATTTTCGAACCACTGTGAGACTGGGTTTCAGTGCTTTGAATCCCCCAATAGGCAATTTAGGCGATCCTGTCACAAAGGACAGAAACTGTCGACGCTGTGTCTCATCAAGTTCACTCATTACCTCTAGTAAATTCATGAAGGTCCTCGATTGCTGATCGAACCCGTGGTCTGCATGGACAGCATCCAAAAGAGTTGGAAGCGACCAATCCTCAGCCCGTCGGCCACACATCAGCACCAGCTCGTCTGGAGAAAAGGCACAAACAGCAGAGAATGGAAAGACTTCTGAAAACCCAGCTTTAAAAGCTTCAATTTGTTTGGAAACTCCAGAATCAACGGTCTGGTCCACAATCAAGTCAATATACTCTTGCAAGTTGTCTCCAGTAACAGCAATCTTTCTTCCGTTGGGTTTGAGATCTGCCTGAGGGAAACCGGGAAGTGTAAAATCAAGGCCCAGGTGTGCAATTTCTTCAGGAGAACTAGACAGCTTCTGTAGTTGGCGAAGAGATTTGCCCAGTTGTTCATCAATTGCTACAAGGGTCTCATGAGTGGGACTGAAACTAAGTTGTGAGCATGCCAGTCTGAAGAATGTCGTGCTGAAGTGAATGTCTATCAATCTTGAATCCATCATGGAACGGGCAACAAATTTTCCCAAAACTTTGAATCGATTCAGCACCTTTTCGGGGTCTGAACATGCGATAAGCGGCATGGGGAATAGTCCATGAGGTGCGGAAACAGGAAGTTCGGTTCCATTGGGTGATTCATCTCGCCACATTTCCAGAGACTTATGAGCAAACTGTCGAGAAACAGTCGCATAAAACTCGAGTGTCGGTCCTAGTCCGGTTCCAACCTCATCAAAATACTCAACCTCAAGCACACTCGGGGAAGACCCGTAAAGCTCCATGACCTTGAAGGCGCTTTGGAACATGTACTGTCTAGCAATACGAACCTTTTGCCGAATCAAGCGGCCGATAGGAGGGCGGTCGTTTCGGTCATGACGGGAGGATAAATTGTCATTGCTATTGCTGTTTTGACGCTCTCTATAATGTTCCTCCCACTTTTGTATGCTTCGTGAATATCCAAACGATGTGCACTCAAGGTAGCGACGGCGGACGTCAAAAGGGAACAGGAAAGGATAAAGACGAGTAGTGTCTATTGTCCACGATGGTAAGCACCGAGAAGCAACAATAAGTGGTTCCTCCAGTTGCTTATTGAATTTGGCAGTCAGTTTAGATGAAAGGAAATGCGAAGGATTGAGGTGATAGACACTACCAGCAATCTCACTGCTCCACAAATTGACATTGTAGAGGGCACCGAGAAGCCTCATCAGGTTAGTAGCTCGAGGAGAATCTGTAGAGCTCTCGATAGACTGCATGCTTAAAGAAAGATTCTCAGACTCAGGTCCATCAACTGTTGGAGGGACACCATTTGTCTTCTTGATATTGATGGTAAAATTAGTAGTCCAGACCTTTGAAGGGCATCCACAAGCTTTGAGAAGCGCACCAAATACGGTAGTGTCATGGGTGACCTCCTCACCATTTATGGAAAAAGTAAGATGCCATTTAGCCTTGGCTGCTTCAGCATATGACCTAGCAGGGTGTCTCCTGTTGGTCTCGGTTTCTTGATGCTCTTCTTCATTGTTGATGGATTCATTATCATCCTCACTGTCAATTTCAATGTCTGAATCAACGTTTCCAGCAGCAGCATCAACGCCAATATCGTCATCAGAGATCTCCTCATCTTCATGCTCTTCATCAAAATCCAACTCTTCATCCTCTTCCTCGTCAACTTCTTCATCCTCTTCTTCATCCTCTTCTTCATCCTCTTCTTCATCCTCTTCTTCGTTTACTGAATCACTGCTTTCTTCTTCGACTCTACCAGCTCTGGGAAGGCGGAGGCCAGAGGCCGCAGCAATGGCCGAAAGGGCTTGTTCAAGAGAACTTCGGCCAGATCCACCAAGGAATCGTTGCCTTTCAAATGCAATAGATGTCTGTACCTTGCTACGGAAAAAGTCATCTACTGCTTTGAACGTAGCAATGGCGTGGATAGATACGCGCATGCTGCGGTACTGTTTGGGCAAATCTGAATCCTTGTCAGCAACGAGATTAACACGGACCTGTTTACCAAGAGTGGCTTCCAGGTTACCAGAATCGGGAAGACCAGACGTCAACACCTCGAATCGTTCAGTACGTGACAGGCCTTCTAACAACTTGTCGACAAGCATAGCAAATGTCTCCAGACTTTCATTGTCAGAGCAAAATGTCGCTAGGAACAATCGCTGGCGTTCAATAACGCCGTGTTCCTGTCCTTTGTTGGATGTGAGTGTCTCCAGAAGGTTCGTGATGACATCAGAGTGTGCCAGTTGGAAGGTGGATAGTGTTGGAAGTAATCTTTTCAGTAATACTAAACCTTCCTTGAAACCCTCACCACTCAGCAACTGGGATATTTCTCGTAACTCACAGTTGTTTCCTTGTGGGACGTCATTAGATTCAACCAGGTTCAGGAACCGTTGAGCATGCTGCCAAACTAAAGACTTGAGATTGCTAGTGAAATCATAGATGTGATCATCCTCTTCCTCGTCTGAAGAAGAAGACAGAACTCCAAACGGATTTGTAGATTTGGGCGGGGTGTTCATCACCCGAATCTGATCCAAAATACCTTCAC
Source organism: Yarrowia phangngaensis (assembly GCA_900519005.1). Classification (NCBI taxonomy): domain Eukaryota; kingdom Fungi; phylum Ascomycota; class Dipodascomycetes; order Dipodascales; genus Yarrowia; species Yarrowia phangngaensis. The sequence goes on from ULGR01000003.1 coordinate 1,490,679, forward strand.
AGGCAAAAAGAGGTCCAAAAACTCCAGGATGCTTCTGAATCAAGAAAATCGAGATGTCCAGAGCACCGAGGACTAAACTCATGTCTTCAGATTGATTCAAAACAGAAGAAATGAACACAGTGATTTCATCGGGACTAGAAGCAATGACATCTGCAGGAGCAACTTCAAGCAACCGGATGACCGAACAGACAATTAACTGCTTGGTTCGCATTGCCATGGTTGCGCTAAAAAGTTCAATCAAAAGCTGAAGAGTAGAAACACAGAATGTTCTGAAGTTATCCAGCACGCTCAAAACATCTATTCGAGCCGACGGGGCTTGTCTAGAAGTTCGAAAGGGACTGCTGGCAAACCCCTCTACCACTGAAGCTTCAGGTAATAGAGTAAAGATAAGCTGGACACACTCAATAATAAGTTGAGAAGGCGCCCTAACCAGAGCTGTGAGTAGCTTTTCTGATTCTGAGCTACCTAGCACCGTAAGAAGCACGCTTGTAATGTTTGACTTGACAATTTCTGCTGCAAGGAAATCGCTATGTTTTGCGATAATAGAAAGAGTGCGCAAAACAGTTCTTTGTACTGTGCTGTCTCCGTGAGATAGTAGGGTGATTAGTTTCGAGACTAGTTCAAACGAGACAATAGATTCAAAGGATATGTCTTCTTCATCACATGAAGAACCTAGACGTTCAATTGTTCGCGCAACTGCCTGGCATCCTCGTTCCGCCACCTTTTGATCATTGCATGTCAATGTATTCGCAAGAATCGGCATAACCTCTTGGATCTGATCGAACATTGAAGCTTTCAGGTACTTGCAACAATTGGCAGCCATTGTTATGGCCGATCTCTGAACATGAGTAGAGAAAAAGTCCAGATGGATCACAGCAGCACGAAGACAACCCTGATCTAGTAAATTCTCTGCATAGTTGGCGCACTCAGGATGATCGGAAGATAGCTTTTCCAATAGTTGTATAGCCTGTTCAGCAAAATCCACATCGGTCAAAAAAGTGAGTTTATCTGCCAGAATCTTCGGTATACCAGCAGCAATAATATTAGGGGAAACTGTGGGTGACACTTCCCATAAGTTGTAAAGTGTTCTACAGGCCATAATGGCACAGTCTTGTGAGTCTTCAAACAAAGGGTTGGTCATGATTGTGCCCATCTCTACACACAGGTCGTCGAGCGGGAAGGAGTAGAGTAAAATGTCTTGGTTAGACATGAGTAAAACCTCTGAAATCTCCTGCAACATTATAAGAACTAAGGTGGAGTCTTCTGCTTGTTGTGCGAGTCCAAGCAGTTCTCGAATCCTCTCTGCCTGGGAATTCATATGCCAGGACATTCCTCCTTCACCAACAAGAGACCGCAGTAGTCCACTTGCCATTCCTACACCTCCGGTAAATCCCGATCTAGACTCCTGGAGCTCCTCATCTTCCTCACCGTCGTCCAGAGCGTCATCCAGGTCCGATCCGCCATCGTGATTCTCTCCGGCTCTATTGGAACGATCTAGAATCAGGCTATCGCCCATATTGGAGTCTCTATTGTCCTCGCTCATGTCGACAGCCATGTCGTCCGCACAGTATCGGTCTCTTCTGGGCACTGGGTTAGTGTGAAGACATCGCGGTGGCAGTAAAGAGATACTTACTCTTGTATGTGGCGTTGGTTTGGTATCTTCAAAGTGGTTTGCAGAGAAAGTAAAAGAGCACAGACCTACACTGTTTTCTGGTTCAAGATTACTCTTCTCCAGGTTTTTCGTTCAGCCTTTGTAGGACCTGTATGGGATTGTGCCTGGTTACTTGTATGTTTCAACTGTGATAACAATAGGGTTTGGCCATAAATAAAGGAGACAGAACAGGTAGGAGACAGCTCCAGAAATAGGTCAGATACAGGGAAGGAGCAATCACATTTTATTAATTTAAAATATCTCGTTTACTTGAATAATGGTACAGCCCATTTTTTTTATTGCCTACATACTTTTTGCGCCACCCACCAGGGTTGTGGGCAACCTCACCTTGTAGGGCAAGGAATGTCATCAAGGTACATGGTAACGAACAAACTCAAACAGTAGCTGTCACGTGAGGCAAGGGATTTGCTGAGTTCGCAAAAAGCTCATAGAAACTGGAGAAATACATGAAAAGGCCTAATTTATTCTGTTCTTTGGTTCTGTAATTTATTCTGTTCTTTGATTCTGTTGAGTTGTTCTACATGGGTCAACTAACACGGAGGCAAAGTAAAACAGAAAAACCATAATGTAAAATGGGAAGAAAGAAAGAATAAGCCAAGCAAAACCTAAGTTGGCCTAAATAATTCTTTTGGCGCGGCTTGAACAGATTTCATTTGAAAGTTTCTCAGACACGTCATGACAGTTACTTCATTTGTAAAATCTATCAATTTCTTGTAATCAAGCTATGCAACGAATGTATATATGGACAGAGTAGGAATGTCTACCACTGCCTTGAATAAAGTGGAGGCGGAGGGGCTGGAGGATATACCTCTGAGACAGGATAGTGTTGTGACTGGGACTCATGTTGGTAGGGATATTGGGATGGTGGAGGAGGAGGAGGAGGGGCTCTATACATATTTCCATGGTTTGGTCCCATTGGAGGAGGAGGGGGAGGAGCTCTCCAAGCATTGTTGTGGGGTTTGTGAGGTGGATTTTTCAAGGCTCTGTTGTTTCGTCTCCATCGACTGAAACAGCCAATAATGATCAGAATAAGTATAGCACCACCGATACCAGCAACAATGCCAGCAAAGGCTCCTGTATTTCGGCTAATCCAACCTCCAGCATCGTCGAACCAAGATCTAAAGAAGCCGGAAGTGTTTTCTGAACAGCTACCTCGAAGACACTTCCCGCTTCGACCGCATGGGGTGCCATCGAGGAAGTTGTACTGTGATCCAAAACACATATTGGGAAGATTCGGATCCCTGCAGCTGATAGAGCATCTTCCCCTATCACACGCTTCGGTCACGTTAGCAGGTGTGCTACCCACAAGAGTGGTTCTGTTTTGCATGAGAGTGAAGCACTGGAGATCTCGCGAAGTGCACAGACCAGAGATACATGTAAGATCCTTAAACCCAGGTCGTGAAGGGTCCTCGCATGATTTGCCATTCTCAGTAATAAGGTCAGGGGGACAAGTGGCAGAGTCACCCGTGCAAAATTCTGCTGGGTCACATGGGCCTTTAGATGCTCGGCATTCCTGCGTGGTAGGGGCATATTGGCATTGGTTACAGCATGCTTGGTTGGCGTCATCACATACGGCACCGGGAAGGAACTTGCAAGTCTTGGGATCACAGCACTGGTTGCCTCGACAACCTTCTTCTCCCCCACAATCGCAGTCCTCTCCCTCTTCAACAATACCGTTTCCACACTCATTTTCAGTCAGGAGCTTGATTCCTCCAGTGTTGGCAATCAAACAAGTTGTGTTGAGAGAGTTTCTGCCAATACCAGCACAAATGTTACCCTTGGTACACTCTGAGAACTTTGTTTCTTGCCGACCAGAAGCAGGGTTCATAATCCACTGGCCATTGGCATTGCATGCCGTTGTAGACATGGGGCAGCAATCATTCTGCCCTACAGTACCATCTGAGCACGTCTGGGACGTGCAATCGTGAACGGCTCCAAATACATGACCCAGCTCATGGGCCCACACCTTCCATTCAAGAGAGTTTTTGGCCACAACATTGGTTCCAGCAACCCAGGAGTTGCCCTGTCGTGACGCACGAGCTCCACAAAGAACACCCAGCCAAGCAATTCCAACAGTGGATCCCTGAGGACAATCTGTGAACAGTGTCCAGGCTGCGATGCCGTCATCAGACCGCTCGCCTCTCCATTGCGAAAACTCAGAGAGACGGTTATTGATAGCATTGGATTGGTCAGCAGTACATTCATAGTTCCACGGAGCAGCTTCAGTAGCTGTTGTTGGGCAATCTGTAGAGTTGACCAGAACAAGAGACTTGAGACCAAGAGAAATGTTGAAAGACTGCTCAAAAAGCTGAGAGACCGTATTCATGTTGGAAAGGATATTGGCGCGAACAGCTTCACTTGAATTGTAATCCTTCATGTAGTTGCAGTCTGCCGCAGCACCAATGAGTGCAATTTGTTTATGGTTAGGGCATCCCGAGGTGTCTCCGATTGTAGACGACAGAGAAAGACCAGATGAAGAACCAGCTCCGCCAATATCCGACTGTCGCTTAGTAAGAATCGACATTTCCTTGGTTACAAAAGAATAATCCGTAGGAGAATGTAAATCGGAAGTAGAGGTATCTGATTCTCGCCAAACCAACATTGAAGTGGGCTTCTCTACCAGTGCTCGCTTCATGAGGTTGATTTCAGTTCGCGCTTGATCAGGATCAGCATTAGCCATGGCTCGGAAAGATTCTTCGTCAGCGATATGATAGACTGTCCCTGGCACTCCAAGGCCACTGGGATCATCCACCATCCAGGTTCCTTGAACTAGAGGTTCTTGGTCAGGAACCCTCCTGACCATAATACGAGCCCATCCAACTTTCCGGTATGACGCAGCCACATCGCCAGTTTTCTGATCATACACATTGAGTTTTCTGTATGCTGTGCCCTTGTATAAAAGTGACTGGGATGAAGAGTCACTGTATGAAAGCAAGTCCACATCTGATGGAGATAACGCGAGTTTGTATTCTTCATAATCTGAAGGTGCCTCTATCGGTGATGAATCATTTCTCGTGAGATATTTGAACACATCTGTTGGATCTCTAGTCCATCCTTCTAAGCCACCATGGGATGTAATGTCTTCTGCTCCTGAGTCTATCGCGTTCCTTTTGAAAAAGCTCTCTGCTTCTCGGCGCGCATTGGGGTCTGCGTGTACATACCACCGCTGTTGAAGTCGGTTGTATTGACCTCCTCCTTGTGGAATGGGTACTTTGACTGACAAAGAAAATGATGAGTCTGGCTTTAAAAGTTCTGGATCCGTGTGGAAGATTGTATCTGCAGGTTCTACATGCGAAATTGCCTCTTGTCGTCGTAAAGACATGGCCGAGGCCATGGTAGAAAGCGTTAGTATCGTCAACAGCTTCATCTATGTTAGTATCAGAACAACTGGGGCACTATACTATGTCGAGTACGTACAGTGAATTTGATTTATGCTGAATTGTGAGGTGGATGATATGCAAAATATATGAGCAGCCTCTCTTGATGATGATGAAAGAAGCCGATCACTGTATGACGCTGGATGTGTACACACGCTCAGATGAAAGAGATCGCTTATGTGGCAAAGCAAGTCGGAGGAGGGGCAAGTATACTGTACCCTCTTTGTTCAGACACTTGCGTTTCTTATTTCTGAACAGCCTCACTCCGTGAGGCGAAATAACCAACGTTTGGATGTGTTCCTGCAACCCTGTTACATACCTTAATTTCAAAATGGTGATAGGGTATCTTGTAGAAAGAGACTGAGAGCTCTTATGAACTGTTATAGAACACCAAGATCTGCGCCACTTTTAAAGGTGAACAGCTAACTTAGGACCGATCTTTCGCGCTTCCATTACCTACTCTTGGCAAATTTCTTTACTTACCCACTGCGATTATTAATTTTTTTTCTTTGTCTCTTTAAGATTTAACTTTGAGCTGTGGTTCTCCAAATGAAATGAACCTTAATATATGGTGATTTAAAAATAGACGCAAAGATAACCCTGCAGGGTGATGGGTCCGATGGAAAGAACTATCAGGTTGCTGAGTTAATTTATTACAAGGCTCATCGTCATTGCACCCACTATTGCTACAGTCAAAGGGGCCTAAACTTGACACCGAGTGAATTTAGTAAAGGGGGGCAAATAAAACTTTAGTTATAATGATACTGACGCATAACAGATCTGTGAACACTTCTGAGGGCTGTGTCACAAAGCTTAGGTCCCTACATTGTTTGCGGGACACATGTTAACGCACGCTTAGTCCTGCTTAGACAGTTAGCTGTATGTCTCAGAAATTACACTCCATGCAAGACTTATCGGTTTCCAGCTGATGGCCTGCATCATCTCTTGCAGGGACATTTGGCCTATTAATAGAAGCGGCTTTGTTTGAGTGTCTATCGATGTGGCCCAGGTCTTGCTTGGGTGAAATTTTGTCTCGAACAAGTTTTTTCAAATCCTTGGAATCTGGGTTAGTATTTCAAACTAACATCTATTTGTCACCATTAGTCAATTGAGACTGTGTGGAGCTGCAGCAAGGAAGATAAATAAGGTGCAGAACGCCAAGAGGGACATATGACCTGGTGACGTTAGCTCCAATGGCTCCAACCATTTGGCAATGCCTACAGAGAGAGGATGGTGTTGCACATTACACCTATACTTACCAGGAAAGCCGTTGTTGACTGCTCTATCCCACAAGATCTCTGTTGGTGAGCCCTCATCCATCACAATTTCCACAATAAACGTCCCACTGGAAGCAGGTAGTAGAGCCACTTCCCCTAGCTGGTTTCCAAATGTCGATAGTAGCTCTTGGAGGTACCATGCAGCCCGTAAGTTCCATTTGCATCCTGTGCAAAACTGGATGGCAACTCTGGGGTATGATACCATTGATGTGTAGGTTTCTGCCAGTGTTCAATTATTGTGATTATCTATATTATCTGTGTGGGGCAGTAGTTCGAGTCTCTTGGAAGTCGGAGATTAAAGTTGAATTAAACATGTTAATCTGAGAGCATATGGTGTGAGAGATTCAAAACTTGAAGAATGAGAAACAAATTTCAATCAGGCTAAGAGTACATGGGAATCGAATATGTGTAATTGTAACTGTAACCTTTCTTTAAAGAGAACAAAATATACTCGCAGACGTTTATTATACATAAACAAGCAGTTACTTCATTGATAATAATTCTTGGAAAGGTCACGCCTTGCTCTCATGTGGTTTAAACAGAGTTTTGTTGAAGAGCAAGCTCATGTAATCGCCACAGCCTCGGGTAATTCGAGAATGAAAAAAAAGGGGCCAATAACTGCAATCCCCTCCCTTTTTCGGATAAATAGAATCATCTCAAACCCGAACTCACTTTCCATCCCTCGTAAACCTATCCAACACCAGTCAACCTCCTTCATGGTTTATCTGGTGCCCAGATGATTGTATTGATTGATAATGAATAAATGGACAAATACTTGGTTGACATTATCAATGATTCATTCAGATTTCCATTCTATTTGCTCCCGCAAAACGTCGGCCATCTCACGTCTTGCCCAGCCATTCTTCAGCAGTTTCCCCCACTACACTACCATATTAGGCAATCTACCCCGAGGCTACCCCGGATAATGAAAACTGCCTTTGTTTAGGTTAGTGCGTGAAGAATGAGCATTTTATGTACTATCGAAGTTGTGCTACAGAGAAAAACAATGACAATCAACAGGTTTTACTGGATTCGTCACGTAAGTCTGCTAGGAAAGATTCTGTTTTCTTGGGTCAAATTCCATCTGTTGCCCCCCTTCCTGCCGAAACTCAACCCCAGATTTAATGGCTCCCAAACTCAATTTAGACTGCACCTCCAGTATGTATAGATATCATGCCATGCGATAAAAACCCATTGCACTCTTCATAGTTCATCTATCACTCTTTTTTCAAGCACTCAGTAACTGCTCTACCGTTGCAACACAGCATAACCATAATGAAACCCGAATTCTGGCAAAATCGATGGGACAAGGACCAGCTTGGCTGGCACCAAAAGTCTGCCAACCCCCACCTCACCAAATACTGGCCTACTCTTAACATTGTCAAGGGCACCACTGTCCTGGTGCCATTGTGTGGCAAGTCTCTTGACATGTGGTGGCTTGAGGGATTGGGATACAAGGTAATGGGAGTGGAGATTGTTGAGAAGGCATGCCAACAGTACTTCCACCAGATGGAACTTGAACCCAAGGTCAGCCCCAGCCCCAACGGAAAGTTCAAGATTTATGAGGTCGGAAACACCCAGATCTGGTGTGGTGATATTTTTGATTTGTGTGCAGACGATGTCAAGAATGTATCGGCCATTTTCGACCGAGCTTCGATTATTGCGTTGCCTCCGGATATGCGCGAGCGGTATGCTGCTCATCTCACTAGTCTAATCCCTATCCCTCAGGGACTTCTCATTACCCTTGACTATGATCAGTCTAAAATGAATGGACCTCCCCATGCTGTTCCTGATGCTGAGGTACAGCGACTGTTTGGCAACAGCTGGAAGGTCTCTCTTCTCGAGCAGGTCGACAAGAAAGAAATGTTCAAGGAGGAGGGTATCGAGCCAATTGAGCGAGTCTATAAGCTCAACTAAGCACCCTGTAGACCTTGAATGTAATGCATTATGACCTGGATGACGTGTTTGTAGCATGAGTATTTTTAATGTATGAAAATTAACAAAAAATTTGACACCCTCAGCCTCTCTGTTTATGAAGAAAGGAGATTTTCACACCCGTCCCCCTTTTTCTAAAAATACTTTGAAATAACCCTTCGTAATTCTAGCTCCATATCAATTAGGTTCTGGTAATAATAAACAGTGCAGAGGATGATGCCCCATCGTGATAAACCGTGAAAAGGCTGTAATCTGGATTAGTTACTCATTCTAAGTCGAAGTACCCCTAATCAGTGTTGGTATCCTAGTTTGCATTCTTCAATAACTCAATCCAGTATGTTCGAAGAGAGGGTTTCATTTCATGTGCCTAGTTCAATCATAGGTAAATTCTAATTCTACTCCCAGCCCTACACTAAAACAAGTGGTGACACGATACGAAATCGACACGGGCTTACATCAACAAAACCACTCACACGACTACACACACAACACTATTAGCCCCAATGCCTAGCTTCGCCGACTCGTTCTGGTCAGCGGACTATGCCGCAGGGTTAGGAGTCGTGTTTGATCAGCTTGACAAAGGATGCAACGAAAACGACGAGGTTCTGGCCTTGGTTCATGCTCGAATGGAGGCTGAGGAGGCATATGGAAATCGCCTCAAGGAGATTCCCGTCCAGCTTGGTGAAAACAAAAAGTCTACGGGATTTTTTGCTATTAGAAATGGTACCCAGAATGAAGGCGCGTCGCTTAAAAAGGCTTATGAGGGTATCCTACGTGAAATGGGCGAAGAAGGAAAAGCACACCTGGCAATCGCCTCAAACATGCGAGATATGGTATATCTGCCATTCTCTAAGTGGGCCGATGAACATCGTCAACGTGTTCAGTATTCCTACAAAGTACTTCGTAGCAAGGTTAAGAGTTACGACAAGGAGTACTCAGAGGTACAAAGAGCACAGAAAAGATACTTCAACAAGTGCAGATTGTACGAAGAACTCAAAGAAATGAATGGAGAAGCAGGCACCCCTGCAAGTAGCACTTCTCCTGCTGGCTTGGATCGTCAGAGATCTGCCTCTTCTGCATCAGATGCCACCACCATTGTAACTAGACAAACTAGCCATTCTCGTAACGATTCAACAATTTCAGTCACAGACCCTGCCCGCGAACTCACTGAAATTGGTGGACAGGTTTTCGCTTCTGCAGAGCTTGCAAACCTGTTGAAAAAGGCCCTCCAAGAAATCCCTCGAAATGATCTTAAGGTTGCCATTCTAGGAACTTATGTCAACGTCTCATCGGGTGACCAGATCGTTTCTTGGATCCAGGAGAATGTCCCAGCTCCATCCGATTCCTCCACCGTGGCCTTTGCCGAGCGATTTGGCCAGGACTTAGTTACACATGGATTTTTGCGTCTTGTGGGTCAGGTAGGCTCCAAGTTTGCAAACTCCTCAGCGTTCAGTTACCAATGGCGGAAAAAGGCCTTCATTGTTGCTGGCCTGAGAGATGACGACGATTCCCTCGAGGCAACAGTGGACAAAGTGCGACCTTTTGTTGGCGAGTATATTGGCGAAACTCTGAGCTCATATGTTTCATCTCGAGGAGCCCCAACCGATGAATCACCCATTCAAAGAGCACTCCGGGAATTGTCCGAGCTGGACTCTCGGTACAAAGTGCAAGTTGCCAAACTCGATGATGTACGATGTGTACTGGAGGAGTCAGTGATCGACCATCTGAAATTTATGGAACGGTGCGAAAGTGACCGTCTCAAGGCTGTGAAGTCAGTCTTTTTAGATTTTCTGGCAGCAGCTTCCAACTCCCTTCCTGCCCTTCAGTCATCAGTTGAACATCTCCTGTTGTTCCAGGAGTCCATTCATCCTGCTGCAGATCTACGATTTTTGGTGGAGTCGTTCAGAACAGGCCCGTTCACACCCAAGGTTACTGTATACGACAACTACTACAATTCTTCAGACTCCCAGACCACTTTTGGTCTGGATTTGGAGCTCCGATGTCGTGGAGATCGCAGAAAGGTGCCTTCTATCGTGTCTACAGTCTTGAATCACATGGATGACCAGTACCCTCTATTAGACAACGACGAGGTTCGGCTCAATGTTTGGACAGTCTCTGTTTCACTGAAAACGACTCATGCTCTCAGAAAAGAACTGAATACAGGCAAACCAGTGGACAAAGCAATCTTGTCAAAGTATGAACTTCCTGTGGCTGCTTCTATTCTCAAGCTCTATCTGCTGGAGCTACCAGATTCACTTGTTCCTAACCAGTACTATGATGTAATCAAACGGCTTTACTCTGCTGGTCCAGAGGGAGCTATGCCTGCTCCTGAAGAGCGAGTTGTGTCCCTACAAAACACCTTCTCCCAACTGTTGGTCTCCAACATCGCCACATTGGATGCGATTACAACCCATTTGGCACGTCTGATCCGTCTTACAAACGCTGGAGATGGTTACATTCTACAACTGTCGCAGGAGCTGTCTCATTGCTTCCTCAGACCCAGAATTGAATCCCCAGTCACATTTGGGGACAGACATGCTTACAGGTTAGTCAATGACCTGCTGGTGTATCGGGATCAGATCTTCCCTGAACTGAAACGTAAAAACTCAGCGTTCCGATCCTCTAATGCGTCCATTAGGTCACGCCAATCATCCTCAAGGAGCTCTGCTCCCCCCCCTATAGATGCTCCAATCCGACGGCAATCCCTGAAAAACCGACTAGAGGCAATTACCAGAGGTGAAGAGACCAGAAGCCCCTCATCTAGTTCCGGAACAGACTCTAGAGATAACAGTGCCCCTCCGCCACTACCAGAGAAGGTTCCTTTGGAACAACCTACTCAAAGCCCACCTCCAGTACCACAAAAGGATGCTAAGGATGTCAAACCCGTTAATTCCGTAAAGGAAAACATCTACAGCAACAATGATACTGACAGCTATTCGTCACTTTCATCCTCGGCAATGTTTAATGTGCAGCTGGAGGATGGCAAAGAGTCTATTATCATTGATGATTAAGGCACCCATTCAATGTTCACTCTAGTTGACAAAAATTGCTAGAAGAGTCGAGTCTTGCAATCTTCAAATAAGATTATCAGCGATGTGTTCACCCTATCATCTTGATATAGTGTTTTTTTTTATAGAGAAGGATCGTCTTAATTGAGGGCACAATTATCAGAGGTTTATTCTTCAACATTTGTAAACAAGTTTTAGAGCTGCCTATTTTTAATTCTCTGCAATTTCTTATTATCTATCTGTATTCACAATTAGACTAGTCTACGCATAATTCGTACAACAACCCACTTGTGATATGTTTTGATGTTATCGCGCAGATGCCGTTTTAACCCCACCTTGTCCGTGATTATTCATACAGGCACATGCACAAGAAGGTTTGGGGTTGTGGGGTAAATGAGACAACCAACTAATTTTCGAAGACGAATTGGTTGTGACTCACCTGAAAAATAAAACTAAGCTTAATAACTATTCAACCGCCATACTCCCTTATTTACGAACCTGTATTTCTGCTTCCTCAGTTCTATGCTCTTCGATCTGCTAACCGACTTTATCAGTACCCCGCAAAAGTCTAAATATAAGGGCAACAACATTATAAAACCTCTGCGAAAGATGGAATACCAACTTAAACCAGGCTATGAACAATCCCAAAAAACTTGATACTTTTAACGAACCTCCGGTCGAGATGGCTCGGGAACGAAGCCAGACGTCCTTCAATCCTCGTCTGTTGACATACTTTCTGGATGGTGGGCAGGAGCAAACCGAGCTACTAGATTCGCTGATGCTGGAATATGAGCGAGACCCTGTATTCAGGAACGATCGAGATTATGACATCACTGATGTCAAGGCCTTACGAGAGCTCGCTTTCAAACGTATTGCCAGGCTCATTGAGTACGTCGATATTGACAGTGAGGAGAAGTTTCTGTATAGAACTATGCTACTGGGCCAGATTGACATGGGTGCTTTTGCACGGTTTGCAATTCACCATAGTGTATGGGGAGGTGCCATTCGTGGAGCAGGTACACCTGAACAGTATGATTTCTGGGTGAAACAGGGGTCTTTATCCGTAAGAAAGTTTTATGGTTCGTTTTCTATGACTGAACTTGGGCATGGTAGCAATTTGGCTGGTCTGGAAACTACAGCTACGTTGGATAAGACCACTGATGAGTTCATCATTAATACTCCTAATGTTGCTGCCACAAAGTGGTGGATTGGAGGTGCTGCAGATACCGCAACCCATACAGCAGTGTTTGCTCGGTTAATTGTTGACAACGAAGACTATGGTGTTAAAACATTTGTGGTTCAGTTGAGAGATATCGAGACTCACAATACTATGCCTGGCGTTGCAATCGGAGATTGCGGAGAGAAAATGGGCCGACAGGGAACAGACAATGGATGGATCCAGTTTACTAATGTGAGAATCCCACGTCAGAACATGCTGATGCGCTACTGCCATGTAGACCGTGAAGGTAATGTAACTGAACCTATGATGGCACAGATGGCTTATGGAGCGCTTCTTGCAGGACGTGTGGGAATGGCAATGGACAGCTATATGGTCTCTCGTAAGTTCCTCACTATTGCTCTCCGTTATGCCACTGTCAGACGACAGTTTGCTGCTGACGGCGGTCAAGAAACCAAGCTTATTGATTACCCCTATCACCAGCGGCGACTTCTTCCACTCATGGCTCAGGCGTATGCGATCAAGTGCACCGCTGACAAGGTCAAGACCCAGTTTATCTCTGTGACCCAAATGTTGTTGAATCTAGATATCTCTGACAAACAAGCAGTCCCCACGGCAATTGCTGAAGCAAAGGAGCTATTCTCCGTCTCTGCTGGTGTAAAAGCTATGACCACTTGGGCGTGTGCTCATATCATCGATCAATGCCGCCAAGCCTGTGGAGGACATGGCTATTCAGCTTACAATGCTTTTGGCAGAGCCTACTCAGACTGGGTCATTCAATGTACCTGGGAAGGAGACAACAACATTCTTTGTCTCTCAGCTGGACGATCTCTTGTACAGTCCAATAGAGCTGCACGGGCAGGAAAGCCAGTTGGTGCCCCAACTGCTTATCTAGCCTCCCCTCCCGGTCCTTCCAAACTAGATGGTCGGGACTTGTACGATACCAAAGTGATGGTACAAGCTTGGGAGACTGTCTCCCGGGAGTTGATCAATCAATCGACTGACGAGTATGAAGAACTAGTAAAAACGGGAATATCTGATGCTCAAGCTTTTGAAGAGTTGTCTCAGCAAAGATTCTTGTGTAACCGAATTCACACCAAACTCTACATGGTCAAGAACTTTTATGAACGAATTGAAAATGAAGGTACCGAATTGACCAAGGAACCTCTTACTCGATTGGCCAATCTCTATGCGTTTTGGTCAATGGAGGAGGAGGCTGGGGTATTTCTTCAAGAAGGTTTCCTTACTTCCACTGATATCAAGTTCATTACAGCCGAGATCAGAAAACAATTGTTAGAAGTTAGAAAGGATGTCATTGGGTACACTGATGCGTTCAATGTTCCGGACTTCTTCCTTAACTCTGCCATTGGACGATACGATGGGGACATTTACAAAAACTATTTCGATGTCGTCAACACCCAATATCCTCCACAGGACTCCAAGCCTCACTACTACGAGAATGTGATGCGACCATTTCTTTTCAGAAAGAGTGGAGACAAAGAAATTTGTCCGTTGGATGAGAATTGATGCTTAGTTGAATGTTAGAATATTTTTCATAGTTAGAAAGCTGTAGATACCAGAATAGTAACTGAAGGTAATTCTGATGCGCAAGTGCATCATTGATGCACGTATGCACTTTTGAACTATGTTATCAACTTTATCACGATTTTTCACTTCCAATGAACCACTACACGATATTGGGGCTGTCTGACCCTCCCCATGTACCAGAACTCACTTCAGCCGATTTGAAAAAAGCTTACAAAAATGCTTTACTGAAAAATCACCCTGACAAACTACAGGATAGACAGTTGTATTCAGGTTCTGTCCAGATCACTGCCATCACAACCGCCTATGCCTGTCTCAGTAATTCGAAGCTGAAGAAGGAGTATGACCAGAGTTTGAAAAATGGTGCGAAGACTAGCAAAACAGGTCCCGGAAGTGAGGTATACGATTTAACTGAATTGGAAGAAAAGGAAGCCCCTGATTCTTCTTTTTCGTGGTATAAACCTTGCCGTTGTGGTGAAGCTGGAGGCTACGTTTTAACAGAGATAGATCTGGAAAAAAATGAAGCTTATTACGAAGGTGTTGATGTTCAATTCCATGAGATTGTGGTCCAGTGCGGAACTTGCAGCTTATGGATTACGGTCCAGTACGGTGTTGAAATGGACTAAAGCTGGCCTGTGAATGACAAAATAGCTATGTCATCTATGCCTGAGTGAACCCGTAAGCTAACAACAATGCAGAGAAACCTGCTGCTGTTTCTCAAGCATTCAACGTTGGGTCCATGCCGAAATTGATGATATACTCGCCATTTAATAGACCATAGAGTTTTGCACTGGTATTTATTAGTTTTAGATATATATTTATATATGTATATTCGGTTTTGTGATATATTACAATGTTACATTAAATTAATTTTGCTAAGATAAGTCAAGTAGCAAGTCTTGGGAGACAAGATGGGCATGGAGCTGTTCATAAAGTTGTGCAAAAGAGCTCTGGGACCCACGATCATGGAAAAATTGTGCACAACTACAGGTTTGCTGGAACTGGGAAATATCGATGTGCAGTTTAGCAGATTTGATCTTTAGAGCATTTCGTGAGCTAATATGACACTTGATGGAGGAGCGAGCCACAGACAGGTTGGAAATACCATACTTGCGCCATGACGACAACAAGGCGACAAATTCGTCTTCTAGTTGCTGACAGGTGAGATTTGAATACACCGATTGCTGAGGCTGTTTGCCTGCACTGGTGGGTCGGGAAAACATTTTCATGAACCACGACTGCGTTACGTTCCAGGGGTCACCAGTGGATGAAGCCGAAGCACTAGAGGCACGAGCAGGAGGTGGGTTAGGTGTAGCGTTATTCTTAGTCTTTGAGTTGTCAGATCCATAGTCACTCGACTGGATCATAGTCACCTTGGTAGGAGCAGGAGGAGCTTCACGTTTAGGAGCGAATCCGAACCGTCGGATAAATGACTTGGTTCGACTTGACTTGGAGGTGGTGTCTTTAGGCTGCTGTACTGGAGCGATGACCGTGCTTTGATTGTGTGACTTTCCAGATTTGGTTTCGACAATTACTGGACGTTGATGAACAGGGGCAGGTGGGGCCTGACGACGAGGCGCCTCTACAACAGGCTTCTCCTTGAACACAGGTGCAGGTTGCAAGACAGGCTGTCGAGGCTTGTCATGAATCTGAGACCTCTTGTGTGATTCCACTGTCGTCTGCAGACGAGTAAAGGGCTTGACATTAGTTTCCTGCAGAGGCGTCACATCGATGTTCATATCGCGGGACACAAGAGGTTGTCGCTGTGATGAAGATGAAGATGAAGGTGCGCCAGAGGAATGTTGCCTGTTAAGATGATCATTGAGACTCATGGACGAAGGTCGTTTCATGAAGTTGTCAGTCTGCATCTTTCCTGAAATCTTCATCTTAGACTGGGTTCGAGGGACGCCCGATTCAAGAGAGGCACGATCCACATCAGGAATCTCAGGGAACTGAAGATCTCTGTAGAGTTCTGTGGAATTTCTAACATTTTCTCTAGGTGCAATAGGAGCCAGATTAATATCTCTGTGGAACGAAATATCAAGCATAGAATCCTCCCCAACAACCATTTGATCTCCTCGTTCTGTGAACTCAAACAAATTCTCCCACTCTGATGATTTTCTATCACCATCAAGCATGGGGGTTGTAGCATTCGTGGATGAATCTTCCTTATCTGACATGTTGAGGTGGAATTCTTCCTCAATGGCATCAGCAAACCGGTCGCCTTCTTCGAATATCATGGGCAAGTAATTGGGGGTATCAGATGTAGCGGAGGCACCACGCTCGCGCGGCTGGGTAGGGGCCTGAGAAGTGGATTGTGCACGAGAAACATTTAAGTTGTTTCCAATGTCACCCGCCTCTCTAGGGTCAAACAAAGACGCAGGCCGCTCATATTCAAACTCTTCCTTATAGGATATAGTAACGGCGCGCTTGGATGTGCTGTTGTTGGCTGTGTTATTAGCACGAGAAACAGTAGAAGCGTTAGCAGGATCGGTGACATTACGCCGAGCCTCAACAGGAGAACCTAGCAAGCTGCCATAACTCTTTTTGGTTTTAATGGGCTTGTTGAAGGCTGAATCCAGCAGTGCTTCAAAGTCAGAATCGCGAGTTCTGGGAGGCGATCGAGTAAGCCATGAAGGAGCGGATGAGATGAATGTTCCACGCGATCCAGATGCTGAGGTTGGACCAGGTGCCACATGCGTCCCAGCTGATGGGACTCCAGCAGACCCAGTGCCCTTCCTTGGAGACGCAACTGCAGAATTGGTGGCACTGCCTCTCAGGCTTCGTATACTCTGTTGAGATCGCTTCTTGACATGAGTGAACGACACACCTCGTTTATGAGCAGAAGAAACCGACACCAGGGAACCTCGGGAGCCCATTCGGTGACTGGTATGGCTAACACCACGCCTGTGCTTGCGGGAAGAGTGGCTGCGTGACTTGGGGGGTTGTGACTGAATCTGATCTCTGTTCTGTGCAGGTAGGGAAGATGGTTCAGAAGAGGCAACAGAAGCGGCATGATCATGTCTATACTTCATCAATAGGCAGTAGAAGGTTTTTTCCGGATTTGGCTCTGAGGACAGTAGCTTCTCGATAATGACTTCGGCATCTTCACCATGCCACAGAATCTGCAGGTTTTTGAGAATCTCAATGTCAATATCTTGAACAGATGCAACAGGACGAGCCACATGTTCATAGGATGGGGTCTGAGAGTATGCAAGAGATCGATCTCCATTGTACTTACGTACAAAGGGATGTCTAAAAATCTCATCCATTGTAATTCGTGTAGTGGGATCAGTTCGTAGCATTCGCCAAATGAGATCTTTGGCATATGGACTCAGTTCGCTGGGCATGTTAAACTTACCAGTCTGCACCTTGAGAAGTAGCCGACGGATATTGTCGTCGTCAAATGGCAAGTGTCCTGTTAAAAGAGCGAAAAGAATGATTCCACAAGACCAGATATCGGAAGGTGCTCCATGGTAAGTTTTACCTGCCACAATTTCTGGAGAAGCGTAGTGTGGAGAGCCACAGCTGGTCTCCAACATTCGATCAGTCTCGAGCGCTGCCATTCCAAAGTCTGCAATCTTTATATTTCGGTTTTTGTCAAGCAATAGGTTCTCAGGTTTGAGGTCACGGTGACAAATGTTGAATCTATGACAATAGTCAACTCCATTGATAATTTGCAAAAAGTATGAAGCTGCTTCACGTTCCTCAAGACGACCCTTCTTAATAAGATAGTCGAATAGCTCGCCTCCTTCAATGTACTCCAACACAAGATATCTGAGTTAGTATTGTGGAAAGAAATCGTGGCTTTGATGTTTCAGTAAAAAAAACAAACTTGGGGGCGTAAAACGCAACGCGCCTTGTTATATAATCCACCCATGGTTACCTTGATATACTCACAATTCTCCTTTGTTTTCCCACACATCATACAAAGCCATGACATTTTCATGCTCAATTAGCTTCATAATAATAACCTCTCGTTCGATTCCGTAGGGCAGTCCAGTTGCGCCATGCTCCTCTCCATTTGCAGCATTCATTGCGTCCGCAACCACTGCTTTTGGTACAATCTTGACTGCAGCAAGCTGACCAGTTTGAGAGTGTCTGGCAAGTCGGACACGGCCAGATGAACCGCGGCCAAGTGTCCGACCCAATCGCCATGGGCCAATGTGTGTTTTAGTTTTCTTGCTAGACGAAGTTGAGGTCTGCGACAGACGTTTAGCTGCTACATCTGTTGGTGGTTGCTGGTGGGCGTGTGCTGATGATGAAATGTGTGATTCCTCCGTGCCTTCCACTGAGTATGCCAACGACGCTGCCGCCACGGCTGCTGGGTTGTGCATGGTCTTTTGTTCGTGTGTAGAAAGCAATGATAAATGAAAATACGACTATCTATCTCCACGAAGCAAGAGTTGAGGTTCAGGTGATGCACTCGGCTTGCATGGTGTATTGTTTGTATGTTCTGAGTTTGAATTTGGAGGTAGAGTTTGTTTGGAATGAATGGAAGTTCGCTAAATCCGGAGAGTATCTACAAATGGAAAGCGAATAATAAAGACATTACATACTAGAATTTCAATGAGTTTTTTTCTTACATTAAGAATGTTTCTCTTAATCTAGCCCATGCTTGATTATTCTTTTCAGGAATCACATTCCACACGCGTGAAGAATGCGTAAACAGAGTTGATGCACGACTGAATCCTAACAAAACAATACGGGTCATGAGTGATGGGTGCAAATAATATGGCACAGTGTAAGAAGATTCGCGATATGGCAACAAAGAACGCGATTCTAAGATTTTTTTTTGTTTTCCTCTTTCTCATTTATGTCACAACCATTCCATCTAAAAATTAACACCTCTGTATCTAGCCCTTGGGATGGTCCACATTCCTTACCGCTTTGGGCCGCAGGTTGGTATGCGACACGTGAGGTAAGGGTCAGGATGGCCAAGAACCCTTACCCACAAGTAACAGATGTTCAGATCAACAAACTCAAACATCAATAAACCTTACAGTTAAGAACAATGTGGTTGTCATGACTACAGACTACAGAACCGTGACAACAAGACCTTTCAGTAAAAGTTGGATGAACTGCATATGAACCAACAGTCAGTTGTGTACTGGACCCCCTTCAATTTTCATAGGGTAGTTCTGTCACTCGTATTTTGTTGAATCTAATCTTTGTATGATATGTGCTGGTTGTACATGGTACAGTTGTCCATGCCGATTTGATTTTGAACATGGAGAGAAATAAATAAAGGAAAAAGGTATTAATATCAGTACTTGAAATGATGACAAATGAAGCTACGAATATTTCAAATATACAAGATCTGCAATCCAGTATTGCTGTAGATAACCTTGATAATAATAATAATAATAATAATAATAATAATAATAATAATAATAATAATAATAATAATAATAACCCAACTTCCATTGTGGAGCAAATTCAACCTACATTTGGAACGAAATTTTGCCCTCCTTTGATTGTTGGATTCACTAACCAGTTGAAAGTTGATATCCCCAGCTCCACGATTCGATAGAACCCCTTGTATAGTCTGGCCTGCAGGGGTATCACGTGAACCCTACCTGGGCTCACATTACTGGCCCCCAACATCTATCTCTTGGTTGCTTCTCTAACCCGCACCTCCTCGAGTACTTCGTTGATCGATATTTGTTTCATGATTTTTTTCCATTTTATCTTGTCTGAGACATACATTTCCGCGGAAGTGACACGTTGTGTGGTTTTATTACAATTACAGACCTTGGGACAGACAGACTTTCTGTAGCTCCAGTGTCAATCCAACATAAACCAAATTAGCTCACTCATCAACTCCTCATTATCAGTACACGACACGACACACAATGTCAACATGGAAAAGTGAGTAGCCAAAGGACACTGAAGAAACTAGGCTTGAAGCCTTCAAGAAAACGGGAACAAGGTGCCGTGCCACGTTAGTCCTTCGATGAGACCCGGGGCTTCAGGAGAGAGTACCGGTTAAGCATCATCCTCAAAGCTCTCCCTATTTGAAGGCAGTCACCGATGAGAACGTTGGGAAGGGCGTTTCGATGGTTACAAAGTACAGGGGTTGTGGTGTGAGCTTTTCTAATCGGCTTCCGAAACTGCCATCAATAGCGATGACTTTATTGATGTTGTGCCGTTTACCTCTCGGCCATCCCCTTTTGTTGTATCCCCCATCTAACTCAGAAATCAAAGAAAATCACTTGTCAGCCTTTTCGTCAAGGCCATCGTCTAACTCCACGGCAACTATAAAGGAGTCACCCACTAACCCCAAGCGAGACACCGTCAGCCTGTCAACAAATACTGGCTATGAAAATCCGAGGTTGACCCCCACTAGCTCCTCCAGTAGCAAGACACCCAGTGGAGAATGGTCTCGGGAACCGACGACGCGAGATTCCCGGGATGCCTCGGTCGCCTGCCCCCCACCCCCTCTTCCTTCTACCCACTTGTCCCACTCGTTCAAACCCGGTCTTTTGACTGTCAACATTGTTGAAACTAAAGGACTATCGTTGCCACCTAGCTACGCCAAGTATGCCTCATTTTTTGCACCCGAGAAGCAATTGATTAAAGACTCGAATGCCATGTCTTCTACTCGAAGAATGGCCCCACCCCCAGTATATCTCGTGCTGGAGTTTGACAAAACGCAGATGGTGCTGGAAGCCACAGGAGGTACTTTGGAGAACCCTATCTGGAAGGCCCAGTCATCATTTGATGTGTCTCGAACTGAGCCTCTCAGTATCAACATATATGCCAAGCTGAGTGCGAGCCTAGTTAAACCCAATGAAATGGAAAGTCTAGGACTTAGTAGCAGTCTGGGAGGGAGTGGAAATTTGGGAGGTGGCTCAGGCTCGAAAAAGTCGACACCTACACCCAGGTACATTGACATCTTACTAGGCTCGATGAAGTTCACCCCCAATTTTACCCCTTCTGCGTCTTTCGATGGGTTCCAATCCTTGTCATCAGGCACAGGCAAAATTCACCTTAAATTGGATTACAAGCCAATCCGAAACGAACCTTTGTCTATGAAGGATTTTGAGCTACTCAAGGTCATTGGAAAAGGCTCTTTTGGTAAAGTTATGCAGGTTCGCAAGAAGGACACACAGCAAATTTACGCGATAAAGACTATTCGAAAAGCGCGAATTGTGTCGCGATCCGAGGTTACTCATACCTTAGCTGAACGAACGGTATTGGCACAGATTGACAACCCGTTCATCGTGCCACTCAAGTTTTCGTTCCAGAACCCTGATAAGCTATACCTCGTTTTGGCTTTCGTCAACGGCGGAGAGCTGTTCCACCACTTGCAAAACGAAAAGGTGTTTGACTTGAATCGAAGCCGTTTCTACACTGCAGAGCTCCTTTGCGCTTTAGAGTGCCTGCATGAATACAACGTCATTTATCGTGACTTGAAACCCGAAAACATTTTGCTGGATTACGAGGGACACATTGCGCTATGCGACTTTGGTCTATGCAAACTGAACATGGAAGGACAAGAAAAGACTAACACATTCTGTGGTACTCCAGAGTACCTCAGCCCTGAGATTCTCCTGGGTCATGGCTACACAAAGACGGTGGATTGGTGGACTCTTGGTGTTTTATTGTATGAAATGCTAACAGGCCTGCCTCCATTTTACTCAGAGAACACCAACGAAATGTACCAGCGAATTCTAAACGATCCTCTACGATTCCCAGACGACATGGATCGTGAAGCTCGAAGCATCCTTACTGGATTACTCAATAGAGACCCTAAGAAGCGTCTCGGTGTTAATGGCGCTGCTGAAATCAAAGCACACCCTTTCTTCAACGAGATTGACTGGAAGAGACTGATAGCTAAGAAGTACACAGCTCCATTCAAACCTAGTGTTCGCTCTGCGACAGACACTAGCAATTTTGACCGTGAATTCACTAGTGAGATTCCAAGTGATTCGGTTGCCAACGACTACCTTAGTGAAAGTGTGCAGAAGCAATTTGGAGGATGGACTTTCACTGAGAAGAACGAGCATATGCATCAAGTGTATGAGAATATATAAACGGCATGATTATGAATGTGTTAGGTATGAGTCACTAAGAGTTAGAAGTGGAGAAGTGACCAACCGCTGAAAGGGCGTGACACAAGTCAAGGTTGCCTGAACTTGATTCTCTCATGTTCTACCCCTACATCAAATCTAAAGTACCTGCATATATAGGGTAATAGAGTTTACACAGAACTTAAAAGTGAGGTTCAGTCTGTGCTTTTTATGTGTTGAAAGCATGCAAGTATGCTTCATATGATGTCAATATTGAAGCCTAAGCCTCTTTCAAACAATAAATAATGCGGGATGAGATTTTGTTGCCAATTAACCTCAACTGTTGTATGATATCAACGGGCCTCGGCTGTGTGAGTTGACGATGATCAGCTGAAATGACGTCATAGACAAAGATATCAAAGGCATTTGTTCATTTCTGGAAGTTTAAGAAAACACCGCCTGATTAAAATAACTGATCTATTCAAGGCTGCACGAATCTATTTCAACATATCATACAATCCGATCAGCATTTTCGTGACAAGGAGATATTCCATGTGAGGTTAAATTATTCCTCGAAGATAAGGTTTGTAATAAAGGTGACACGAAATTTAACCTTCCGATGTATTTCTTCAGATACTCAGGAAATCAATCCCAAACGAAACGAACGGTTAGACAGATATGCATATATTACACACAGCATACTGAAGCCAAAAATATTATCTATATGTCTACTATTTACATGAGTATCTGTCTTTTTCCCTTGCGATTCTACAACGCCACGTGTGATGTTAAAGAACCTTATTCCAGTTCTACGTTGTAACCATAACCGTAATCCTCAAAAAGATACCAATACTGTGTGATTTTCCTCAAAGTGGCAACATCATCAGATTCGTATTGTTTTGAACACCGTTAAACCTAATGTTATGAACCTCCGAGATCAAAGCCACAGTCTCAGCTTTGCTGTCTTGGCTCTTCTCAATCACGTGCCAAACGTTAATATCTTTTCTGGTCGAGACCGTTTTATCAGGAGTAAACTTAGTAATAAAGATAACCTGAGCGACCTCATGATTTCATAATGGTTGCAACACAGAACTACGCCGTGGTTATTTTCCAATCTTTAATTTTGGCAGGTTTTTATATTTCCTTTTGGAATAATCCCAGGTTCATAGAATTTTTAAGGCAAAGGGCGGATTCCCAAAATTGAAGCCGCAATTCTAGCTTTAAGGAACATAACATCAGCATGTATAATAATCGAACACAAAAGAGGTTTACCTCATAAATCAGTCATGACAAAGTTGTGCAGCAACCACTATCTGATCCAATGACATGCTGACTGTGCTGCACCGATACCGGGACATGCTTATTGCAAATAATCGCTCCTCAATATAAAGAAGCTGTTGTCTTGTAGTAGTATGGAATCGCATTATCTACCGAAATGCATTGTCTCTTTTTTAATAGCACTAGATTTGTCAGGCTACCTGAAAATCAAGTTCTAGGCAATTATTGTCCTCAACGATGGTGAGGTTGAGAAAACCTTAAACACGGTTTAGGTTTTCGGCAACTCTCTATTAGGTAGCTAACCCTCAACAATTATGTCTGAATCTCAACCAAATGGAAAAGCTAGGAAAAGTTTGGGTCGAATGTATATATACCCTTAAGGTAGCTTGCTCGCCCAGCATCTTTAAAATGGCCCCCCAATTCACAAAGACCGACGAAACTGCCATCAACACCATTCGAGCACTTTCTGTGAGTATAAACTAGGAAATTAATGTCGAGGACATCACACGGAAATGGGATTTAGGATGATAGTCTCAGGAAGGTGGGGTGTGGGGGAGGCGAGCAGCCAATGCCACATTTCAATCAATATCCTCGGGATTGCACAGTCTAGAATCCCGAGAACGGCACTAGGCAGCTGCCACCAACGCCACATTATTTCTTTCCTTCTATTTTCTTTCTTGCCTGCTTATTGCCATTTTGCTACACCTCGATAGTTCAGGTTGCGTTTCCTGCGTGTGATTGTTGAGTCATACATGACAATTCAGGAAAAAATAAAAAAAGGGCCAAATCTCGAAAAAAATAACATACTAACCCCAGATCGATGCTGTTGCCAAGGCCAACTCTGGTCACCCCGGTGCCCCTATGGGTCTCGCCCCTGTGGCCCATGTTCTGTTCAACTACTACATGAAGTTCAACTCTTCTAACCCTGAGTGGATCAACCGAGATCGATTTGTGCTGTCTAACGGCCACGCCTGCATGCTGCACTACTCTCTACTTCACCTCTTCGGCTATGACCTTTCTATCGATGATCTGAAGAACTTCCGACAGCTCAACGCCAAGACTCCTGGCCACCCTGAGGCCGAGCTCCCCGGTATCGAGGTCACTACTGGTCCTCTTGGTCAGGGTGTTTCCAACGCTGTTGGTCTCGCCATCGCTCAGGCCCACCTTGCTGCCACCTTCAACAAGCCTGGTTACGATATCATCGATAACTACACCTACTGTATCTTTGGTGATGGTTGTATGATGGAGGGTGTCGCCTCTGAGGCCATGTCTCTTGCTGGCCACCTTCAGCTCGGTAACCTGATCTGTTTCTACGATGATAACCACATCTCCATCGATGGTGACATTAACGTTGCCTTTACCGAGGATGTTTCCAAGCGACTCGAGGCCTACGGATGGGAGGTTATCTGGGTTCAGGATGGTAACAACGATCTTGCCGGTATGGCTGCTGCCATCGAGCAGGCCAAGAAGTCCAAGAATAAGCCTACCTGCATCCGACTTACCACCACCATCGGTTACGGCTCCACCCAGGAGGGTACCCACGGTGTCCACGGCTCTCCCCTCAAGCCTGATGATATCAAGCAGTTTAAGGAGAAGGTTGGCTTCAACCCTGAGGAGTCCTTCGTTGTTCCCCAGGCCACCACTGACCTTTACGCCAAGACCATTGAGCGAGGCGCTAACTCCGAGAAGGAGTGGAACGATCTTTTCGCCAAGTACGCTCAGGAGTACCCTAAGGAGCATGCCGAGGTTGTTCGACGATTCAAGAAGGAGCTCCCCGAGGGCTGGGAGAAACAGCTCCCCACTTACACCCCCTCTGACTCCCCCGTCGCTTCTCGAAAGCTCTCCGAGATTGTTCTGCAGAAGATCCACGACGTCCTCCCCGAGTTTGTTGGTGGATCTGCTGATTTGACCGGCTCTAACCTTACCAGATGGAAGGAGGCTGTCGACTTCCAGCCCCCTCAGTCTGGCCTTGGTGACTACACTGGTCGATACATTCGATACGGTGTCCGAGAGCACGGTATGGGTGCCATCATGAACGGTATCAACGCCTACGGTGGTATCATCCCTTACGGAGGAACTTTCCTCAACTTCGTCTCTTACGCTGCTGGAGCTGTTCGACTTTCTGCCCTGTCTGGCCATCAGGTCATTTGGGTTGCTACCCATGACTCCATTGGTCTTGGTGAGGATGGCCCTACCCATCAGCCTATTGAGACTGTTGCCTGGCTCCGAGCTACCCCCAACCTCTCCGTGTGGCGACCTGCAGATGGTAACGAGACCTCTGCTGCCTACTACAAGGCTATCACCAACTTCCACACTCCTTCCGTCCTTTCTCTGACCCGACAGAACCTTCCCCAGCTTGAGGGCTCTTCTATCGAGAAGGCCTCCAAGGGCGGTTACCAGCTGATCCCCGCTGACAAGGGTGACATCTACCTTGTTTCCACTGGTTCCGAGGTTTCCATCTGTGTTGAGGCCGTCAAGGTTCTCAAGGAGAAGGGTATCACCGCTGGTGTTATCTCTCTGCCCGACTGGTTCACCTTCGAGCAGCAGTCTCTCGAGTACCGAAAGTCTGTCTTCCCCGATGGCATCCCCATGCTCTCCGTCGAGGTTTACTCCGATTTTGGCTGGGCCCGATACTCCCACCAGCAGTTCGGTCTTGATCGATTCGGTGCTTCTGCCCCTTACAAGCAGGTGTACGATGGCTTTGAGTTCAACGCTGAGGGTATTGCCAAGCGAGCTGAGGCCACCATCAATTTCTACAAGGGCGAGACCGTTAAGTCTCCTATCCAGCGAGCTTTTGAGCCCATTGATGTCAACACTCGACCTGGCCACACCATCTAAGTGGGCTTTTCGTCTTTAATATAAAGAGTGATATAGAGTATATTTAAATTGATTGGATTAGAATTTTAGTGTTACCCAGTTGTATATAGTTAATTTGTTTGAATTACATTTTGTATATGTGATGATGGTGATGGTTATATTTTGATTGTTTTCTATTGGCTGAAGAATACTGCTTTTCGTCTTTCCAAACGTAGATTGTTATAAATTTTTAACTGCTATTTAATAATAAATCATACAAGAAACGAGGTGTTTATTTATTTCCACCTCGGCCACCCACAGACTTGAGCTTGTCAAGAGTCTGTTGAGAAAGCTCCACCTTGGGTAACTGGAGATCACCCTGTTCATGAGGAGCGTCAAGGAATCCTACAGCAACAAGGTATGCAAGATAGATACCCATCTGAGCATCATCGACACCTTTACCAGCAGAAAGATCCACTCCGGTCCACTCTGCGTCTCGGGAAAGTGCAGTTCGCGCGTTAGAATCGTCCAGTTCAGGGGCTTTAGTAGACTGTGGCAGGTCATCGAGAACAAAATGGAGAAGAGGATATAGGGCGGAGTCCTGTGAGTCTTCAACCACAAACTTCTCAAGAGCAAGACGCCAGGTAACGTAATCTTCCACAGAGACCTTGTAACCGTACTTCTGCAATGTCTGGAGGAACTCATTGAATCGGGTTCGAGGCTGGGAGGTAACGTGAGCTACAACAACACCAGCCTCTTGCTTAGGCCAGAAAGAGGCGGCAGTGACCACTCTGGCAACATGATCGACAGGAACCATGTTGACGGAATTGTGAATGTTGGGGATCTCGCCCAGTTGGATACACCCCTTGATCATTCGGACCAAGAAATCATCAGTGTTAGTAGCACCAGTCTTGGAGTCACCAACAACATAGCCAGGTCGGATGATGGTTCCAGTCAGGCCACGGTTTCCAGCCTCTCGGATCACATGCTCAGCAACCCATTTGGACTGGCCGTATCCGTTACCCAAGCCAGCAGAGGATCCCATGAGGTCGTCAGATTCAGGAACACCTGCTTTTCCATCCTCAACCAAGTCAGCAGAGAGCTTGTTGTAGTGCTCAGTGTCGACAGAGGAGGTAGAAGAGACAAAGTTGAAGATCTTGGGCTTACCAACCATAGCCAAGTTCATAACATTAATGGAGCCTAGAACATTGGGTCCTCGCAAGGTAGAGTAGGGATACACCCAGTGCACCAGAGCACCATTGTGGATGATCACATCCACCTCATCAGCAAGCTTTGTAAATTCGGCCTTGTCCAGACCGAAATCAGCTTTCTCTAGGTCACCAATGATAGGGGTGATTCGCTCAGCCCACTCATCTTGCCAGATACCATAAGCCTCAGAGGAGTTTCGTAGACGATCCAAACCAGCAGCAACGGTCTTGGCTCGCACATGAGCAAAGACGTGAATGTTTTGAGATCTGGTCAACAGGTCTCGGAGCAAGAAGCTACCCAAGAAACCAGTTCCTCCAGTCAAAAATACCTTGACAGAGGAACTGTCCAGTTTACCGCTGTGAGATGGGTAGGATGAAGCCACAAGGTTGCCATCGGCAATAAGAGCCTTGGCGTCACTGTAGTAATCGACACTAACCTGCTCTTGCTCCTCATTCTCGGTGTTGCCTTCACCATGGAGCTCAACCTCACCACCCTTCTTAAGCTTGTCGACCTCGAGAGCAAATGCAGCAATAGAAGGAGACTTGAAAATGAGGCCAAGAGGAATTTCTACCATGAGCTTCTTTCGCAGCTCAAAAATCATTCGTGTAGCCAAGATGGAGTGGCCACCAAGATCGAAGAAAGAATCCTGGGGTGAAATAGTGGCAGGCTGCTGAGGCAACACGTCAAGCCAAATATCTCGAATAGCTGCCTGGGTTTCAGTGAACTCAACAGGGGCGGCGTCAGTGTCTCCTGAAATAGCCGCAGCAGCCTTCTGGGCAACCAGAGCCAACTGGGCAGTATCGGGGAAGGGCAAAGCAGGCTTATCAACCTTACCGTTGGGGTTCAGAGGCATCTTAGAGAGAGGAACAACCACAGTGGGGACAGCGTAAGAGGGAAGCTTAGTTTTAAGAAACTCCTTGATATTTTTGATGAGTTTTCTGTACTTGAACAGACCCTGAACAACAGCATCAGTTTCCTCGGTGTCCTCCTGAGCGTCTAAGAACTCGTTCACAGCATCAGTGTTTTGAACAACAATGTAAGAGGTGAGGACGGGCTCCTCATCCTTGTCTCGTCGTACCAAGGTAACGTTTTCCCGGACCAGAGGGTGTCGAGAAAGATGGGTGTCAATCTCACCAAGCTCGATTCGGAATCCTCGAATCTTGACTTGATCATCAGCTCGTCCTGAGCATTCGACGTTACCATCGGGGAGGTATCGTCCAAGATCACCAGTTCGGTATAGTCGATCTCGGGGACCCTTGTAAAACTCTCTCCACGCCTCGCCCTTGTTAATCTTCTCATCCTCTTGAATCCAGGTCTCGGGAGTAACAAACCAGTTGGTCACAAACTTCTCAGCATTGAGTTGATCATTCAGAAGGTATCCTTCAGCGAGACCAGCGGCACGTACGTAGATCTCACCGACCTCACCAACGCCACAAGTCTGAGTTCTGTCGTGTCGGTTGACTACCAAAAGCTGCACGTTCTTCATTCCCTTTCCAGCAGGCATGATATCCTTCTGGCTAGCCAAGAATGATGAGTCAGAAGCGTATGAAGCCACCTGGAAATAAGACACCGATCGCTGGGTCTCAGTTGTGCCGTACATATTAACGATAAAAACGTTCTGGGCAAGCTTCTGCAGCCGTGTACAGTCTCGCTTGGTGAGAATATCACCCACAAAAAAGGCGTGGTGCAAAGAGGGAATCTGAGCAGTGGCCTGAGCACTAAGAAGCTGGCCCATTGCGGGAGTCAGATGAGTAACAGTGGTTTCATAAGTGGCCATCCATTCTGCTAGACGGCCAGGAGTACCAATATCATCTGAAGTGGGAATGATAAGCTGTGCACCCAAGAAAAGAGGAGTAAAAATATCTCGCTGAATAGGATCATGGGCAATACCTGACAACATTGTGAACTTATCCTTCTCAGAAAGACCAAAAGTTTCGGCCATCCAGGGGAAGTAGTATGTCAGGGAGTAATGCCGACCAAGCACACCCTTGGGAACACCTTCAGAGCCGGAAGTGAAAGACAGAGTGGGGTTGGAATCAGGTCCCACAAGGACGCCAGTTTGCTGATCCTTCTTGCTCTGAGCAGCAGCCAAAACGTCAGCTCCGTTAACATCTCCACCAACCAAAGAACCATCATCAGTGAGGGCAAGTTCAGGGACTAGAGTGAGGAGTTGCAACTCTTTATCACAGTACTCAGTAACGAGCTGATCAATCTTTCCAGCCTTGCCAATGACAACCAAGGCTCGAGGTTGAGCAACCCGCAAGTAAATAGTTTGTCGGGCAGGAGGGTAGGCAGGGTCAATTACTGAGAAAGTAGCACCAGCCTTGAGAGTACCCATCACAGACACCACAAGATCAACACCTCGGTAGGCGTAAATCATAACCACATGACCTGGTTTGATACCAGAAGCGACGAGATGGTGTGCAAGCACATTGGAAGCTTCATCAATCTGACGATAGGTGAAGGATCGTTCACGCGATTCAGGACATAGAGTAGAGGCTGTCTCTACACAACAAGGTCGATCAGGGTGATTCTTGGCATTCTCTGCGAAAATCTCATGAATGGGACCCCGGAATCCAGACCAGTCGAGGTTGGAAGTAGGCAGAGGAAGCAGAGAGCCATCACGTTGCTGAGGTGACAGCAAGGAAAGTTTACCAATTGGAGTGCTGGGTCCCAAGATGGCAGCCTGGGATATGAGCTCAACAATCTGACTGGCAAACAGCTTCATTCGATCCTCCTTGTAGAGTAGCGAGTTGTAATGGATGGAGACGGACTCGGCACCAAGGTAAACGGAAATATCTGTAAGTCTACCAGCAGCAGGTCCAAGAACAGACTGTGCCTCAGTATCACTTTGTAGATGTTGGAAGGATGTTCTGAACAGAACTGGAGAAGTCTCCAGCTTCTGGGAAGTCTGAATTTCACTGACAATGTCGGCAAATTTGACACTTGAGTCTCTTTGCCAGGTCTCAAACTCTACTACTGACTTGATAAGGTCACCTAGGGCAGTGGAGACGCCGTTGAGGTTAGATCGGAACACAAAGACGTTACCTTCAGCATCATCGGAGCCAACACAGACATCCTCGTCACCTGATAGACGATACACCAATACGGCATAGAGAGCCAATGCTACAGAGAAACTGGTGGCTCCAGAAACACCGCTGTTCTTAGCAATCTGTCCTAGTTCTGCCACGGTTTGTGTGTTTAGAGGCTCGGACAACTGTGCCTCGACCACACTACCCTCAGCAGGTCGCACAAAGTCGAACGGGAGAACGGAGAGTGTGGGATTTGTAAGGGCTTGAGCCCATTTTTGTACTTCGTTAGTATGCTCCAAGCAAGCTGAGAAATCAATTGGTGCTCTGATTTTGAACTATAGGCGCTCTGATTGTGACCTGTGAGTGCTCCTGACTAGCATTTACAGTCACAAACCAAGGCAATGGAAGAAGGAGTTCACTTCAGGTATCCAGACCAAAGCATTGGGTCATTATACTCACAAGACATGTTGCCAGCGTTTGAAATCTGACAGATAAGTTGTTAAAATCAAAAATTGATCACTAAATGTCACCCAAAGCTAATTAAGAGTTGAACTGAGTCATACTGCAGTAGAAGCATGCAGGACGTGTCACGTGAACCAGATAACATTTTCCCGGCTTCCATGTATTGATTAATTTTTATTTTTTTTGGTTTATACTAAGAAATGATTACAGATTGATATTTAAGTACAGCATTAACTTCTTAATTGGTATTCTTCAAGTGAAACACATTGAACCTAATGTTCACAACAACTGTGTTGTTTGCAGAGTATCATTCTTCTATTTAAATGAACAAGGATGATACCTCAATGAATCTATATAATTTCAATAATTTCCAAAACATCCCTGTTGTTACCCATGGTTGAGAACCCCTACTGCTAGTGCATGAGATATCATGTAACCTTGGCTCTAGGTCGTTAATCAAGGGGTAGCAAGAGAGGCCAAGCTAAAGGCAAGTCTGCATCCAGTTGTACAACAATAGCTGATTCACGAACTTTTACCTAAACCTCCCGAAAATTGCTTGTCTCATGCTAGTTGTGGTATCTGAAGGTTATACATGGAACCGATGAAACACACATCTGATCTTACTATGACGTCATGAGAATCCAATACTAATACGAGCCGACTATCCTAATATTTCAAAGAGCGATAATTGAACAGATTATTTAGGGCGTGACGGGCACGACAATCATACGTTGTTGTAGACTTCTTAGGGTTCTTATGATGCTGCCAGTTTGTTATTAGATGTGAATGAAGCTTCTATTAGTGGTAATACTTAACGAAAATTGCATGAAGTTAAGGTTTGGTCACAGGGCGCTAAACTCCACAAAACAAAGTCCACGTTCAACTCATGATGTGGTGCCTATTATTGTGGTATTTAGAACATTGAGTAATTAAACTTTCTGGTTTACCACATATAGTTGAATCTTGAAAACAACTGTAATATATTTCAAATATAAGTAATCAAAGGCCAAATTGAGTAGCTGAGGAGAATGACTAATAATTTCTGCATCCAACTATCTATATGTGTCGAAAAAACTTGGGAGCATAAGTATTGTTCCATGATGTCAACCCACACCTACAATAAACTCATAAACTCCAGGTTAGGGTTATGACTTTTCATATAGAACCCCCCATAGTGACCAACAAAACTTAAGACCCCTGTGAACAGCCAGTTTCAATTTAAACAAAATGGCAGCAAGAAAATTGCAGCAGGAAATGGACCGTGTGTTCAAGCGGGTGGCCGAAGGAGTGGCCACCTTTGATTCCATCTACGACAAGGTACAGCAGTCGACTAACCAGTCACAGAAGGAAAAGTTGGAACAGGATCTCAAACGAGAAATTAAAAAGCTGCAAAGATTACGAGATCAGATCAAGACATGGATGGGATCTAATGACATCAAGGACAAGAAGATGCTTACGGAACAACGCAAACTGATTGAGACCGAAATGGAAAGGTTCAAAGCATGCGAGCGAGAAATGAAGACCAAGGCGTTTAGTAAAGAAGGGTTAAGCCCGGGTGCCAGTAGGCAGCTTGATCCCCGTGAGCAGCAGCGCCAAGAGGCTTGTGCGTTTGTGCAAAACACTATCGAGGAGCTCACTGAGCAATTGGAGACCCTGGAGACTGAAGAGGAGCAGTTACACGGAACTGTTCGAAAGGGACGAAAGGACAATAACGTCAAGAGTGAACGGCTCAGCGAGATTGCTGATGCTCTAGACCGCCATAAATGGCATATTGGACGTTTGGAAACCATATTGCGGTTACTTGAGAACGGTTCTCTGGCACCCCAACAAATTATGGATCTACAAGAAGACATTCAGTATTATGTTGAGTCGAACCAGGAGGTGGATTTTGCCGAGGATGTTGAAATTTACGACGAGCTGAATCTTGACCAGGAGGAGGATGAGTTCACTATTGACGAACAGTATCTTCAGGACGAGCCAACGTCAACGTTGGAAGATCTGGCTGTTGAATCAGCCAAGGAGCGCGAAAGAGAAGCTGCCAGGGAGAAGGAAGAGGCAGCTGCTAAGGCAGCAGCGGCGCAAAAAGAAGCAGCGGCACAAGCATCTGCGGAAGCAAGTAGTCGCCGTACTGCAACATCGAATTCGACACCTCCCCCAATCGGTACGAACATGAAACCTGCGCCGCTACCGACTCGCAACGAGTCCCTCAAGTATGCTTCTGCAGCAGCAGCTGCTGCAGGAAATGGTGTTTCAAGTTCGCCTAATGCGTTACCCCAAGGGCTGGCACCTCTTCCTGCCCCTAAGGAGGAAACCAGACCAGTTGGCCCCACACCGGTTGCTGTTCCTTCGACGCCTGCACCGTGGGCAGAGGGAGCAACAGTCAACACTACAAATGCCGCTTCCATCCCAACCGGCCCGGCTGCTGTCTCCTCTAGCACAGGCACCCCAACTCAGGCGCCGGCAGTGCCAACAGGCCCAGCAGCATCTACTGCAAGTGTAACAACAGGCAATGCAGTATCCGCGGCTCCCTCACCACCCTCTCTTTCCAATTCGACCACTTTGTCAGACGATTCGATCATCTACACTCTGCCACCTGGCTTGCAAGATCTGGTAACCTCGTTGGAGGTGGCTAAGAAGCGAGTTGGAACACCACCACCGATAGCTTCAATTGCCAAGATGCTGGAAACATCGTATTTCTCATGTCCTGACTCAGGGGATGCTGATAAGCCACAGATGTACCACCCAGAGTCGCCATTGCCAACTCTGCCATTTTATCCCCAGGATCCTTTGACAGTATTTGATGATGGAGCAATCTTTTCCAAGATGGACATCGACACATTGTTTTATATCTTTTACTATCGCCAAGGAACTTATCATCAGTATCTTGCAGCCAAGGAGCTCAAATCGAGGTCGTGGCGATTCCACAAGAGGTTCCTTACATGGTTCCAACGTCATGAAGAACCCAAGGTTATTAACAACGAGTTTGAGCAAGGCACTTATAGGTACTTTGATTTCGAGGGTGTTTGGCTCCAACGCCGAAAGTCCAACTTCCAGTTTGAATACCACTTCCTGGAGGATGAAATCTAGCTGCTGTGTCAATCGCCATGAACTCCGTTAAAAGATTCATGCTATTTAGTGAATACGATTGTTGAGAGTTATAGAATGGAATGAACTTGAAAACGTAGCGGATTACTTTTCCTATTACTTCTTAATTACTACCCTGTAGTGCATCTCCCAAGTTGTGCCCAATAGTAAGTACATAATCAAACGTAGGACGCATTGATACGGCACAGTATGTAAAATGAAAAGGTGTAAAAGAATCGAGAAGCATCAATAAATCACACTATCATTCTCGATTATTGCATTGAGAATCTCAGAACTCTCAGCTTCTCAGAACCCTCAGCGTCTCCCCTAGCCTGATCGTTGAATTCTGGTGAAGTGTAGGGTAACCAATAGTTAAACAAGAGGGAATATAGGGACCCTCCATGTAGAGAACAGAACGGTTTTTGATTACATAGGTCCTTCAATGTTCAAGAAGCAAAACTGTGCCCAGAACGTGTATCTCATAAAAGTAGCAGAGAGGTTTGTAACAAAAAAATCACGTTAAATAAAATGCAAAGTTACCCTACCGTGACAACACAGGTCAAGTATAGACAAGGTTGGCTACTTAGAAAAACAATAAAACGTACTCATAATGGAATGGTTCAGAAACATTTATGAATGGCTCCTGTCGCTATTCTGGTCTACAGAGCTAGACATCACACTATTGGGGCTCCAGAATGCCGGAAAGACGTCGCTTCTTAAGGCAATTTGCGGCTCAGAGTTCACTCCTGACTCGATACCCACGGTGGGGTTTGCAATGAAGCGGGTCAAGGTCGGAAGGGTTACACTGAAATGTTGGGATTTGGGAGGGCAACCCCGGTTCAGAAGCATGTGGGAACGGTATTGTCGTGGAGTAAATGCTGTGGTGTTCGTTCTAGATTCGGCAGACCCATCGACATTTGAGACCGCCAAAGCCGAACTACATTCCCTACTTGACAAAGAGAGCATGGAGGGTATACCTTTATTGGTGCTGGGAAATAAGAACGATATTTCGGACGCAATTCCTGTTGATAAGGTCATCCAGACTTTAGGCCTCAAGGAGATCACAGACCGCGAGGTATCCTGTTATTCGATTTCAGTCAAAGAAGCAAACAACCTGAATTCCGTTTTGAAGTGGCTTATTGCCAAACGGAAGGCCTAAAGATTGGTATACCTTTTCATTATATTTATAGAGCACCAGTACCAGTACAATGACATACGTACTAACGACATATAATACACATCTTACACACATTCACATTTTCTACCAAACTTGTTTTTTTCACGTATTAAATGCATTATCTGATAGTTGAAATCGTTAGTATTTCGCGTTGAGCGGATCTGTATTTTATGTTTGGTTTTTAGAAGTTACCATGACTTCTTTGTTGGTGGGCGAAATCTACGAGGCGATTGCAAGAATTATAATAAGAATCAGAATCATCACACCAAGAACAATGAGTGAGCAAGTTCTCCTTTTCTTCTGATAATCATTGGCCTTAACCAGCTCACCTGCTGCTGCAGAAGTCTGATCAGCCACTGTCGATATGTTGTTCTCCACAGTATCCATCTGTTCTCCTTGATGCGCAATCAACGCTCCTAGGTCTCTATAGATGCCGTTGATGTCATTAATGCCCTGTTCGATTCCCCGAATATCCTCCTCTCTCTCGGCAATAAGCACCTGTTGCAAATCTACCTCAGACTGGTCAACTATGTTGAGCAGTTGATCCTGTACGCCACCATAATTATTTATGCCCTTGCCCATAGATTGTGCAGCAAGTAGTCTGTCATGTTCTGACCTCTCTTCCTCCAAAGCTGCTCGAGCTACTATATCTTGTTTCTTGTAAGCCTCGGTGCTTTGATGTTGCAAGTTTTGAAATTGGCTAAGTAGCAGCCCGAACTCGTTACTCAGGCGTTTCTGGGCAAACTGTTCTGTAGACGTCAACTCAGAATCATGAAACATATTCAACCGGCGGACGTTGGCATGCATAGTCTTAATGTCGGCTGTAATTTTCTCAGCAAGGTCTGTGACCCGTCCTCGATTGGTATCTCCATCTTTTCGAGTTCCGATCCAGGACACAAATCGGTCGAGTTTGGCCACCTCCGCAGAGACTTGCTGTAGCGAATCTGAGAGCTCAGAAGCGACTTGCTGAAATGGAATTTTCTGATTCTCCAAATCCATGAGATTGTAGTGAAAGATGTGGGTTTAGGGGAAACAACCTCGTTCAAGAGGGTGACGAAATAGGAGGGATGACTATATAGGATTAAGCTCACCCTACAAAAGGTAATATAGGTTAAGAAACAAAGAACCTTTACAATATCAAGAACAATTTGTTGGAAGAAGAGTGAGAAAAGAAAGAGTGATAAAAAAAAACAAAAGTGAAAAAATTGAACGCAAGCCATACGGATTCAACTTGTCATCTGCTGTTTCATTGGCCTGGGATAGTGGTTTGTTGGCCTGTATCTGAGAGGCAGTCCGCATTACGGTTGACTCGGATCAATACAACTCATGAAAAAAACGTTGCATTCTCTCCCACATGAAATAAATACCCATAAGCTCAATAATCTAGTGGCGACCACGTTGTATTTATCCACAGAGTATTTCGAGATACAAATGCAATTATTGACTCTACAACACAATACCTCGGATCATCCTGGCTTCTCTCCCACGATGTCATAGTGCATCGGTGTTCTTCGTTGCATACAATGCGTACATTCTGTTTCGCTTGAGTCACAGCTGCAGCTAAACACTAGGGATGTGCTAGTGTGACAGATGTGTTCTTAACCTGTGCAATTTTTCTATCAGCAGTGATCGAACAATTTGAATTTCAACCAAATTAACTAGCAAGGGTTGTGAGGTTGCTGAAGGGCTAAGTATTGCAAATAGGTATCCGATTATTAGCTAAAGACAGGGTAGAAAGCAAAATGACGAAGCCACAAAAGCTCATCAGATGGAGCCAACACAAAGCAGCAGCTTATGAAAGACCTTCAATCTGCAGATGTTGAAAGATCAGTCAACATTGAGCATATCATAGACCCATGCAATGTGCGAGGTTCTTCCATCAAACCCCCAAAGATAAACAACTCTGGGCGTACTCATGCCACACTACTTCGACCTCATTATATTGCCCCAAATGGAACTGCAATTGCAAAAGCTATGATATTACATAGAGCGCGGCGTGAAGCGTTGTTTATCTTTGTACATACAGCGGGTCTGAACACGATGAATTAGTTTTTTCAACAATAGATACAATAATAAACCACTGCATAGGGAGATCTTGCAAACTAGGGGTGGCACATTTGTAAGGAAGTAAAATGAATAAACAGAAAATAACACAGAATAATTGTATAGAAGTGAATAATTACACTACAGTTTCAGTTTCTGATATAAACTGACTGTATTACATACAGAAGGC
Organism: Yarrowia phangngaensis; assembly: GCA_900519005.1. NCBI lineage: Eukaryota > Fungi > Ascomycota > Dipodascomycetes > Dipodascales > Yarrowia > Yarrowia phangngaensis. The sequence goes on from ULGR01000003.1 coordinate 1,527,956, forward strand.
CTGCATATGCCCCTATTCTCTGAGACGCGTCAGGTTGCAGAATTAGGCTTTTAATAGTTCAGTGTCCATATAGTCTTCTGAACACGAAGAATATCTCACAGTCAAAAGAGCCACTACTAGTGGGGGAATTTTAACATCAAATACATTATTAATTTTAGGAGACCCTCGTATTCTGGTGTCTCGAAATAAGGCATATTGCCTTTACAATTTCTACATCAGTCCAAACTTTATTTCGTGTCTGGGCTGGTTACGCGTTTTTCCCACTCTAACTCTTTTGGGAAAACAAATTAAGAGGACTTCGCATCGACTTCTCTTACCTTACCTTACAACTACACAAATAGAGTCAATGTCGAGACGAAACGCACTGGCAGCATTGAAAGCCGCGCGAGCTGGTGAAAAGCGAGAGCTCAACTTCCATGCCGATGACGTCTATGATGAGCTCGATGAGAATGAGTTCAAGCAACACCGAAAGAAAGAACTTCTCCAAGATGACTTTGTGGTGGGTGATAATGGCGAAGGATATGCGGACACAGGTGCTTACGAATGGGAAGGCACTGGAAATAGGTATGGCTACAGTGATGATGATGGGTCTCCCAAAAGCAAGCGATCCAAGAAGAACAATGACGTGATCAAGAACAGAAAGCTCAACTTCAAGGCTCTCTCTAAGCCTGTTATCAAGCCGAGCTCTGACGCGGCAGAGATTGAGGACTCCTTCATGGATGATATCATTGATATCGTCGGCTTCACACAAATCGGCAACTCTCACCAAAAGAAATCCTCCAACCGAAAGTCTCGCGCGTCGACAAGAGCCCCTGTAATGGACATTGCTGATGACAACTATCTCGACGACGACTACAACTCAGAGAATGCGAATCAAGAGCTTGTCGCTTCGTCACCACCAATTGAACCTGTTTCCAGCGAGGATATCGATATTCCTATGATTGATGAAGCACTTCCTGTTGAAGAGTCTGAGTCAGAGGAGGAAGAGGTGGAAGAGGTAGTACGACCTAAAGTGGGCCAAGCTGCTGCAGTCATCAACCTGCGTGGTGAAAAACCCGTTCCGGTAGCTCCTGTCACTCCTGTCACTCCTGTTACTGCAAAAGCGGCTGTTAGAAAGGAAGTCAAAGATATCAAACATGAGAAGCTCCCAGAGATTGCACTTGCTTCTTCTAAAATCAAGACCAAGACAGAAACTGTTAAAATCGTGGCCGATTCTTCAGAAGTCACTACCAAGGACAACAAGTTCAAGTTCTTTTGGACCGATCACTCTATTGTTCGTGATACTCTGTATTTGTTTGGCAAGACCATGGTTCTTTCTGGGCCCAACAAGAACAAGTTTATTTCGTGTTTGGTGAAACTGTCTGGCACTCAGAGACAAATGTTTGTGCTGCCCAAGAATGACTTTTCTACTGAGGATGTGCACGAGGAGTTGGATGAGATTATGGGAAACCAAGGAATCAGAATGAGAGCCAGACCAGTTACCAAAAAGTATTGTTTACATCTCCCTGGTGTACCTGCAGAAGCCGACTACTTGGAAGTATTGTTCACCCCACCAAAGGGCCAACTCGATCTTCCCACTTCTGGTAGAACCTTCTCGAATGTCTTTGGACTGAACCAATCCCTTTTTGAGCAGTTCGTGCTTTCTCATCAAGTCATGGGTCCTTGCTGGATGCAGATTGACGAGCCTGAGTTTGCGTCGACTGGCCAAGGACATATTTCGACCACTGGCATTGAGGTTACAGCCCAGACTCCTGCAAGAATCAGTGTATGCGTTAACCAGGAGGCTCCCATGCCCACAATCTCTATGATGTCTCTTGCTGTCCGAACTATGACTGAAGGAAAGTCCCAGTCCGTGCTTGCAGTGACATTACGACTATTCCAGGATATGCCTCACGACACGTCATCTGATATTAGTGAGCTGCAGCATCGAAGCGTGACGTTCTTCCGTTACCCTGGAAAGGTCGCTCCAGTTGGGTTCGGCAAGATTCTCAAAGAGCACAATGATAGCAATACTGTGGATCAAATAATCCTTTGCAACTCCGAGCTGGATATTCTGACAAACATGGTGAAGGTTTTCCAAAAGTTTGATCCGGATCTTATCTGTGGTCACCGTCTAGAAGCTCTTCATCTTGATGTGCTTCTGCACCGACTCAAGGAACTCAATGTCAAGGACTGGTCATCTGTTGGTCGTCTTCGAAGAACCCACTGGCCCCACATGAACTACGGTGTTCTTGATGGCCGTCTGATTCTGGACATGGATAACTCCTACGGCCGATCTGTTGTGCAAGGTTGCCAGTCATTTGATCTTACTGAGATGGCTGACAATGTCCTAGGTCATCACCGACCTGACATTGAGCTGGATGGTTCACACAGCAAAATGGTGAGCTTCGCCAAGGGTCTGATGGCTTATCTCACGCACTGCATTCAAGACACAGGACTCGTTGCTAGTATTGTCATTCAAACTCAAGCCATTCCACTTTCCAAACAGCTTACCAATCTTGCTGGTAATGCATGGGGTAAGACCTTGGCTGGTACCCGATCTGGTCGAAACGAATTCATTTTGTTGCATGAGTTTACTCGTCAGGGATACATTGTGCCAGACAAGGATACTGCGTCTCGAGGCGGTAAGAAGCACGGCAAAGCCAAGTTCCAGGGTGGTTTGGTTTTGGATCCTGTCAAGGGCCTGTATGACCGTCATGTGTTGGTTATGGATTTCAACTCGTTGTACCCTTCCATTATCCAGGAGTACAACATTTGCTTCTCTACAGTAGATTGGGCATCGATTCCTGACGACCAGGTTGAACCTCCTTCTCAACCTGATCCTTCCATGGAGCAAGGTATTCTTCCCCGTCTCATCAAAACTCTTGTTGAACGCCGACGAGAGGTTAAGCGATTAATGAAGGATCCCAAGGCATCGGCTGCTCAGAAGAAACAATGGGACGTCAAGCAGATGGCTCTCAAGTTGACTGCCAACTCCATGTACGGTTGTCTCGGTTTTGAGGGTTCTCGATTCTATGCAAAGCCTTTAGCTAATCTCACTACTTCCATTGGACGAGACACTTTGCGTGCCACCAAAGAGCTTGCCGAAGCTGAGTCTTTGCAGGTCGTGTATGGTGATACCGATTCCGTCATGATTAACACCAATACTGACACTTACCAGGAAGCCATCAAAGTGGGTAACGATTTCAAAAAGAAGGTCAACGGATTGTACAAGCAGCTGGAAATTGATATTGACGGTGTCTTCGCTCGTTTGCTTTTGACCAACAAGAAGAAGTACGCTGCTCGACTCGCAACTCAAGACGGGCTGGGTGCCATTGAGGTCAAGGGTCTTGATTTGCGACGGCGAGAAACATGCCAGATTTCGAAGGACGCTTGTTCCTATGTCTTGGAGCAGGTCCTAGGTCCTGATGATCAGGAGACTGCCCTTAACCGTGTCCACGAATACCTGTTTGATCTTGCTGAGAAACTGAGATCTGAACCTCTAAAAGGAGAGTCTGCTCCATTCCCAGTTCGAAAATATGCCATCCTTAAACAGCTCGGTAAGGATCCCAAGGCCTACAACCCTCCCATCCAGCCATTTGTTGCCATTGCTTTGAAGCGTCTTGAGCGTGGTGAAGTTGTCCGAGAGGGTGATGTTATGTCCTTTGTCATCACTACTGTTGGTTCTGATGAATCTGCCAAGGCTCAAACGACTCTTGACGTGGAGACCTCCAAGGGAAAGCTCCGTCCTGATCCTGAGTACTACATTGCCAAGCAGCTTTATCCCCAGATTGAACGTCTTCTTGCACACGTAACTGGTACTGACCCTGTTCGTCTCGGAGAGGTATTGGGAATTGAGATCAAGAAGGCACATCAGTCTCACGAATCTCGCGAGATGCTACATCCTCTTGAGTCTACTATTTCTGATGCTGAGCGATTTAAGGATGCTGCAAAGTTGGAACTGCATTGCGAATGTGGGCATTCGTTTACCTATGAGGGAATCAAGCATTGCACCACAGACCAGGGCGTCGTATGTCCTTCGTGCCACTCCGTTTTCTCATTGACACGGCTTTGTGCACAATTGGAGACTAGCATTAGACGACACATCTCAAGGTACTATGAAACTTGGTACACTTGTTCTGATCCTGCTTGTGGGGTCCGAACAACCCAACTGACTAACTTTGGAAAGAGATGTATGGGTTCTGATGGCTGTTTCAACACTTGTAACCGAGGAACGTTGGACTTTGAATACAATGACCAGGAATTGTATCGACAGCTTTTGTATTTTGATACAGTGTTCAATGTGAACAAGGTGACTCAGGAAGGAGAGAAGGACATGAAGTTGTCTTTGTTGGCGGGGCAGAACAAAGAACGATTTGAATACCCCCGCCAGGTTGTCGGCAAGTATCTCAAGGAATCAGGTCGAGCCTCTGTGGACATGGCAGCTATTTTCTGTTGATGTGGAATGATATTTATGTATTTTTAATGATTGTATATTGATGATTCAAGGTAATGTAAGAATACAAATGATAAAACAGTTAAACAAAGACAAGAGGTTTTAATGGTAATGCAATAAAATCCAATTGGTGAGTATCACCGAATCTTGACATTATATATTTGGGAGGTTTGGAATTAAAGTTTAGGTTCGAAAAGGTAATTTACCCTAATACATTGCGGGACAACCAATCAAGATGGGTCAATATCTGCACCTACTACTGGAAAATCAGAACAGTGAGAAGTTCGGAACGACAAAGAGTGAGTACAACCAGGCGATGGACGCGAGTTTATGGACCAACATGCAACTCCTGTTTCGTTTCATAGTGCCAATTTCAAACCTAGCTGGATCTGTCCTTGTCTCTCCAAGTTTTCACCCACTAACACAGTGTCTGACAAAGTACACCTTCCCTCACCGACCTTCAACTCCAGCAAGTCTGGCCACTTCCATGCTCACGACACACTTGGTCTCACCACCAAGAGCGCCATGATCGGTCTCAGTGCCGGTGTCGTTGCTGCTACCGCCCATAACAGTTTAGCCCAGGGTCCTCGAAATATCATGACCACCTTCACCAAGACTGGAGGTATCGTTACCACTTTCACTGGTGTATCTGCTGCCTACGTCTTCACTCATTGTATTTCTGCCAATTTGCGAGAACGAGACGATGGCTGGAACCACATGTGGGCCGGTGCTGCTACTGGTGCCATTCTTGGAGCCAAGACTAAGCGTGTACCTGCATTCTTTGGCTGGTCCATTCTTCTTGGAGCCGCTTGCGGTCTCTTTGGCTGGACTGGTGCTCGATTCAACGCCGACAAGAAGGCCACTCTTGAGCATTCTCCCAAGGGCTTCGTCGACGAAGGCAACCAGCAGACCTTCTGGGAGGTTGTCCACCGACGACCCCTTTCTCTCACCGTGGAGCAGCTTGGCGAGGGACGAGGAATCAACGCCGTTCCTGTCGCTACTGCCTCCGCTGCCACCAACTAGCATGACAATAGATACATCAGTCTCAGGTAGAAATGTAGACGTGCGTGTAACTTACGGAGGACTGAATCAAATAACTGCAACAAACAATGATCAATTTGGTACATAATGGAAGGATTCTTTGTAGACATTAACAGTATTAGTTTACAAGATGTCTTGTGTTTGAACAACCATCACATAGTATGAGAAGGTGACCAGCCATGCATGTGATTAGAGAAGTATTACACACTAGCTAGAGTGTTATAGAGTATATTATCATGGGGGATAACCATACACTCGTATTATTTATAGGTTTTCTCGCCTGAGACACTCATTAACCAGTGAGGTATTGATAACAACTGACTGTAACTTTTATTGCTATTTGACAAAGCCATTGCAAAAATTAAATAAATAATTTTCAAATCATTATAAAAACTCTCAGTTTCCAGTATTTCACCTTTTTATTACAATTCACTACATCTCATCTGACACTGGTGTGTATGCAAGATACTGTGTTAGGCCACATAGTGCATACAGCCAAAAAGCCCCACTCAAGGCTAGACTCACTCAAGACTAGACTCTAACCATGACTTCCAGGTATAGAGTGGAATACTCTCTAAAACAACACAGACGAGATGAGTTCATTGAGTGGATCAAAGCCCTATTGGCTACGCCGTTCGTACTGCACGCAGGATCTATGAGTGAGTTACATTCCAGAAGTGAAAACAGATCTGTTGTGGAGACTCGACGACGATACGCAGAGATCTTCTATGACGTGGAAAAGCTGATTGAGGATCAGCTGTACCATGACAATAACAATTCGGGTGATAAAGCTCGTTTGCGTCAGTTGGTCCCCACAATTGGCCAGTTCTTCACAAAACTACCCCTTGAAAGAGCATTCTACGCCCAAGACGAAGTCAGATCCATCTCTCATAGGCGTTTTGTATCTCCAAGTTTCAATGACGTCCGAATGATTCTCAATACAGCTCAAGTCATGGCCTTGGCCACTGGAAGGCACCCACTAAAGTTGGTCACATTCGATGGAGACGTGACTCTTTATGCTGACGGAGGTAGCTTAGACCGCGATAGCCCTATTGTTTCCGTCCTTCTGGGTTTACTTCGGAACGATATATATGTGGGAATTGTTACTGCAGCAGGTTATTCTGAAAAGGATGGTGCAAAGTATGCCGAACGTCTGTATGGACTGCTGGATGCAATTGTTGAATCTTGCGAACTTACCGAAAAGCAAAAGAACAACCTTCTAGTAATGGGAGGAGAATCGAATTTTTTGTTTCAATTTGTAGCAGCAGAAAACCGATTTGAATGGGTCGAGCCAGACATCTGGACATTGGCTGAAGTGCGCAATTGGAAACAAAATGACATCACTTCAGTTCTGGACATTGGTGAGCGTGTGTTTTCCAACGCTCTTTCCAAATGCAGTCTTCCAGCAATAATTGTACGTAAGGAGCGTGGTGTTGGTATTGTTCCTGTTGCAGGCAAAAGAATTGCCCGGGAACAACTGGAAGAGATGGTTTTAACTGCTCAGAAGACGTTGGAGGCCTCCATGGCTACAGGAGATGTTAGGTTCTGTGCTTTCAATGGTGGTTCTGATGTCTGGGTGGATATCGGGGACAAGGACTTGGGCGTTCGTTCGCTTCAGTCTTATTTGGGTAACATCTCTGGAAACGAGACACTCCATGTAGGAGACCAATTTGCAGCTTTGGGTGCTAACGATTTCAAAGCACGTTTGGCAGCCACAACTGTTTGGATCGCAAGCCCTGTTGAGACTGAGGAGATCATTGCAGAACTCATCGGTTATATTGAACACGAGAAGCATTTACATTAATCTAGACATGACCGTTGTGTATAATTCTTCAAATAAATTACTGCATTCAATTTTTACATCCCCATTTCCCGTAGAACTGCCATTTCTTCGTCATCATCATAGTCCTGTGCAGTATCGATTGGGTTTTGGTACTGCTCTTCATCGAAAGGGGGTTCCTCTATTTCTAGATCAGCTTCGTCCAGATCTAGTGCAAGCTCATCCATTCTTTTTCTCTTATTGGATGAACTACTTATGGGTTGTGTATCTTGACTTTTCTCTTTATTGAAAGACTCATCAAGTAATAAGTTGCTTGTATCAAACAGACTTGCTCTTCCGGAAGACCGAGAATTGTCATCTTGTCGTTGAGCTCTGGCGCCTTCCAGGAGCTCGTGTACATCCTGTTGCTCCTCTGTCTCTTCTTCTTCTATCCTGCTAACTTCTGCCTCCTGTTCCGCGTCGTCATCTGATACCACTCTATGGTCAACGCTGTCTAGACCCACAAACAGATCGTCAGGATTGTCGACGGATTCCGCTCCGGCAGAAAAATCACGCGGTGGGGATTCTGCAGACGCAGACTGCCTCGCATATCTTGATTCTGTCTCGAAATGTCTACCTCTATCTCGAAAATCATTGATCTCGCCGACCTCTTCCTCTGCGGTCTCCCTAGCAGAATTTTTCTTTGCAGTACGCTCTTCGTCAATCCAAGCCAGTCTCAAATTTCGGACGGACGCAGATCGGCCTGCTTTGGATGCCAAGGCATACATATTGCTAAACTGACCCTTAGGGAACAAATCGTGCGACCACATTTGATACATTTCAAGTAGCCTGCGAAGATCTCCTACCTCATGGCCATTTCCTTTAAGAGATATCTTCGAACACAAATGCTTAAGAGCACCTAGACCCTTTTCTCCGAGTAGGCGGGTGTCATCAAGTTTTGCCACATGGCGCGTTTTCTTGATGGCTACTTCTGTGTGGATTCCAAGCTCGTCATCATTCTGTTGTGAGGGTTGTATTTCTGACCTCGTAGGTTCTTCCAATTGGGTATTATCCCATGGCGTTTCGTATTCGTTATCCATGGTATGTTGTACTAGCACGCGTTTCAATTAATTTACTATTCGTGCATGCATATCACTGTAAACTTAAACCAGCAGTCTTCTGCAAGAACGTTATTGGGATCAGGTATATATTGCATGTACGAATATCCAGGCTTATTAATCAGTCGATATCACCCTTGAGGGTTTGTCTATTAATTTCAATCTATCTTTAAAGGTTAGTTTTTAACTTGAGGTGGTCGCGTCTTCGTCCTTGTCGTTTTCATTGATTGATTCACTATTTCGACCACCCAATAGCCTCTAATCTCTCCTTTAAAGTGGGTTGGCCTGAAACGTCTGTGAGCCAAAAAGGGTCTCCTCCTAGAGGTGACGCCCTTCTGTAAGCGGATGAGAGTGTGTACCCGTAATTAGATAGAAGAGCATTGTTGAGACTCAATAGCCCAGCATCTTTTTCAAAAATCTGTGATCGTTTCCAATAGTTGTTTGCGAATTGGCATACTTTGAAAATAGGGTAGTGCATGTAAGGAATGATATACGTCGCAAGGAGGATTGGCTGCCATGACTTCAAGCCCAAATAATAGTGAAAACATGGGTTCCAGCATAACATTATGGTCAAAACTCCTTGTGCGTATTCTGATAGTGCCATCAATCCCAATGGGAAGGTATCTGAGTTGAAAGAAAAGAAACGCCCTGCAAGAACTTGGGAAACGAGAAGCAAGATTTCTGGATGTGTGTGTAATGTTAGAATGTGATTGTGAATATAAATGCGAGTAGAGTGTTTGGTCCAACCTGCAACGTAGATGCGAGGTTTGCCCTTGAGATAAACATGAATCTCTGTAGGGTTCGGGAAGTTCAGATCTCGAGCAACTTTCTCTAGCTTTGTGCGAAGATGGCACTCCATCAATGGATATGAAGTCTGCGGAGGGCATGTTTGGTACAAATCCATCACCAGCATGCGAGACAAGGTGTATATCAAGGGAATTAGATACACAGCTGCTACACGAGGAGGTCTCCTGGGTAGGAAGGAAACTAATAGTTCCAACAATCCAACAACAAGAGATTGAATTGCTCCTTTTTTGAGAGTTTCTGAAGTATATTCTGAGAGGTACTCAGTTTTTGTAATGTGAAGCCGCAAAACATTGACATCGTGGTCATACGAATAAAATAGATAGGATATTCGTCGTACAATGTAGAAGATCACAGATGCAAGGAAAGAATTAAAATAATCGCTCAGAATGATTGCCAGTAACCATTTTGGACTTTGAACCTGAGCAAGACGCATCCAGAGGCGATTCTGAAGTATCTGCGCAGTCCACACAATCCAGGGCACCAATCCCAGCCCGAAAATTAAAACATTTACCAAAAATGGGAAAAATATCAGATAGAACTGACTTCGTAGTCGGGCCCAACCCAGGTTGTTTTCTTGTTGTAGGCCTACAGTATCAAGCACATGGGTCAATACTGGTGGTACCGAGGTTGTGGTGAGCAAGAAGACCATTTGACGGGTCTGAAGTAGCATTTCTGCTAAGAAAACCACCACAGCTGCTGCCACAATGAGAGTGCCCATTGTGGACGTTCCCTTTATTGGAAACTTGCCTATTTAACACTGAACACAAGGTTGTTTAAAGTTTCATCTATGCATTAGTTGCAGTGGGGGAGCAGGGTGGGGAAAGAAGGGGACAGCAAGCAAGGATTGTAGATAGAGAAAAATAGGGATGATTCTAAGTGGAGATTGTTTTTTTTTGGCCACTATTATTTCTAACTGATAAATCGATGTATTAGTTTGCCATTTACACAAACATTTGAACTGTTTGATCTTTTTAAAGTTTGCGTGTTGTGGCAGCCGAGCTGCATAAGCATGGTCAGATGAACAGGCCACAGAATCCTCATTTGATCCTCATTAATGCAGAGAAGGGTAAATCGAGCTCAAGGAATACGTGTGTTGTGGGGTTTTGTTCTTTACGTACGACGAAATAATATTTATTGGAACTGAGAATACAGGCTAGTGGTGTAAATGTAAGTGACCCTGATTCATCTTTAACCTTGTTCTCCAACCAGTCCAGTCCCCAGATGATGCAGTAGCTTCAGATATAGAAACCATGTGGGTCTCAGAATATTTTGTTGTGATAATGTTTGGATTTCTTTTGTGGCTGTTAGGAATTTGAGTTTTTATCAACGTATACGAAATGGCAACTCTGAAAGTATCGTAGTAAGAATCGAACACATGGTTACTTCTGTTGGTGAAAACCCTAACCTGAGTGAAAAATACTGCATTGAAACAAACCCAGGTTACTGTTAATAACACAATCAAGAATGCGAATTACTGGGGTGTCTCGATTTGGTACAACGGTTGCCAGGTTGCAAAAACCTGTAATCACTCTCCCCACCAAGCAGTCTGCTGCTGATCTCAGCAACCAGTATAAAGGAGGTCTCCCTCTACATCGACCAGTAACCCAGGAAGAACGGGTTTCCAAGCTAGAGCAAGGTATTGAGACCGGCGACCCGCATTTCGCCCTCGGTAAGAGAGAGGTTTGGTTCCCCAAAGAGCAGATCACTTTGGTCCGACCCAATGCAAAACTCACTCCTTACCAAGCCTCTTTCCTCACCCCACTGCACATGAACAAGATGGAGCTCCGTGACTACCTGTACAACGTATATGGTTTGCGAGCTCTCAACGTTCGATCCGTTGTTTTCCCTGCAGCATTTGAGCGGGAAAATCCCACTCGACCTCGATACCGAAAGCGAATGATTAAGAAGATGACCATCGAAATGGAGGAGCCTTTTGTGTGGCCCAAGGACAGCGACGGTTTGTTAGCTAAGATGGAGGAGTCTGCAAGAGAGACAAAGAAGCTAATGGATGAAGTCACTGGTTTGGAATCCCTCGGATCAGGCCGAAACAAGCCCTCAACTGCCTTTGAGGGAGTTATGGGACCCTACAGAAAAGCTGGAACTCCCTTTGTCTCACAGAAGGTTGCCTCGAAACTTGGTGGAAGCAAGCGACGGGAGACTGAAGCTGCTTCTCGTCAGGAGAAGATGCGAAACGTTGCATTTTATTTGGCCAAGAACAAGCAATCTGGAATTCCCGAGCCCAAGACCCACTAATCTTTGTATATAGGAAAGTATGATCATACATATGTTCAATTAAGTATTTCGTAGAATGTACAGAAAATGGCAAGTCGACCCGTGAATACATTAGTACTAAGTGGATATGTGTTCAGTTTCAGATTAAAGGAAACCGCGGAAGGAATTGATCTTTTTAGTTTCACTCTTCCTAATCGCGTTTTGCAGACCTCCTCTTCCACGAGCCCGAGGTCTGATATCTTCCTCATTTGGAACATGTGCTGATGGAGCTTGAGGCTGAGGCTGGTGCACGGTGTCGGAACCAACGAAAGATGCAGCAGATTGCTTTGTAGTCCTGTGTGAATGGCCAGATGATCCGCCTAGCGACTCCACTTCATATCCTAGTAGGCTCGTTTGGTTGCCATTACCAAATAATTCGCCCATTCCAGGAGACATATGTTCGGCCTCCCAAGTTGCTGCGTAAGTCCTGAACCGTTCGTCCAAGTCTTGGTAACGTCTTGAAAGTTCCTGGTGACTAGCTGACAATTGCTGATAACGGTGTTCAGCCTCCTGTTTGATGGCCTCCAGCATTTCGGTGACACGATGAGAAGGAGATGATCGTTTTTCGATAGTAGCTATTTGTTCTTCAAGCTCGGACACTTCCTGTCGAAGACGCTTTTCTATCGTTTCTTTCTCATGTTTCATAACACCAAGATCAATCTTCGCTTTTTCCAACTCAATTAGAATTTCCGAACTGGACGATTCGGCGTGATTATTAGCCACAGAGTTTTCAGCAGCATAAGCATTTAGTTCCTTGAGTTTCTCGATGTACTCGTGGTTCTTGCTGTTTTCATCCTCCAGTGCTTTGACCTTTAGTTCGAATTGAGTGACCACTGCCTCATTAGCTATGGCAGCAGAGTACAATTTCTGATTCTCTGCATGCATGTGCTCGAACTCGAGGTTAATCTTAGTCGATTCTTCTGTGAGAGCGTCGCATTGAAGACGCAGTTCTCTGTTTCTCTTTGTCAGGGTCCCTTCATGTTGGACTTTTTGTGTTCTCAGAGTATTGCCAAGTTCTTTCATTTTGGCAATCTGAGCATTGAGCTGATCTGTTTGTCGTTTGAGCTTTTGATTCGACGCCACCAGATTCTGGACATCAACACTTTGACGCAAGGCAATATGAAGCTGTTCCTTGAGTTGTCTAATTCGAAACTGGTTGTGATAGTCCAGATAGCAAACAAAATCAAACTCGTTTTTGATCAGCAGGAGCTCTCTTTGATAATATGCCAGAATCTCTGCATGATCGGAGCTCGACTCGCCTCGAAGAATTGGCGAACCAACAAGCAGCTGTGTAGGACTAAGTGCAGGGCTAGAGGTGGAACCTGACTCAAGTACGCCTTCGATAGAAGCTGTAGGGCCGCTTATACTTGAATGCTTCTGGTAACGGGTCAATGGAGACACTGGACTTTCCTCTCGACCGAAAGAGTACGAATCGTCCAAAGTGAGAGTGGAAATCGACATGGGTGGTGGGAAATCCGCTTTTCGTCCATATAGCGATTGGTGTCGAGCTTGCAGATCCATAAGATGGCCAGTCGCAGGAACCGTGGCAAACCCGGGGGTGAGAAGGTCACCTGTAGCAACTTGAGGCTCGATAGATGTGGTACCCTGGAACGAGGCTGTATTGTCTCGATCAGGAATAGATGATATTGATAGCTGGCGTTTAGTGTCGCTTAGTGAAGTGCCGCGCGAGCGAGTTGCGATATCTCTTTCCTTCAGAGAGGAAGTGTCTCTCGAAGATGCCACCGAAAGTGTGTCATCGCGTGATTTTTCAATCGGCGAAACTATCAACAAAGACAAGCACAAGGATGTAATATCCGCAGGGGACATACCTGCCCATCTATACTCGTCTTCTAGCTCTTGTTCAGGCGAAGAAGTCAGCAATTGAACATGAAGTGAGTGCTTATCAAAGCATGTTTTTGATCTTTGTGAAATGTAGTAGTCGTCCCAGTCATCAGGGGGGGTGCATGTGGGTGATATGTACTCTGTTGGGCTCCTTAAAAATAAAATGAAGTTTGATGGGAATAGCCCATAAAGAAAGGTGAACATTCGCTCCCAGTCTGGCGAGGGTGCTCCAGGAACAGCATCGACTGGTAATATTTGCCATTCAGCAGACGTATCAGAGTTTGCTGGATCGGCTTCTGTGGTGATTTTGTCGAGTGTTTGTGAATTTGGGTCAGCAACTGCTTCTTGAGTTGCAATATTTTCTTCGCCATCATCATTGTTGTTGTCAATGGTGGTATCCTCTGTGTCCTTCTCATTATGCTCCCTTTGTTCGTCTACTTCCTCGTCTCCTGATTCGTTTAACTGTTCTTCTTGTTCTTCCTGGTCAGGATTCTCTCCTCTCCAACATACCAAGCGACCGTAAACCGCAAATAGGTAAGGAACATCTGTCATAATTTTACTGGCAATGAAAGGAAGAAGCATTATCAACGTCGAAGAAGCCATAGTTACAGCCTGCGACGACTTGTCTTTCAATAGACAAGCAAAAATATGCTTAACCAGCTGTGAACGGGCAAGGTCAGCAGGTATTTTAGCCTTTGTGCACGATAGGAAAGAAGATAACAAAACTAGAATTCGTACTCTGTACTCTGGTTGTACAAAGAACTTGTTGGCGATGATACAGAACTCTTGTGGCCGTGCATCTGCAAATGACAGAATGAGGTTTTTGGCATTCATACGCACGAATCGAAGACGCTCTTCCCTAGTGTCGGCTCTTTGGTTCGTTTCGCTCACAATTAGATTTTCATGAAGATAAATTTGCACGATAAACAGGGCTGTGCTTCGAGAAATGGCTTGGTAATGCCCACCATTGCCTTCAGGTACTTCCGCACGAGGCACCATCCATGCCATAAGCAAGTTACAGGCAGCCTTAACCAAGTCATTCTTCTGGCCTGCAGAGTCGATAGCCAGTTTAGAGTAAAGATCCACCCATGTTCGCACCTGCTCCTCCACTACAAGACATGGGGCTAGACGACTCATACATTGAAGGAACAGTACTTCTGCTGCCGGATTGGCCATGACAGCATCTTTGTAAATCTGAACAAGATCCTCCCCCAGCTTTTGAGAATCCTGTTCAGCAATAGGCAAGTTTGCCTCCACAAACTCTTCGCACTGCTTAAGCAAATCCCCACAAATCTGTGGAGTCAACTGGTTTGCAGGCGTCTCCAATGCCAGAGCCATTGCTCTAGCTAATTCATGCCGTCGTCTAAGTTAGTAGCAAATCTTAGCTTTCTATCGAATTCGCCCCTGTCCGATTTTATCTCAGATTTACTCACATTCCCATCTGGTTGACTTGAGGGGTGAAATTAGCATTCTGCCATATCCAAGATTAGACTCTGCTACTTGAGATATGATAGCGAGATTCAAGTGTCATAATAGCTGGGGTTCGATCCCTGCAACTTTCTGATTATCTAACTAGGTTTAAACCAACACTCCTGCATTATTTGACAATTGCAGCCAAGATGGAGATGCTGGATATTGTTCGAAAATGTGATTCGACACCATATACACCCTTGTCAGATTACTACATTTTTACGGCACATGAGGGCACCCCCCTCGGATATCTAACCCCCCTGGTTGTCCGGGAGCTGGAAAAGGAGACTGAGACGGTCAAAGTGGATAATTCCGCCAAAACAGTGACGATCTTAGCTCAGCTGGATACTTGCGACAAGCGAACTGAAGCATTTGCTAAATTAGGCGAAAAATGGAAGGCTCAGAAGCTTTTTGATGTACTGGAAGGCTGGCGAAACGAGAAGTATGCCATCTACAACCCCACTGGCTCAGTCTACTTTCTCATGGAGCGGGCTGTCACTGCTTTATTTGGAGTTGTTACCTATGGTGTTCACATTGTTGGTTATGTGCCTGGCGCAACACCAAGCGATATGAAAATATGGGTTCCCCGAAGAGCATTGGATAAACCTACCTGGCCTGGTTTTCTGGATAACACTGTGGCAGGAGGTGTTGGATACCCTGCGACTTTGTGGGAGACGGCTGTCAAGGAATGCGGGGAAGAGGCTGGTCTCGAACCAACTTATGTGACTCCTCGGCTTCAGTCTACTGGTGTTGTGTCCTATCTGTTCCGAGCTACGGATGACCTTACCAATGAGTTGTCTGTCATCCAACCTGAGGTCGAGTATATAATGGATTTGAAAATGGACGAGTCAACTATTCCCAAACCTGCTGATGGAGAGGTTGAGAGTTTTGAACTTCATCGCATGGATACTGTTATTCAGTTACTCAGAGAAGGAAAGTTCAAACCCAACACAGCTCTTATCACCATTGATTTTCTTATCAGACATGGAATTATTGGAGTTGAACAACCAGGGTATGTTGATATCCTATGCCATTCTCACAGAAAGATTCCCTTCCCATTGCTGCGATAATGTTGGGTAAATAAATAACTGCACTACTGATTATATCTATTCTCATTCACAATCTGGTAAGCTCCCAGGGTCTAGGAGAGTTAGGCTGAAGGGCAATGTTGGTGTCTAAGAGTTTTAGACTACCTGTGACGTATATGAGTTCTTTGGTTGGCTGGTATATGTTTCATTGAACCTGCAGCCAGCCTGTTGTCGCCTTGTACTCCCCCTTTCCCCATGTTATAAATAGTGGGTATTTGGGACCTTGTTTCCCTTGTCACATAAAGTCTGAGATTTACAAGGCAGCATAAACTTATCAAACAGCTTTGGACTATATGTGGGGTAGGACAACAGCCACGCACTAAACGAGACGTGTTTCAGATTTAGACTTTCTTTGTTGTTCCGTTTTTGATCATGCTGAGACTGGGACCTTTTATAGTTTGTTTCTTCGTCCGAAAGATCCTGGTCGTTCTCCCCCTAGAAGTTGAAGACCGGTTTGTTGGTTTGCTGTTTTTCGTATGCATCAAACTAATTGGGACAGCTTGTGAATATCCTCCTCCCCTGTGGTTGCTAGTCTGGGCAGCTAGGTTCATATGTGAGAAGTACAGCTGCATGCAGCCCAAAAACTCATAAAACAAACCTAATTAAAAAATAAAATGAAAAACCAGACAACTCGTTGGGGCTCCAATTATTTTTGAAGACGTTGAAGACGTCAACCGAAGAGAAAATGTCATCAAAGCCATTGAATATATCCAAAATCGATCTGCTCCTACAAAATTTGTAAACCACACGTATAATTAAGCTTTTTTTTTTTCATTTTTAGCAAGGAGACAAAGTTGGTATTAAAATATCCGTATCTGACGTCATCACTAATGCAATGTGCCTCAAACCTGATTCGGCATACATGTGGTGTTTTTTAAAACTGTAGCATAATAGCAAATATATGTATAAATAAGACAAGGACCCGCCAGGCACCCGCTTCGTTTAACAAGCTCTAATATGGGTAGCAACAACCATCACCACAAGTGTCACAACGGCAATAAGACCTACAAACCCACAGCAGACCAGATCAAATGCCCTAACTGTGACTGCATCGTCTTGCAAATTGATTACCAAGACCATCTCCGAACGGGCTGTGATCCAAGATACAACGTGTGAGCTTCACGGGTTCCATCTGACCTGTTAACATGTTGGCTGTGCTTGTCTTCAGTTTGCATGATCCACGTCATGACACCATCACCTACTACTAACCACCACCTCGACATAACTTGTTATTTTCCTAAAGCTTAGGGAAGGAGTTATATTTTAAATTTATTAATTGACCTACATCTAATGTGTTGTCACTTGGGTGGGTCAAGCTATTTATTATCATTCAGCATGGATTTGTAATATCTATGAAAACGAACACAGTACTTTGTGTAAGAGATTCTTTACAATAAAACTTATCAAAGGGTCTTTATGCCCTCCTAGTTGCAAATATAGACGTTGAAAAGGCGTTATTTTGGGCTTCTGAGAATTGGACAGTGTGGCCAACGACATTAACCTCGATTCTGAGTGAGGCCAATACTGCATCAGCGCGAGCCCTAAAGCCACTTGTTAGATATAAGAAATATGCGAGTTTATAGGAATAGTTGAACATGGTGAAACCTAATATGTTGACTAGCAGATTTTATCATCTCATTTCCTAATCTATATACCATATCTACAATTTAGCCTTGTTGAGACCAAGAACAACGTCGTCCTTTCGAGATCGTAGCAGCCGTCGAAGAATCTTACCACTGGCGTTCTTGGGAATTGCATCAATTACGACAATTCCAGCGTGTAGCTGCTTGTACTTGGGCAGCTGCTTGTCGAGCCATGTCTTGATCTCAACAGCATCGTAGGAAGGATCCTTAAGAACCACAAAGGCTCGAGGAGCTTCATTGCCTTTTTCAATATCCTGAATACCAATCACGGCAGTGTCAGCAACCTGGGGGTGTCCCAGGAGCATGTCTTCAAGCTCGGCTGGAGCAACCTGCTTGCCCTGACTCTTGATCATCTCCTTAGTTCTGTCAACAATCATATATCGACCTTGCTTATCTACCAAAGCCACGTCACCAGTTCTGAACCAGAACCGGTTGTAGTATGCAGAGTCAGCCTCTGGGTCATCAGCTTTGACAAAGCAGGCATCGTTTGCCTCCTGGTTGTTGTGATAACCATCCATTACTTGGGGACCTCGGATCCACAATTCACCAACAGGCAAGGTACCCTGCTTGATAGCCTCATCGAGCTGTGTGGGATCCACATCGTAGGCAGGTTGATCTTCGCCCTCCTCGTTAACAATTCGGACCTGGGAGTTCGGGACAAGCTTACCGCACGATCTGATATGTCTCTCTTTATCTTGAGGGTCAAACAATGTGGCAACGGGGGAAGTTTCTGTAAGACCGTAACCCTGAACGATTCGCAATCCACCCTCAGGGGAATCTCCCTTCTTGTTACCAGTGATTCGTTCAAGCAATGCTTCAGTAATGCTTCCACCGAGAGGAGCAGCTCCAGAGAGAATAGCTCTCATATGGGCACGCAGAGAAGGCACATACTTCTCAACAATAGGATGCTTGGTCAGCAGAACAATGATGGGGGGAACCAGTGTCCAACTGTTAATCTTATACTTCTTTTGAGCCTCCAAGACCTCGATCAAATCAAATCCATTATGGTACACAGTGACTGCACCAGAATGGGGGTTGCCAATGATGAACTTTGACAATCCAAAAATATGGCTCACAGGGATGATAGCAGCTGAGATCTGGCTATCAGTACTTAGAGATGGAGAGCCAGCGTTGGACATTTCAGTGCATGACGTCAAGTTGGTGTGGGTCAATCGAACGGCCTTGGAAACACCGCCAGAAGTACCAGATGACATTCCCAGGTATGCAATTCGCTTCTGAGCCTCTTGGGGTCGTAGCTTGATCTTTCGGGTATGCTCCACTTTGTGGTTGCCAACCATCTCCGCCTGCTTCTCTAGCTCTCCAAGCTCCACAAGGACAGGGGGATTCGCAGAGTTGTAAATCTTCATAGCCTCCTTTACAACAGGCTCGAATGCCTTGTCGTAAATCATCACCTTTGGCGAGGTCACTTTACACTGGTGGGCCAGATCCTGAGCTGAATAGCCAGTCGATCCAGGAGAAACGGTGGCGCCCAAGTCCAAAGCAGCCCAGTGAACAATAGGGGCGAGAATGACGTTACCGAAGAAGGTAATCACAACATCTCCAAGTGTCGGATCAGCTTCATTATCTCTGTGTCGGCAGAGTCCATATTGGGACTGTAAGATGGCAGCAAACTTGTCAGTAAGCTCCCACATCTGAGCTTGAGAAAGGATTCGTCCGGTTTTGGCATCGATCACGGAAGGAGTGGTGGATTTGGAATAACCTCCGCTTCGGATGAAGTCAGTGATGTTTCCATCAAAGAGTTTGTCTGCCGGGATATTGGGAAGGGTGGGGTTGTGGATGATTGTCATAGCCAATGCCTGAGTTATGAGGTCATTTGATACAACAGATCAATAATTATATAAGTGAATAAATTAGAGTTTTGAAATATCGCAGATATGGTGCATGGTTAACCTGAGGCTTGGCTAAGTGGGGTAGGGTGCATAGGTAATGAACTGATTAACTGACTAAATTGGCACGGTATTCTCTGTATCCATCCTAATAGAAAATGTTTAAATTAAAGAACTATTTCAAGGATTTTATTAATCGTCGTTTATGTTGTTGCCACCTTTCTCAACTCCCATCCGCCTGCAAGGTTTTATTGAGGAGGTGGGGATGATACACTAGAAATGCATACACGTTTAAATCCTAACGCCGAACTCCTCTCGGTACTCGGTAAATCTACCATAGCTCCCAACAGTAAAAAAAAAATCAGCTGATGCCGACCATTTTATTGTCATAACCTGTCGCAGTGTTATTTCTTAGTGGCCGTCAGCAGTTGTGTCCACGACGGGAATCTTACTCTGAAAAGCGCGTACCATTGTATCATTTCATTTTCGTTTTTTTTCGGTACAACAGGTGAAGGATGCAGGAAGCAGGTTACTTCCGAATGCCACCCTTTTTGAGATATCCGGATTATTTTCGCAGTATTTAAATTGGGATATTTGCGAGAGCCTGTGCCATCCATTCCAGCCCGCCTTACCATTTGGTTGAAACATGGTTTCATAAATCATACAGTAGACCCGCCAAGATTCGTATCCACACTGATCCGGCAAGATTCGTATTCAGACCTGTAGCGGCAAGGTTGCAGATACACTTTCAACTCTGCTGTAATATTTAGCTTTCCTACGGAACCTTTCATATTTGGAAGAAACAGGTTTGTTTGTCAATGTTTACTAGTCCATCATTGCCCCAACTGTATGCGGGGCAACAACTGTATGCGGGGCTGGCTCAACTCCTTAAACCTAAACGTCATTTAAGCTATTTGTTTAACCAAACTTAGATACCAACTTTAGGTGTAATCCAAGGGCAGGAGTTGATGTAGAGTTATTTTGAAGTAGGGATTTTTTAGTTCTGTGTGACGGTGGTCTGCTATGGGTTACCTCCTTTTTAGCCATTTCCAGTCAATCCTGCCATGTGATGCAGATGGAGGTTGGCTCTATTACACACTACACTGACAGGTGAATCAATTCTAGGATTGTTTGTTTGGGTGTCCGCATGCAGTGGCAGGGGTGATTGAGTCTTGATGTTTATCTTTGTCTCACGAATCAAACCATGTCAAATTGTGGTAATGAAGAAACGGCCGCCGTTATAGCCAGCCAGCCTCCAGGTAATATTTTTGCTTGGATTAAACGTAGATCATACGACCTCCCAGGTTCAACCCCTTCCATCATTCACCATTATCATTGAGAAATTGGCAAGCTAAACAGCCCATAAAGACTGACTGATCAAGTGTCTAGTGATACACGATTTACATCATCCCCCTCATCCATTCCTGGTCTCCCTTCAAACAAAAATGAGCATCATCCCCCCTATTCTCCAACCTCACATCGACAAAGTAAAGGCCAAACTGCCGATAGAGCAAGTCGAGCAGATTCGTGCTAACATCCCTCCATTGCCATTCGACGTCAACAAAGTGGTTTCACAGCTTCCCAGCGCTTCCAACGCGGTGGTCATTTTTGCCAGCCTGGTATTTCTGGCTTCGCTCCACTCAGGTTTCCTTTTCAAATACGTAACAGTACCATTCCTGTTCGCTGCGGGCTGTGTGATTATGCTTGGAAACCACAAGAACAGCAAATGAACAACTCATTTCCTTTCCTGGGCGTTTAGTTAGACTTCTTGATTGATATCTAGGGTTGGCTGCCACGACTTCCACAAACTTTCATATCAATGGAATTTCTCAGGATTTATTTTCAGGTTCATAGATCCAATATATTTATCTCTAATGAACGTTGCACTGTTCTCATTTATTCAAAATATAATGGAGTTCCTATCATGTCATCGTTCCTTACTTGAATCATGCAGTAGTTGTATATGTTTTAGTTATCTGAAGCATACCTGTGTGGAGATGTTAATAGATAGATAGTATTAACGGGGGTTAGCTAGTCCAGTCCGTTCTCCATTCAATTACTTTTCTTAAAAGCCAAGTGTTTTTATAAGAAAACTGTTCCACTGGTTTGTTTACTTTTTCATTTTATGCATGATTCCACTTGTTGAATGATACAATAATGAAACAGAGTGCAGGATGCAACCCAACAACTTTAATTGATGCAGGAATGCAGCACCCTATAGCTGAGATGCAGCGCTTGACGTCACGTGAAAGTCCCTCTACCCTAACCTCGCATGTGAAGCTGATCTATTATTGATTCTCTCCTACAACTCCTTGAGATCAGACTAAGAATCGCCATGTCCCTCACTGAAAAAATTGTTGCAGACTTCAACGTTGATTATGACCAGCAGAGTCTCTGGGGTGAGTATCATGGTCTGTTGGCAAGCTGGTTTCACTCATTACCCCACAATGGCCACGTCTGAACTACTGTATTCCGGCGCCTAATCTAACGCAGTGTGTCTCGCGTCCATTGCCTTCAATCCCATCTTCTGGAACATTGTTGCTCAGGCAGAGTATAACACTCACTTTCTGACCAAGCTGGCTGGAGGTGCCAAAACTGGTTGCTATTTATTGGCGGTTGCTATTTTCTCTCTCGGAATTTTCAGAGACTTCCTTTATCATGAGGCTTTGAAGGAACAGCCCACCTCCATTCTGCTCTCAGTCACTTATGTTGATATTGTCAAGCCCCTAGCCCTTGTACTCTTTGCCATTGGCAATGTTCTTGTTCTCACCTCCATGTATGCTCTTGGTGTAACTGGAACATACTTGGGTGACTACTTTGGTATTCTCATGGATGAGCGGGTTACTGGCTTTCCTTTCAACGTCTCTAACAACCCCATGTACCACGGATCCACTCTTTGTTTCTTGGCATCCTCTTTGTGGTATGCTAAGCCAGCTGGCCTCTTGATCACCGCATTTGTTTCTCTCATGTACTCAATTGCCCTCAAGCTTGAGGAGCCATTCACTGCCAAGATTTACGCCAAGAGGGACGAAGAGCTTGCTGCCAAGAAGAAATAGAAGGTTGGCACTCTTATTACACCTATCTAAAAGCGGATTTTTCAACACCCAGCTCATACACTTCAACTATTTATAGCATAACTTATTTCAACATAATAGATTCAACTCGCTATTACATCACTCGTCCTCTGGACCATCGATAATGATCTTGATGGATTTGCCCTCAGCGGCAGTCTTGTACGCCTTTTCGGCCTCTTTAAATGTAAACCTGTCTGTCACAAGCTGCGTAACATCAATCTTGCCAGATGCAACAAGCTGAACTGCAAGGGCATAGTCACCATGGCAGTATCGGAAGGAGCCTAGAATAGTGAGTTCCTTGACAATACTCTGCGTGATGGGGAAATTGACATTATCTTGGCCCATTCCGACTTGTACAAGTCTACCAGATGTAGCTAGAACAGCTACTGCTGTTCGAATTGAGGGTTCAGCACCAGTACACTCAAGAGCCACTGTGGGAGCATCTGAAAGGCCTGAGCCCTTGATTAGAGCACGGATTTTTCTTGCAGACTCATTAGCATCATCATTCTTGTTGGGAACGAAGGTATGGGTGGCTCCAAATTTGGCGGCAAGTTCTAGTTTCTCGGGAATAATGTCCACACAGATAATCGTGGAAGCACCAAATGCGTGAGCGACACCAACAGACAGGAGACCCACAGGGCCTGCACCAAAAACGATAACAACGTCTTGGGGTGTAGTCTTGGCCAACTTGTTGCAATGGACGCCAACGGAAAGGGGCTCAACGAGTGCACCCTCTTCTAACGAGACGTTGTCAGGAAGCTTAACGCAAAAGTCCTCGGGAATAATGTAATGTCGGCATAGTGTTCCATCATAAGGAGGGGTGGCAGCAAAAACCATATGAGGACAAAGGTTGTATCGTCCTTCTTTGTACTCCTGGGAGAGACGTGAAGGAACGCCTGGTTCCAATGCAACTCGGTCTCCAACTTTGAGTGTTGTAACATCTGGCCCAACTTCGACAACTTCTCCAGCACTCTCGTGCCCCAAAACCATAGGGGCTTTTACAATGAAGTCGCCAATCCCTCCATGAAGGTAGTAATGGACATCTGAGCCACAAACCCCAGTTTTCCTAACAGCAACTTTGACAGAATGGGTGTCCTCAATCTTGGGATCAGGTCTGTCCTCGAATACGAGGTCCAGGGGCTTTCGTAGAACAAATGAAGGATTCGACATTGTGTACTTGGGTAAGTGGATGGTTGTCCATTATGTCGGGCTAAAACCCAACATATGCAGCTCACTAGTCCATTAACATTAAGTTTTAGTTTGATGCCTTGACCAGCAGGAGATGTGCATCGAAGTACAGACTACTGCTTGATTATGTGTTAGCTACTGAGTGCATTCTTATGCCTCCTAGTTGATTGATTGTGGGAATAAGTATCTTCTTTGCCCTTTGGCTGTTCAATAACTAGCGCTGTGTGGTTGAACTTCCTACTCACACCTAGCGAGATGAGTTTAAAGATAAACAAAGAAAATAGGGTCACATGATATGAATTTGCGGCATTGATTTGGTCTTACACGGAATCTAATCCCTCATTTTTGTTTTCGGAATAGGCAGGCGGAATGGATCAGGTCTTTCTGAGTTTCAGGGTGGAACTAAATCCAGGGAGGGAAAGACTTGAGTGGACTGGCGCCATGACTGTTGGGGAATTCCAGCAAAAAATAATATGCTGAACGTTTAATTATCCAGAATAACCGGTCGCTTGAAAGTACTGTTTCACTGACATTTTCTGTTTGATGGTCTGTGGTAGTAGTTCAGGGTGCTCTGGTTTGCATGATAACCACTGCTCTGTCTCACCTGAAAGAAGAGGTTAAATATGCAAGGTAGAAAAGGTGATGTAACTGTATAATCTGTATCAAATGAGGATATAAAAGTAATGTGGCTTCAGGATCCTGATGTATCGTCCCCAAGTTGACAGTTAGTGCTGTTAAAGTACGCTTGATGATAGGAAATACTCTTCTGTATTCGCTTTTGGGCAATGATCTTCTTTTCTTCCTTTGTCCATTGTTGAATTTTTCCGTCAGCATATCAACTGTTAGACTTAGTAATTTAGAATGTCCCAGATTAAGCCCATCTTGTTGCAAGTTTTTTACTATTGGTATTGTCCTTATCAAGAATAAACCCATGGTAATAACTCCAATAGTGACAGACTAACTATATCGTTGATTTGCAGCATTTAAAGCATTTTGTTTCCATTGTAATGTCTTCAGAAAATCATTTATATCTGTTTTGTCCCTGGCGTGGGTACCCTTGCGGTTCTTTCACAGCATTGTTTCCCCAGACTGATAGAGTTGGTGTGCATAACTGGTTGGAAAACTTTAGAAGACTATCACGAACTGCATAACCACATAAAATCAAGGGAACCAAAAAAAATATATAGAAGGGTGGGATCCAGCTTAAAGATGACTACCATTACCGACGACTCCAAGAAAGTCGATTCAAAACCTATCAACAACAACGACGAAGACGACGAAATCCCAATGCTTGTCCAAGGCCCTCCTCCCACTGGTATGTTCCAGACACAGAGTGAACACCATTACAGCACGTACGATGTTCCTCAGGTAGAGGATCGAGTTCCCATTACCATCATTACAGGCTACCTTGGTTCCGGCAAGAGTACATTGCTCAACTACATCAGCAAACAGAAGGAGAAGAAAATTGCAATCATTCTCAATGAGTTTGGAGACTCAGCTGAGGTTGAGCGATCCCTGACTGTGACTCAGGACGGTCAGATCTTTGAGGAATGGCTAGAACTGGACAATGGCTGTCTGTGCTGTACCGTTAAGGACTCTGGTGTGGCTGCCATCGAAAACCTCATGACTAAGAAGGGTAACTTTGATCTGATCATGTTGGAGACCACTGGTGTTGCTGATCCTGGCCCTATTGCTAACATGTTCTGGCTGGACTCTGCTCTGGCTTCATCCATCTATCTTGATGGAATTGTCACTGTTCTTGATGCCACTAACATTGTCCGATGTCTTGATGATGTCACCGTTGATGATGCCCACCATGGTGAGAACAAGGAGCTCAAGCCGCTGTCAACTGCCTGTATTCAGATTGCGCATGCCGACATCTTGATTCTCAACAAGGTCGACAAGATCACCAACCCCCAGGAATTGGAGTACATTAAGAACCGAGTTCGAGGTATTAACGGTTTGGCTCCTATTATTGAGACTACCTATGGCCAGATTGATTTGCCTAAAATCCTCAACCTCAAGGCATATGAGGAGAAGGTCGACCTTGAGCACGCACACTCTCACGATCATGGATGGCACGATCACCGAATCACCACTGTGTCCGTGGGCTTCCCACCTATCTCATTACAACAGGCTGAGCAGCTGGAAGGCTACATCCAACAGGCCACTTGGGACAACCACCTGCTTGGTGTCCCAGTTGAGATTCATCGAACCAAGGGTAAACTGGTGGACACGAATGGTAACGTTCGAGTCATTCAGGGAGTGCGAGATACCTATGATGTCATGGACACCAGCCAGGTTGAAAACATTGCTGAAGTTGGTCACAAACATCCCTCCAAACTTGTCTTCATTGGCAAGAACTTGAACAAGCAGCTTGTTCTCGAGAGTTTTGCTCGATACATGGGCATCACCGATATTATTTAAGCCAGTAGGCAATCGCACTAGTTTATCTTTATTATGATTTATATACAATCTAACTCTTCTGTTTATATTAGCATCATCATTCGTTAAGTTCGTTTATATAAATACCTGTCAACGTTGACAGCTTTAGTGTTACGTCTACCATCCAAACCTCTCTGCGAATAGCTCGACGTGTTTACCATTTCCACGTAACTCTGCGACGTTGTTACGTACTTTTCGGAGAAGCATGTCGGGGCCACAAACGCACACCCAGTCGCAGGATGTAGAATCCTTTAACCGAGACTGGACTAACTCAGCAATGTCTGGTCTGCCCTGAGTCTTTGTCTCGTGAATGAGAACAGTGGCTTGCTGTACACGAGGGTGGTTGATATCGATCCAGTCGACAAAGCTCCGATCGGGAACAATCCAGATGAACTCAACTTCCTCTTTTTGGTCAGCTAGTTCCAACATGAGGGGATAAGTGAACGCCACTCCAGACCCACCTGCAATGAGCAAAATCTTACGTCTTTGTAGCAGACAGCTATTCTCTGTTGGTAGAGGGGGGTTTTGACATGAATCTTTGGCCGGCTTGAACAAACCCAATGGTTTTACGCCATATGGACCATGGAGAATCACCGTCCAGTTAATCTGTAGTGAGCTGGATTCTTGTAGCTGGTTATTTGAGATTTCGGAAAGCAACTTTTCCTTGAGGGACTTTGTAAAGCCGTTTCTCACACGAATAATGAATTCGAGATTATCTTGGTACTCATAACTTGAAGAAATTGTGAATGGATGCGACTCAAACATTCTACATTTGCAAAAGGTGATGAACATATGTTGTCCAGGATGCCATTTGAGTTTGGTTTGTCGATTGATGAAAGTTAGGAAACGATTCAACAAATGTACAAATCCGTTTGACAGCATCACGCCAATATTCATTGGGTTCCATTTGGAGGAGTAGTACTCCCTTGTGTCGAACAACTTTTGAGGTTGGTTTTTGGGAATCCTAACTATGATGGTATTTCCAGTCTGAAGCTCTAAGTTGGCCCTCACAACCCTGTAGCCATCGAACGCTCTGGCAATTCGGTCATATATGACTGATACCCCTGCTGCAATAGCAAATGGCCGGGCAGCTATAATGTGATAGTAAAGTCCGACCAAAGAGAGTAGCATGCCAACCACATGCACAACGTAAAAAATCTCATAGTGACGTTCTCGGAAGCGCTGGCTACTAGTAAGGGCGATCACAACAAATGCAACAAATGCTACTATTCCCATAATCGCCCACCATTCTGTCACCAAAAAGAGCGGATTAAAGTAGTATGCAAAAATTACAGCGTGAAAGATTGCAGCATACACGCATGAGATACCAACAACTTGGTGGAAAATATTCAGTTGGTCGTAAGACCAGCCGACCAGGAATGAGAGTGGGGTTTTCTTGGCTCCAAGAATGTATAGCAGGGGGAAATTGATGGCAATGACAAAACCTGATCGGAATCCGTAGATGATGGCGTGTGGAATGTCATAAAACAGTAGAAACACCGTTGAGGCCATGAAGAGCAGTGCGACCAGGTGAGTTGCCACGTCTAATCGACCCTCTCCTTCTGGGTGGTACAATAGCCACTGGTCGATTTTGTGCAAGAGCTTGAAGCGTGGGAGCCATACTGTGCGTCTAGTTTTATCTTCACGACGATCTATAAGCCCAAGAAGGTTCCGTCCTTGATATATCATGATTTGAAATACCAAGAGTCCCACCAATATCCACATATAGTAAGCCGCGTAGTCACGGGACTTAAAGATAGCAGCTATCAGCTTCGCCTGTTGCTGTTGATCCTCAAATGGGTTTTGGACTCTCCATATTGGGTGAGCATTTGAACTAGCTACTGTTTGACCCAGAATTCTCGACATGGTAGGAAAAAGAGCAGAAAGTATGCCTGTCTAAGACTCGAAAAGTCTGTGTATGTTTTTCAGCTGTGTCTCGGGCCGCTCAACACGAAAAGAATGTGTTGTTTGGATTGTTTCAGATTTTCGTGGGGACTTCTCGGCTTTATCTTATCCATCTCATCTTACGATTGGTTTCATTGTATACTTAACACCAGTCTCAAACCTACACATGAACATGTGATGTGAGTATTGCAGTACAGCATGGTAATCGTGGAACAATGCACAAGGTTTCTAGGTTTCTACGATAATTTAAACGTATCCCTTTCTCTACGCTTTGTGGCTGTCTGATCTCTGAAATGACCTATCAGGTTGTCATGTGAAATAAGTTTTATGAGCTTGGTCACAATATACCCCTCTAATCTTACTTCCATAACAAGGCTTGAGGGTTGGGTCTCCATTATAAGCAAATAATGTTGTGAAAAAAAACCTAATTCAACTGTAGCAAATTTAGGCGAAAACAGTCTTTAGACCATGTCTATTTTCCCTTTATTTTTTTTATCATTATTATTATTTTTTTTTTTCCCCCTTTAGAGAGACTCTTGGGTTTCTCCAGATTTCAGCAATGCATAGATATGCAGGGCTAAAAATAATCGCGTTAAAAACCTAACAAACTGTATTCAAAAAGACAAAAGAAACCGGGCTAACTATTTACTATCATTTATATAAGGCCATTTTTATTTCAGTCCTTACCGATAAAATTTTCACAGACTAAAACACTATGCGAAATCCTTGTTGAAGGCTCGACCAATAAGCATTCGTCGAATCTCCGAAGTACCAGCTCCAATCTCATAGAGCTTGGCGTCTCGTAGAAGTCGCTGAGGAACAGTCTCCATCATGTAACCCATTCCTCCCATACACTGGATGGCGTCCAATGCAACCTTGGTCGCCTGCTCAGCAGCAAGAAGAATGACGGAAGCACATTCCTTGGAGGTATGCTTTCCCTGGTCGGCAGCCTTGGCAGTCTGGTACTGGAAGGCTCTGGTAGAGGCAAAGGCTGAGTACATGTCTGCAATCTTGCCCTGCAGGAGCTGGTTATGACCAATGGGCTTGCCGAACTGAGTTCGAGTGTGAATGTATGGGAGAGCCTCATCAAGAGCTCGGTGCATCAGACCAATGGGGCCGGCAGCAAGAACCAGTCGCTCGAGATCAAGGCCAGACATGAGAACATAAACACCACCGTTGACCTTGCCTAGAACGTTGGCATCGGGAACAAACACATCCTCGAAAATGAGCTCGCCAGTGTTTGACCCTCGCATACCGAGTTTATCAAGCTTTCGAGCACAAGAGAATCCAGCCATCTCCTTCTCAACAATAAAAGCAGTAATGCCTCGAGCGCCTGCAGCCAGATCAGTCTTGGCGTAAACCACAAGGTAGTCAGCATCAGGACCGTTGGTGATCCACATCTTTGTACCGTTCAGAACAAATCCTCCGTCAACCTTCTTGGCAGTGGTCTTCATTGACACCACATCTGATCCAGCACCTGCCTCGGACATTGCAAGGGCACCAATCTTCTTACCAGCAATGAGCTCAGGAAGATACTTCTCACCCTGCTCAGGAGTAGTGTGAAGAGACAGCTGATTGATACAAAGCTGAGAGTGAGCAGAGTAGGAGAGAGCAATAGATCCAGAGGCTCGAGAAAGCTCCTCCATGACCACAGAGTGGGCAAGGTATCCCAGGTTAAGACCACCGTATTTCTCTGGTGCAGTCATACCAAGGAATCCAGCCTCGCCAAACTTCTCCCAAAGATGGTTGGGAAAGGCGTTTTCCACATCTGTCTTCTCCTGAAGCTCGGGAGGAATCTCTGCAGCGCAAAAATCAATGGCAGCCTGTCTCAGCTCCTCAATCTCCTCCATTCCAGTTCCAGAGCCATTAGTGTCAGTGGAGTAGGCACGGGCAGCAGCCATGGTTTGTCGGGCCATAGTGGCGGTTCGAGCCGACTTTTGCATGTGTCTAAAAGTTGATCTAAGCATTGTTGTAAGTTAGTGTGATGTTAATTTTGTATAGACGCATTGAGGAAAATGTCTCTATAAGTATTAGCATCTTCACATACCTAAAACTGAAAAGATGGGGAAATTAAGGTTGGGAGAGAATGCACTTCAATATCCGGGGTATTTTCGGTGGTGCAAGAAAAGTATTGTAATAGTGTCTTTAACTGATTTTTTTTTAACAACAAACATCAACACACCAATCCAAAAAAAATCTTGTTTAGTTTCTTGTAGTTTTTTCTCTCCAGAGGCGAGTTCTACACCCAGTGGCACTCGCCCGAACATGCCCCGAACGTAAATTTACACTTTCTGTGGGGTTGTCAATAACCGTGTGGCATACTTAATATAAATGTAAACGCATTGTGCTGTGCAAAACCAAATTTTCGCACACATAAGTTTCTGACGCTCACAATGCTTCGAACCAACCTCAGAGCACTGTCACACGTGCGACAGCCCCTTGTGCTGCCTCTATCTATCTCCAGACGTCTACACCAGCATATCTCCCCCAAACAAACCGACTTTGATGTGATCCAGTCCAAAATCGATCCACTCAGTGCAGATTTTGCTGAGAAGAAGAAGGGATTTGATGTGATTTCAGAGAAACTCTCTCAAATTCACGAGCAAATTACAGACCCCGAATACATCCCCGAAAAGATCAAGTCCAAGCATTTGGCGAAAAACAAGATTCTTCCCCGTGATCGAATTACTGCTCTTATCGATCCTGGCACTTCCTTTGTTGAGCTTTCATTGCTCGCTGGTCATGAGATGTACGGTAAGGACAAGGTTCCTGCTGGAGGAATCATCACTGGTCTGGGCCAGGTCAATGGTGTCACATGTATGATTGTCGCCAACGACTCCACTGTCAAAGGCGGTACCTACTTCCCCATCACTGTTCGAAAGCATCTCCGAGCCCAGGAGATTGCTATGCAGAACAAGCTGCCATGCCTCTACTTGGTTGACTCTGGTGGTGCCAACTTGCCTCACCAGGCAGATGTGTTCCCCTCTCACAACCATTTCGGTCGAATCTTCTTCCAGCAGTCGCGAATGTCGTCAGCAAAGGTTCCACAGCTCTCGCTGGTTCTGGGTCCCTGTACCGCCGGTGGCGCCTACGTCCCCGCGATGTCCGATGAGTCTATCATCGTCAAGGGAGGAGGCCACATTTTCCTCGCTGGTCCACCCCTGGTCAAGGCTGCTACCGGTGAAATTGTATCAGCTGAGGATCTTGGTGGAGGAGAGATGCACTCTTCCGTCTCGGGTGTTACTGACTACCTTGTGGAGTCTGAGCAAGAAGGAATTGAGCGACTTCGAGAGTGCGTCAAGAACCTCAACTATCCCAAGAACAGTGGCCATGTGACTTACAACCAATCTTCTGTCCCTATAGAGGAGCCTCTCTATGATCCCAAGGAGCTTGGAGGTATTGTTGGTGATAATCTGAGAATCTCATACGATGTCCGAGAGGTCATTGCTCGAATTGTTGACGGCTCTC
Source organism: Yarrowia phangngaensis (assembly GCA_900519005.1). NCBI lineage: Eukaryota > Fungi > Ascomycota > Dipodascomycetes > Dipodascales > Yarrowia > Yarrowia phangngaensis. The sequence goes on from ULGR01000003.1 coordinate 1,559,357, forward strand.
GATTCTCAGAATTCAAGGCCAAATACGGTGAATCCTTGGTCTGTGGATTTGCTACGATTCATAACCACAAGGTTGGTATCCTGGCTAACAACGGCCCTCTATATTCTGAATCGTCACTCAAGGGCGCTCATTTCATTCAGCTGTGCAAGCAGCGAGACATCCCTCTAGTGTTCCTTCAGAACATCTCTGGTTTCATGGTCGGATCTGAGGCAGAGCGAGGTGGTATTGCAAAGAATGGAGCTAAACTTGTCAACGCTGTTGTCGGCTCTGGTGTTGAGCGATTTACAGTTGTCATTGGTGGTTCTTATGGAGCTGGTAACTACGGAATGTGTGGTCGAGCCTATGAGCCTCGCTTCCTCTTCACATGGCCCAACTCCCGAACTGCTGTTATGGGAGCTGAGCAGCTGGCACAAGTCATGGAGTCAGTACGATCTGAGAAGGGCCATGCTGACGCACTTCGAGAGCGAGTTGAGAAGGAATCTCTGGCTGAGTTTGGATCTGCCAGACTTTGGGATGATGGCGTCATCAAACCTGAGGATACTCGAAAATACCTTGCTCTAGCCCTTGAGGCTTCTCGAGGTGGAGTTCGACAAAAGGAGGACACAGACTTTGGCATCTGGCGAATGTAAAGCCAATGGCCAGTCGAACGATATAAAGGATGTAGATAATTATGAAGTATTTATGACTATATGAGAATCTGTGTACATTTTGAAACTAGTTGTCCAAGAACCAGGTTTCAGCTATGCATCAAATAATAATATTAGAGTTTTGATATGCAGCTAACCATGCAACCATGCTGCTGAAGGTGTGTTATCGCCACCTACCAAGTGCACTTGACACAACAAATCAGTCATGTCTGACAATCAGAATCAGTACATTTTAAATCGTGACATTCTCATCAACCATGTCTTCCCACATCTCTCTTTACAGGACATTTACAATGTCTCGCTCACAAGCAGGGATATGCACGATACTGTAGATTCTCCAGCAGTGTGGCACGATCTATACCTTCGGACGTTTGGAGAGAACCCATTGACCGACCGCAAATGGCCAGAAATCTACAAGATCCGCTCAAGAAGTGGGTTGTTTACCTGGGGTCATAATGGGAGAGGAAAGCTGGGCCTTAACATTACAGAAGTCCCCCATGCCGTCACTACTCGTCAAGGAGTCTCCAGGCCCACTCAGGTAAGAGGGTTGGGATCTATGATTTTGTCCGACATTTCAGCTGGTGGCTGGGGCTTCATTCTATTGGATATAGAAGGTAGTGTCTATGGCATTGGCAGCCTTTCTGATAGAGGGAGGGCGCCCTTCATTCCTAGAAGTGAAAACCACCCTCTCTATCCTTCAACTCGAGCTCCTCGTTGCTTGCGACCTGTGGGTGGAAGGGGTCCATTCCCATTCCGCATTGGCGGGTTACGTCGTCCAGATATTCCTCCAGTGGAAACAGAGAACCCGCCACCACCTGAGCCTATTTCTAGACCCAACCAACCTACCTCAACTGCAGGTATGTACAGTGGAGACAATCAAGAACCTCAAACTGAAGTTCCTTTCCCTCTTGGCCATGGGTTTGGTGCTGCTGTTCCACCCAGGACCACTGAGGAAGCGAATGCTTTTCTGAACGCGGCCGAAGACAACACGTCAGATCAGAAACTGACTGATAAAGATATTCGGGACCAGTGGCTTCTAAAGTTCCCAGACAATCTGCACCCAAAGATTTTAGTCATTTCTGCCGGTCGATCTCGAGCATTGGCCCTTGATGAGGATAACAATATCTGGCAGTGGGACAGATCTTTTTACGATCCAGCTGACCGCCTGGAATTTGCCTTCGGTAATAAATCTATTATCAGAATCGAGGGGGGATGGGAAAAGGCAGTTGCCTTAGTACAGGATGTTGGTCTGGTCGTCTGGAATGAGGTCAGTCGTGGCCCTGGCTGGGTACAAAAAGTGGACCATGTAACAATTCCCGAAACGAATTTAGAGGGTAGCGATAGAATTGTTGACGTTGCTGTTGGCCGAGACTCTATCGTCTTTATTGACAAAAAGGGAGCGGCCTTTGTAGTTGACATCAACAACCTCCAGAAGGGTGCTACGCCACTCGCTGGGTTCATGAATAAATTGAAGCTGTCCAACTGGCAAGTGTTGCCAAAGTTCGTCAAGGTCTCTGGAAATTTGGATCATTTTGCCTTGATTTCTGACAGAGAGAATGTGTTCTTGACACCTCCACATGTTACCCTCGATGCCACCACAAAACCTCTAATTATACCTGAACTCCAGAATAAGGGATGTATATCCGTCGCTGCTGCTGACCACCATTTTTTGGCTCTTTTGCGGGGTGGAAAAATTCTTTCTTGGGGTCGTGAGTCCTTAGAATGTGGAGACCTTGGACATGGCCAAGGCCAAGATCTACTTGAGCTCGATGGAGCTTCTCAGAGTGGTGTCGATATAGTTCTCTCTAAACCCACTGAAATCAAGTTTGATGGGTATGCTTTGGCCATTGCAGCTGGAGGCTGGCAGAGTGCTGCCATCATCACAACAGATCCTGTTACTGAGGACCAATCAAGTACGAAATAGATAATATCAAGCCTACGTAGACAAAGTCGACAATGTACTACACAATACGATACTCAGTTTGTTCCCTCCAGTTTGTTCACCCAATTGGGGCAACTTGTAAGTCAAATATCATGTGCAAATGTATTAGGTTTACTCTCGAACGGGCTTCTCATCCTTGATACCCTAGGTTAGTATTTCAATGGTGTTTTTTTTACCTTCTGGTCCATGCCAACTCTCAATAATAGGTCACTACTCACAAGAATCATTCGGCCAGTGTAAAAGGCGGTAACACCCATGCTGATGGCGAAGCAAGCGTAGAAGGGGTACAGAAGGAACTTGGATCGGGGGTGTCGCTTCCAGAGGTCGACGTTAGGCTGAGACTGGAAGAGCTTCTGGTTCTGAATGACGTTGTTCTGAGTTAGAAGCGCTCGGGAGAAATGTTTGCTCTAAGCGTGTCACGTAATAGCTGAACGAGCTTGACTTATAGGACAGAAGTCCTAGAACAGTTCATCTGTGTCGTTGTCTCTTGTGCTGTTCACCCATACTTACAACCATTGTGATGTGTGTTAGCTAATAGAATCAATGTGGTATGTTTGAGCTTACTTAAAATCGAATGTTTCTCGGCAGCCAATCAGACTTTGCCGAAAACCTCACGCGTAATTTTGAGCCCTGTGCGTATATTCAAGACTGCATAATAGTCAGGCAGTTCTAGTACCAAAATAGAGTTTAAAGACAACTTCGCACACATAAAGGTGGTGTGAGATTTGATAATGGATGTGCATGAACTGACATACCACTCCCATACTGTACAAAGTAAGCGCATTACTAATCATCACTACTGCGAATCGAAATGGATGGAATTGGGTCAAAATTGTATCACATCTATAGAATTTAGCTAGAATAGTACCCTTCGCTATCGCTACCGATCGAGATGCCAGTATCTACCACGGTAACTCGATCTCTGGTAAAAACATTTTCCTCCCCTTCCTCGTACCTAATAATCAGCCTTTCTTTCTGCTCGCCCAGCTCTATGATGACATTTCTTACTGGACGGTTTAGGTCGATATCAACTCTCTCAGAGGGAAGCTGATGAACAAAGCGGCCCCTGCGATCAAGGCACTCCACCATCAAGCAGGTGACTGCTATATAGGCCTCCGTATTGCCTAATTCAAGTAAACTTGCAGGGTCATCTGCGATTTCTGCATTACCATCAGTAACCACTACAGGAACATCCAATGCGAACTGACCAATAGTCCGCATTATGAGTTCATTGATATCTTCACCCCAATTCAAGTAATACTTGCGCCCAAGTCGGTCATACCAAAAAACTTGACCCGCAATTTCTTCAGCATCAGATTCGGAATCAGTTGATGTTCCTGCATCAAGTGCAGAATCACTGATATCGAAATCTATAGTTGAAGCTAGGGAAGCATCAAACCCAAACTCATTATTTTCAGCATCCTCATCATCAGAAAATAGACCAGGGAATATAGTATTGTGTATCGCAATATCTCTATCATATTCTTCTTTCTGTTTTCGTTTTAGTTCGTCATATTCTGCTTTCCGCGACGGATCTGCTTGAACCAGTGCAGCTATTATTGAATTAGTGATGCTCATGATGGCGTGAGAAATGTGAGGTCTTTTCTTGCACTCCTTACGACAAGTGGGACAAACACTCGACTTTGTAAACCAAGTCGAGGCACATTCGTAGCAGTATGAATGCCCACATTCAAATACACATGGCATGCACATGAGCTCCTGGCAAATGACACATGTGACTGAATCCGAGACTTGTGAAAGGAGGGATGCCATTTGATTTGAAGCCTATGTTAGATTGGTGAAAGCAAAAGCGTCTGGAGTTATACTCACCGATAACTTCGCCAGGTCTGACATATGGGAGAGTTGGTTTTAGTATTCAAGATTTATAAACTGTGAGAGTAGTATGATTTTAGAGCGTTTCCCTCATTTGAGAGGTTTGTGTAGAGTAGTATTAGTCGTTGTAAGACCAGTGGCGAGGGCGTGTCCTCCTAAACTATTGATAATCTACGTGCATGCAGTTAAATATTTAAGGTTGCCTTTATGTACTTGTCACATGGATTCTTGGTATAAATGCACACTTTTGTTTACAACACAAAAGCATATCTTAATCGTTTCAGAGATACCACCTACAAAGAACCGAAACCAAGTGATATCAGCCAAAGATACCATGAGTCACAAACTAACAGAAGCTCTTCCTATTGCTCACCCCGATACCCAGTCAATGACAAACTCGTCTAGAACTGCAAGCCTTGGGAGACCAAACTTCAGGACGGGACGTACGCGTAGAGGTAAACGTCGGCGTCGTCCGCAGTGGATGAATCGCCTACGAAGTACTTCTGCTGTTTTGCCTGAAGTTGAAGCTAGTGATAGTGATTCCAGTTTTAGGCCTGCTTCAACATCTGAAACCAATGATAATGACGATGATGATATCGAAATCGTGTTACCTCATAATAGATCTGACTTTGCTTTTCCTTTTCGAAACCAGGGACGTAAAGTAAGTACGGAGACACCGCGAAGGGTAACCTTTGATAACAACACAGAAGCTTTTCCAAAAAAGGAGACACCATCATTCAAAGGCATTCTCAAAAACTTAGAGTCTGACAATCAGTCAGTTGCGCACCACTCAAACACCACTCTAATACCCCCAAACGTTTTTAACCAGGAGATCACCCCTGCTGTGCCTGATTTGGCGACTCCTGACAACAGTTTTGACCTGTCTAGCAGAGAATCTTCTCGACACTTGCGTCTTCAATTTTCCAGGAGACACAATGGAGGTGGGCCAACTAAATCTGGCATTACATCTAGCGTCGAGCCAGTGACAAAGCCATCTTCTTCTGGTTCATCCACTCAACTGGAGGCATCAATCCTGGCGAAGGAAATAGCCAAAGAGCTAGTAAAAGAGGTCAAGCTTCTTCAACCCGAACCTAGTCTGTCTATTATTAATGAAGGCTCCTCTCCTTCCTCCGACTCTAAAATATATTCTCGACAACAGACCCATCGAATTGACCGTTGCTGTCAACGAATCCGGCAACAGAGCCGAAGATTCCGAACTCATAAGGCAACTGAATCAAACACGGATGATGGTTATGCGGGTGAAGATTTGCCTCCAACTCCATCTCAATCTTCAAATCTGGGGACGGCTCTTCCGTCTCCAGAAATGGCCACAGCGCAGGAATCGTTTTACTGGACGCCTGGAGCAATATTCAGTTTCTATTCTTTTACACAAATGTGGAAATCACTACGGGAGCGTGCTAATGTAGCTAACAACGGGTCTCGATCCTATAGAAAGCAACTGTTTCTTACTGTTGATGGGTTTGCAACCTCAACCTATGCATTCACCTTCAGATGTGTCAACGCCCTAAGGTCACAGTATTTGTTTGGTAGACAGTTTGTGTCCCGTCTTTGGACAACATTTGACTTGTTCTAAGATTAAATTCAGTTGTTAGAGGCTGAACTCGCTACTAGCTAAATATGATATAGCATGAGAGAAATGTGGGAGCTACAAACGTGGCTCTTTGAACCGACGACCACTAGAATAGTAAGCTCAAAACCCCAGCTTGTGGTTATACTCGGGTTGGATATCCCATCACATGAAGAAAGATTGCGACATCATAGAGAACCTCTGATTATTATTTAGACATGGCCCAATACGGTAGTTTCAATAGGTCATAGATACATCTATCAGTATAGGTAGGCCTAAGCATATGCATGAGGGGACTTTGATTGTGTGTCCTAACGTATAACTTTAAATGCATAGTGGAGTGAGGAGAAGTGAACTAAAGCCTGGACTCTGAGACAGCGTTAGCAAGTCACCAACCGAAGAAGATTGCTATAACTTTCTAGTCATTCGGCAATGGGTAATAGACACAGATTGTAACTTGAGGTAACAGCATTTTCTGTTTTCACTGACTGTATATAGTTTCATTTTGCACTGGGAAAAAAAAGGATGCACAACTTGACTCGGTCCCAATGCCCTAACCCTGTTACGAGATTAGGTCGAAGCGATGCACCTTCGGCATATGACTTGGGTGCATTCATACTCGGGTAAAGGCAGTGAACCAGGAAAAGGGGTGACTCGGATATAACCAATCAATCAATTGTGTTTGTACTGTACATCGCCAGTCAATCTTGGGTTACGCCTAGGTGTAGTAGGAGTTGAAGCTCCGTATATACGATCATTGCTAGTTTCACTTTAACGTTTGAACTCACATTGGGATAAATGAGCGGAGACGTGGCAAAAGCATGTCAAAAATGGCGCCAGTGGTGTATGCCGAGGATCGGAAATGTTCTGCTGAGCTTGTAGTGGTTACAAGATGGCCCGGTGCGATCAATTGATCCCAAGGAAATAACTACACTCGTCTCAATGACGCAATTCTTCGTATCTACTCGGATTGCATGTATTTTTCAACATCTGTATTGAAGTTTGTTCTTTACTGTATAGATGTCTCTGTTCAAAGTAGGTTTAGCAGTGGGCCTTGTTGTCACGTGTCATTGTTGGATAAGCCTGCTGCCCAATCAGGGGTCTCACCGAAGTCGGCGTGAGCTACTTAATGTGGAGAATTAGAGTTTGTAAGGTACAGCCCAATGTGAAATCCGAGTAGAGCTTTGTGGCGCTCTGAGATATATAAAGGGTGGGGCATCGTCTTCTTTTTTCTCCTCTCTATATCCAAAACAATCAATTAATCATGGTACTTTCATCTGTCCTTGGTTTCCCCCGAATCGGTGCTAACCGAGAGCTGAAGAAGATCACTGAGTCCTACTGGGGCCAGAAGGCCACTGTCGAAGAGCTTTTCAAGGTCGGCAAGGAGCTCCGAGAGATCAACTGGAAGAAGCAGAAGGACGCTGGTGTTGACATCATCCCCTCCAACGATTTCTCCTTCTACGATCACATCCTCGATCACTCTCAGCTTTTCAACGTCATCCCTGAGCGATATGCTAAGTACAACCTCCCTGCCATCGACACTGTCTTTGCTATGGGCCGAGGTCTCCAGCGAGACAACGTTGATGTCCCTGCTTTGGAGATGGTCAAGTGGTTCGACTCCAACTACCACTACGTCCGACCTACTTTCACTCACTCCACTGAGTTCAAGCTCAACGGCCAGAAGCCTGTCGACGAGTACCTCGAGGCCAAGGAGCTCGGAATTGAGACCCGACCTGTTCTGATTGGTCCCGTCTCTTTCCTCTTCCTCGGAAAGGCCGATACTGACTCTCTTGATCTTGAGCCCATCTCTCTCCTTGAGAAGCTCCTTCCCGTTTACACCGAGCTGCTCCAGAAGCTTTCTGCTGCTGGTGCCAAGGCTGTCCAGATCGATGAGCCTGCTCTTGTTCTTGATCTTCCCGAGAAGGTTCAGGATGCCTTCAAGACTGCTTACGAGTACATTGCCAAGCAGAAGGACATCCCCGAGATCACAATTGCCACCTACTTCGGTGATGTGCGACCCAACCTGAAGGCCATCGAGGGTCTCCCCGTTGCCGGTTTCCACTTTGACTTTGTCCGAGTTCCTGATCAGCTTGAGGATGCTATCAAGCTTGTTGGTGACGACAAGACCCTGTCCGTTGGTGTTGTCAACGGCCGAAACATCTGGAAGACTGACTTCGCCAAGGCCATCAAGATTGTCGAGCAGGCCAAGGAGAAGCTTGGTGACCGAATTGTTGTTGCTACCTCCTCTTCTCTCCTCCACACCCCCGTTGACCTGGCCAACGAGCACAAGATCGACCCCTCCATCAAGGATTGGTTTGCCTTTGCTACCCAGAAGCTTGATGAGGTTGTTACCATCGCCAAGGCTGTTTCTGGTGAGGATGTCAAGGAGAAGCTTGAGGCTAATGCCGCTTCCCTCAAGGCTCGAGCTGAGTCCCCTATCACTTACAACAAGGAGGTCCGAGACCGACAGGCCCAGATCAACGAAGAGTGGAAGAACCGAAAGTCTCCTTTCCCCCAGCGACTCGAGGCCCAGAAGAAGCACCTCAACCTTCCTCTGTTCCCTTCTACCACCATTGGTTCTTTCCCCCAGACCAAGGATATCCGAATCAACCGAAACAAGTTCACCAAGGGCGAGATCACCGCCGAGGAGTACGAGAAGTTCATTGAGAAGGAGATCCAGGATGTTGTCAAGTTCCAGGATGAGGTTGGCCTTGATGTCTACGTTCACGGTGAGCCTGAGCGAAACGATATGGTCCAGTACTTCGGTGAGCGATTGAATGGTTACGTCTTCACCCAGAACGGTTGGGTCCAGTCTTACGGTTCTCGATACGTCCGACCTCCTATCATTGTTGGAGATATCTCTCGAGCCCAGCCCATGTCCGTCAAGGAGTCCCAGTACGCTCAGAGCCTCACCAAGAAGCCCATGAAGGGTATGCTTACTGGTCCCGTCACCTGTCTGCGATGGTCTTTCCCTCGAGACGATATCTCTGATAAGGATCAGTCTGAGCAGCTTGCTCTTTCCCTCCGAGATGAGGTTCTCGATCTTGAGAAGGCTGGTGTCTACGTCATCCAGGTCGATGAGCCTGCCATCCGAGAGGGTTTCCCTCTGCGAGATGGACCTGCTCGAGAGGACTACCTCAAGTGGGCTGTTGACTCCTTCCGAATCTCTACTGCTGGTGTTGAGGACTCTACCCAGATCCACTCTCATTTCTGCTACTCTGACTTCAACCCCACCACCATTGTTTCTCTTGATGCTGATGTTGTTTCCATCGAGTTCTCCAAGAAGAATGAGCCTAAGTACCTCAAGGACTTCGCTACCTACCCCAACCAGATTGGTCTTGGTCTGTTTGATATCCACTCTCCTCGAGTTCCTCCTCAGGAGGAGTTTGAAGAGCGAATTGCTGAGATCCTCAAGTTCATCCCCAAGGAGAAGATCTGGATTAACCCTGATTGTGGTATGAAGACCCGAAAGTGGGAGGAGACCAAGAAGCAGCTCACTAACATGGTTAACGCCATTGAGAAGTTCCGAAACTAAGTGTGATTGCCTAAATGGAGTTACAATTACAATACCAAAAATTTGTATATTTCAGATGTCAACCATCTGTTTTATTTATTAGTGATATCAACTGTCACCATAACTTATTCAACATATAATATACATACATTTATTTGTACTATTCACAAAAATTTGAGATTTGTAGTTCACAGAATTGTATGCTTGCTTTCTCATGCAACATGTTACCCTGGAAACACAACTAATTTTTATTGCTCATTTATATAGCCACTAGGAATATTTTATAATATATACAGCGTAATATCCAAGGGGGGTTATGGGCGAATATGACATCTTGCCACGCGACTCAGTGAACCCCTTCGCGATTTAAATACTTCAACATGATCATTTCTGAGACAGTTGGTTCACATACCCAGTTCTTTCTCCTTGTCTCTGCAAAGGTAAGCAGTGTTCTTCCATACAGTAAGAGTTACATGTACGTGCTTTTTTTTATTGTCCTCAAACTCTTTTCTTGGTTAGGGTTGGCAAGACCTCACGTAAGGCGTAATAAGCCTTGCAGTTTTCTGGCTTCTTTGTACCCTACAGGCAGCAGCAGCATTCATCTCAATTGACATGTTTGCTTTTTATCCTCCTCTCCCCCTTTCTTTGTTTGAAGTGAGTTTGATCTTCGTAGACTATCTTGATTAAGGCGTCTTGATCGTTGGGTGGGCGAACCTGAAATTCTCGGAACAAGGTTACTACTACTGTGGGCGTGGCCAAACTCCTACGTCAACCATCGAATTCGAACAAAGATGTAGTATGGTATAGCAGGCGACGCTCAAGTAGTAAAGTACCTCAATACACCTACTCTTTGAGAAGTTCTGTCAATGACCCAACACTAAACCGACACGTCCAATTGTCTAACGCGCTGTACATTTGGGAAGATCCAGCCACGCAGGAGGTGCCAGTTATTATGGTGACTACATCAGGCCACCTGTCAGATGCCGTTTATTTATTATTAGGAGACCATGTGACGTGCAGTTTGTCTTTAAAACAACTGTGAATAATTGTTTCGTCTCAAGTTTTACCAACAGCTAGCCGAAACACCTAATTAACTTAGCTTAGTGATTGGATACAAGACAAGAAATGGTGGAACGCCTGCACAGTTGGGGGGAACCAGAGTTTATTTGTAACAATCAGAGGATGGATTAAGAAGTAGAAGATCATGAAGAAAGGGGTAATCCTAATCTACCAGGCTTTGTTGTAAAATCCCAAACCATCCGCTTAACACGATTACCCAGATGAAAATAGACAGTAGTTTTAAGAACGTTTCTGCGAGATAGCAGTTTTTTTTTTTCCTCTTCCCAAAATGAAACAACCAAAATGGGAACACAGGGATACGATTTGCATGCAGACATCAAACAAAGGGAGCAGCAAACCTTACTCCGGTAATTTCCCCATTATGAAGATATTTTTTACAGAGAAATTAAACACTGCTGGAAGTAAGGGATGACTTGGCACTAAGTAAAAGCAAAAAAAAAATTCGCAATAATAGTAGATGCCCCAGTTATACGCGGAAATCACGCTCTTATATTCGGCGCCACAGCTCACTTGCTTCGATATTTTCGGTAAATCTTAAAGTTCGCGCCTTCCTTGTTATTGAGTTCTACTCACAGGAAGCGTGCAAGCTAAAATCAAGATTGGCTGTTTGGAGGTGTTTAAGGTTTGTCATTCACCCTCGTCCTCTTTCTCCCTTCATTAAAACGACTTGTTTTTTAATCGCCTGTGAAAGGTAACGATTTGTGAATCGCTGCCAATTATCGACCGCAAACCTCTATATTGCGACAACGGGCTTTTCCCCTAAAGCCCGAAGAGTTCTCGATTCCTTTCAACAGAAGTGAGTATATCACAAAGTACCGTAGTAGTCATAAGACATGGCGCATTTTCTTTTTTTTCTTCTTTGAAGCACCACACGACTTGATGACACGATTCGCCGTGAAATCTGGAAGTATTCAAGGCAGTTGTACTTGTTCTATTACATTTTACTGACCAAGATGGATCTTGAAGACCCTGTACAACCACTGAACGTGTACAAGCTCGTTACGTCAGAATCATTTGACTTTTCCGAGTCCCCATCAGATCCCGTTCAAAAGATGCTAAAGCGGCAGTCTCTGATTCAAGCTGCAAACAACGCGGCTCTCAAGCATCAGTTAAAAAGAGAAGAGTCTGGGTTAGAAACACCACCACCGTCTCCTGGGTTGAACCACGGTCCTAAACCTCGACTTACTCACCAGACAAGTTTGAACAGTTCTGTAGACAACTGCAACTTACAAGAAATGGACGAGCCATCGTCAATTTACCAATCTTTTATCGTCATCGAGTCACCTCCAGATTCTCTCAAGCAGGAAGGTGACTCTCAGTCACCGCCTTCTTCTAGGCAGACGTCAGTGGCCTCGTATGACAGCAAAGCAACAGATATTGATTCTCGTAATTCGTTGAACTCGGTTTTTTTCGATTCCAAAGAGGCCCCAGCTGACCCACGTAAGATCACAAAGAAGGAAATTCAACAACGCGAAGTCCAGCTGCCTTCGTCGGCAGCGGGGCCAGAAATCGTCAACATGTCTTCTGTTGCATCTGCATCTGCCGAACTAGATACACAAGGAAGAGCCGAGTCGGCTGGTGAATCAATAGTGGCGTCAGCAGGAGTACATTCGATGTATCCATTTTTACGCGCTATCCACTCGTTCGATGCTCAATCACTGGAGGCTCATGATAAAGATTCTGTATGCCTATCGTTCAAGCATACTGACTGTATCTTGTTGCACGGAATGGACGTGTCAGGCTGGGGTGATGCTACCTTACTACATACTGGAGAACGAGGATGGGTTCCTACTAACTTCTTCCAGCCCTTCCAAGACCCTGAGGCTAACGCTCTTCTGGTTGCAGTCCAAAAGTTCGCTACTAACCCGAAATGCCATCCCACCGCTAACGGCTACACATTCTCACAAAACTCTGTCAACAGCGTAATTGCTGGAGTGAGGGCACTACTTCAGGCGTGCGGAGCTCTCACCCGGGATTCTCCAACAGTGAGAAGCTCTAACTCAATAAAAAAGTTCCGAAAGATGCTTTTGGCTGAATTGGCAGTGTTTGTTGGGCAAGCTCGTGAGTCCAAGAACTCGACAGACGACGAGCTTATACAATCCCTGGTTCAGAGTTGTTATAATGTGGTTTGTCGAGCGGTTGTTTTTCTTGATATTTATAATCTGAAAAGAGAGAAATATGGCAGTAGCTTGAGTGCCCCTCTTGGTTCGGCCGCCCGGAACTCGATGGTTTCAATGCGCTCAGACACGAGCATATCTAGTCCTAGCCGCTCTGGAAGAAGCTCTCACTCGTTGTCAGGTTCTCCTCGAAAGGAGTCTGGTACTGGCGAGGATTCACGACAATCGGTTGTTCTCCATAAAGTTGCACCCTTCGCTGAAGCATGTCTGGATGAGGTTCATGATGCGCTGATTGCATATCTTGGACTGATCATACGCCTAATCAACCTTTTGGACACTTCTCATGACGACGGGCAGACTATTTCTTCTCAGATTCTTTACATTGCTCGTAAAAGTATTGTGGCTTCACGAGCTCTAATTTCCGCAACTGAAGAAGTGTCCAATCGAGCCCCCCGTGAACGTCGGGCTGAGCTAGAGACTACCAAGGATAAACTGTACCGGCTGGCTACTAAGTTGTGCGGTACTACCAGAGAGCTTGTCATTGACGAAGGTTCCAGCCCTGAACATGCTGATGAACTAGTCAGGGTTGTCAACAAATGTTCTCGAGCCGCCAACGAGTGCGTTACTCGCTCAAAGGGAGTCTTGCTGATGATTGGTGACTTCCAGCTCAGCAGTGAGAAGCCCTACCCTGATCTTCGGGGTACTATTGAAACCATTAACTCCTTTTACAACTTACGCCCAGATAATTGTGATATCGGCGAAAACGATACACAAGATGACATCACACAACCACCTACAAGCGCCTCTGGAGATCTTGATGATCCCACAGAGATTACACTTTACTCGAATGAGTCTACTGCCACTGTTGATAAGCCATACTATAAGCTGACCTCAGCCGCAAGGCATGTCCGTTCTGATGGCGATGAAGATGCCAGAGACTTCACACCCAGCGTTGAAGACCAGGACGAGAGTGAGGAGAAGCATAAATCGCTGCTCCCGCCTTTACCTGATGTTACGCCCATTGCACAGAGTGACATTCTTGGTACTGCAGACACCGCAATTATTAGGACTTCAGTTTATGGAGAGTCTCTCAGCAGTGTTATTGATGTTTCTATGGAGGATCAGCTCATTGTTGGCGACCAAGGACAAATTCAGGGTGGTTCTATTCAGGCTCTGGTTAAGAACCTGACCTCGACTGTTGACCCTTTCTTTGTCTCAGTCTTTTTCCTTTCTTTTAGAAGGTTCTGCACCCCCATGGAGTTGGCAGAACTTCTTCAGCAACGATCTAACCACCCCGACGTTGATGTTGCAATTAGGGTGTTCAACACATTCAAACAGTGGCTAGAGTCTTATTGGAAACCTGCCGATGCTGAAGCTTTGCCTGTGATTCATTCATTTGCTGAGACTTTGGCAGTGGAGCAGCAAAATTCTGCACAGGTGCTCAAATCCATGATTGGTAAGGCCCAGAACCCCGATTATAAGCCTCCCATTCAAAAGTGGGTTGCAGTTGCAAACACTGGTAGACCCGCCATGTCCATTTACAACGCAGGTGCAGTTCCTTCCAGTAATGTCAGCAAGTCCCAACTGACCATGATCTCTAAGGTGCTCGACAGTGCCGCTCACACAACATCCGAAAATGGTAGCCGACGAACGGCATCTCTCACTTCTAACCCCAATTGGGCTGCTCTCCGGAATGTTATTTCTCCAGAGGCAACGTTGTCCATTGTTGGCTTTGATGCCTCTGATATTGCACGACAGCTGACCCTGATTAACAACGAGCTGTTCTGCAAAATCAAAACTGAGGAGTTTATGGAACTTAATTTTGCCACAAAGAGACGCAAGCTTGGCCGTGCTCCCAATGTTGCAGCCATGACTCTGGCTACCAACAAGCTTAGTGCCCTGGTCGGTGATTCCATTTTGCGTCATGGTCTCAATGCGAAGCAGCGAAAGAACATTCTCAAACAGTGGATCAAGGTTGGTGACAAATGTTTGGAGTTGGGCAATTTCAATTCTCTCCTTACCATTATCAGTGCTCTCCAGTCAGTTTCTATCATGCGGCTTCGAAAGACTTGGGAAATGCTTTCCCCTCGATACAAGGATCTTTTTGCCAGTCTTAAGACTATTGTGCTACCTGAAAAGAACTTTTTGGCCTATAGATCGCGAATTCGCCAGCAGGATATCCCTTGTGTTCCTTACGTTGGCGTGTACTTAACTGACTTGACCTTCATTGAGGAGGGAAACGCTGATACACGATTGTACATTCCCCCAGGAAGTGATAAGGGCCAGGCAGTCTCTGTTATCAACTTTGATAAACATGCCAGAACTGCAAAGATTATTGGTGAGATCCAGCGATTTCAGATTCCTTATCGACTCCAACCAGTCAAGGAGCTGCAGCAGTGGCTTCACATGGAGATGGATCGTGCTCAGAGTTTAATTAGTGAGGACAGCAATGGCCTGTGGCGACGGTCTTGTATTGTCGAGCCCAAGTGAAATTGAACATACCAGTCACGTTATTTATTTATCTTTATGAAATTGATGATTTTCTCATTGCGTATTGTATTGTGAGCTAGCTATGTACAAACCACAATTTCATTCTTTGAGCAAAAACAAAAAGTGTGAAATATAGAGGAGATGTAAATCCTAGCTTAGTTAGCTATACTAATTACTTCTTCTGAGCGGTTTGGTTTGCCCAGTAAAGTTGGAAAGAAGATTTGCTCACGTGATTGGGATACATGAAATCTGCATTATTAGTGTGGAGGACAAGGCAAGATAGGTTTAGTTCCAAACGATATGGCCAATATCCCCAATCCCTGTTTGTTGGCTATCCTGGTGACATGCTCCACTACCACAGGTCCCCAGTTTGTGTTCCATTATCCACCTAGACCCAACTCGTATGGATATCGTGCAGCAGCACCTGTTATCTTTCAAGACGAGGACTCTTCGAGAGATAGTGACTCTTCCGATAACGACATTGGTGACATTTTATCGGACTCAGATGTAAGTGGTGATGAATCTGGAGGAGTACCTGCTGTTGAATACAAGAAGTTGAACAAGCGTGATCAAGGAAAGAAGGAAAACAGAAAACGGAGGAAAGAGATTTTGAAGAATCTTATCAGTAACTACACCACGGCAACTGAATGCGACTTCAACTTCGGAGATGATGTTCCTGATGATGATGGAATTACCACGGCTTCTCTAGCAACATCCCGTAAAAACTCGCTGTCAAAAAACTCTCTGTCAGAAAATTCTTGGGATAAGGTGCTTGGATTCGACGCTCAATTCCTTGGCGACATTCTCACACCAGAAAAGAGCATGTGCCAACAACGATTTGAATTGACCTTGGATGATATGGTATTTACAGGATTGCCGGTACATATAAACGATGATGGGCGCTGGCGAAGGAAGAAGCATACAGAAAAGGAAGAGCAACCACAAGGGGGAGATGAAACCAAATCCAATCTTGTTTCTTTCCATGTGTCGTTTGTGGTTAACCCACCCTTGGCTGAGTATAATCAGCGTGTGGATGAGATGTATTATTATATAGCCTCGCAGTTTGCAGTGGCATTGAGGGCTGAGCAAGATAAATCCGACTGGGTTGGTCAGCAGTTACGACAGATATCTCACCTTAGAGAATCGGCTGCGTATGATAAGAAAGGTATGGGTGAGTTGTGGCGTGAAACTATCAGATCATGTCCTTTGGCCCATGGAATAGCTCAACTGTTCCATGCTATCCAGAACGCATCTATTGCTTCCATTGTGTTGAACAAGAGTGTCCGAAGTTTCCAGATTCCTGTGGAGACCGAAATGTCATCGCTTCCCTTGGTGACAGAGCCTTATATCTCTGGTGCGTATTTAACCACAGAGTCTTTCTCTGATTCTGACTCTAAACAACTACATTTTGCATTGTTACTTTTGGACGAGCCTGACTCTATTATTTCTGATCTTGAAGCACAAAAAGATTATACTCTTTGCAATTTTATATCCCATCTGAAACCGTGGATACCATTGAAACAGGTGGTACAAGATCTTCAGATTACTGCAGAACAGGCATTAGGATTTAGCAAGCACCTCATTTACTGGAGGAGGGGTCGGGCCATTCTACCCATTCACAAGGGAAACACTTATATAGTGTCACCACTCGCGCCAATTGAGTCATTATATGAGTTTGCGCCAAAATTCACTGCCAAGTTTCCTGGGCTCCCGTCTCTACCCAGGATGTTGTCGTCTCTGTCTACAGGCAAACCTCAACAGTTTGCGAAACTTATTCCTTCTCTCGACCACAAAACCATGTACTACCGTGCCCTCGCATGGTTACTTCAGTATGGTTTTGTTACCCAATTACGTACATTTTTGTACTTGAAGATCTCAAAAAAGATCAAGCTACAAGTCAAGAACCAATCTAGGGACAAACGGGACAGTGACTTCAATTTGACAAACCCGCTGGCCATTTCCCGAAAGTCATCAGAATCTTTAAAGGATCGTACATATGGAACAAGTGCAACTAGCCATATCTCAAAAGATTCACCAGAAATATCAGATATACACTTTGCAGAGGACGACACCATAGAAGATTCAATTCTTTTAGAGCCCGATCGTGCTACCCTCAATCAACGAAAGTGTATCAACAAGATTCTTGAGAATCAACCTCAGGATGTGGTGTTGTTGTTTAACCGCTTGAAGCAGTACTTCAACGGAAAACACGCGATTGAGCAGGTGGTAATTGAGGAAAATTTATCAAGGAATGAGTTACGACGATTAATTCAATCGTTAGATGAGCATCTCCTAATGGTACGGCATTGGTGATTTTTAGTCTATTGATGCATTAGCTGAATATGAGAGGCTATCAAATTCAGCTAAAATTTGGGCACCCTCAATCGCATTACGTTGAATAGGTAGAAGTAACTTATAATTACATTATAAAACAACAACATTCTTGCGCTATGTATTGGCTTACAATTTGGCCTTCTCGAGGAACTTTTGAGCGACAAATCGTCGTTGAATTTTTCCAGTAGCAGTCTTGGGCATAATGTCTGTGAAGAAGACTCGAGTGGGAATCTTGAACTTTGCGACCTTGTCGGCCATAAACTCCTTAATATCCTGTTCAGTAGCCTTAGAGTTCTTCTTAAGAACAATTGCTGCGTTGACTTGTTGGCCATACATCTCATCGGGAGCACCGAAGCAGACAGCCTCTGCAACAGCAGGGTGCTCAAGCATGACACCATCAAGCTCAATTGGAGAGATTTTCTCACCACCTCGGTTAATGAGTTCCTTGATTCTTCCAGTAATGTTCACAAAACCGTCCTTGTCCATGAAGCCTTGGTCACCAGTTCGGAAAAATCCACCCTTGGTGAAAGAAGATTTGTTGGCCTCAGGATTGTTGATGTAACCCTTAGTGACATTCTCTCCTCGGATGCAGATTTCGGCAATCTTACCCTGGGCAACCTCATCACCATTGTCATCGAGGATTTTAACCTCTACTCCCTGTCCAACTCCGACAGTGCCAGCCTTTCGTAGGCCAGGGGGAAGGTTATTAGAAGTCATCTGGTGGGCGGCTTCAGTCATCGCATAGGCCTCGATGACAGGAGCTTTGAAAGTCTTCTCAATTTGATGGAAAGTGGCGGGTGCTAGTGCAGAGGAGCAAGATCTGATGAACCGAATGTCTGGCAGACGTTGAGGCAGAGTGGTATTGAGAAGAATCTGGTGGATTGTGGGGACAGCAGTGTACCAGTTGCATTCATACTTGATAAAGTCGTCCCAGAACTGAGACGCAGAAAATTTAGGAGGGATCACAATGCCTCCTCCAGAAGCCAGAGGAGCCAAGAAAGCGCAAAGCAGACCATGTACATGGAAGAGAGGCATTACGAGGTAAGTGGTGTCCCGGTTTGTGAGCTTGTAAGTGTCAACAATGTTCTTCATTGTTCGGCACAGGTTTCGCTGAGTTAGGGGAACAGCCTTGGGTCTACCAGTGGTTCCACTTGTGTGCAGAACGAGTGCTACATCTTCGGGTGACACCTCTCCTGCAGTGGGAACGGGGACTGGGGAAGCAGTTGGTCCTTCCTTGACCTCCATGACAATTCGTTGAGAGCCCTCATCCCAGTAGACCTCGGCAATGGCAGCGTTAAAGGTTCGGGCAGCCTGGACAGAAGCTAGGTTCTGAGCAACAGCACCCTTAGGCACCAAAACCAGCTTGGACTTGAGGTCGTCAATGTAGAACTCGAATTCTGACTTCTTGTAGGCAGAATTAAGGGGTGCAGAGATATATCGAGAGAAGGTGACTGCAAGGAAGGCCACGGAAAACTCCAGAGAGTTGGGAATAGCAATGGATACTGCGCTCTGGACAGGTAGGCCGACATCGGCAAGTTGTTTTTGAAACTGGCTAACTAGGTTAGCAAACTGAGGGTACGAGAGCTCCTGTGCTCCCGGAATGAAAATTCCTTTGCCTTTCTTGGCAATAGCGGTTGGAAGAGTAGCCATTGTTTCTTTTGTGTTGGATTTACACAGATGACCAAGATTGAGAGTCCAGTCCCTCACATATAAGTATATGCACCATCGTTGAACCTGGAGAAACATTAAATGTGATAAGCTTTTACAACGAAGGTAGATTCGGACTCCGTCATGAATAATGGTAGAAGCAAGCATCACGATGGTCCTATTGAATCTTCAACATTATCAATTGTTTTTGGGTATTTTTGTTATTTTTTTTTTCAATTCCATATCCATTGTTTCTTGTCCTCATCCGTTTCGTTGTTCTCTTTAATTACTGTTGTTGTCCATGCATATGATGGGCGGAGGTTAACCCCCGCAGTTCCAAATATAAGAGCAACAAGAAAAAGGAGCCTCGAACTCATACAGATCTGAATCTAACCCCACGAGTGTGATCATCAATTTGGTGTGACAAATATCCAAAGAATTAATCCTTTTTTTTAATCAGAAGTCTTACGCTTGAGGTCTTTAATTCGCATGACTTCCCGCATCTGCCTGACGTGAATGTGGGGGCACCCTCTTTCTGATGGTCTTTCTGATGCCCAAGTACAGAATTGAGAGTTTGTTAGTGTTGCTGAAGTATTGGCAAAGACAATTTAGTACCTCTGTCGGCCTTGTTTCTCGTACATCAACTCAATGGTTTTTTCTTCATTCCCAGGCACACTCTAACAAGGCAGTCTGAGTCTGTCTCCTCATGGCCACATTACGAAAGCAAACTTTATCAGTATCCCTCATGCAAGATCGGGAACAGATTTGGAGAGGTGGTAAGTATATAAAATAAATAAAATTCCATTTCAAGTCACTCCACCTGTGGCCCCCTCTTGATAGCTTCTCTAATTCCAAGCTGATACTAAAATTAGGTTGGATGGTATAATTACCCTCCTCAAGCAAATCTGGAAACTACCATGCACATGGTGACAGTTATCACTAAGAATCTGGCTGGACGTTTGCATGGGTCAAGACGACATTGAATTGGGCATAATCAAAGATAAGCCCACTACCTGGGCCCCATCATCTGAGTCTTCAGTACCTCGTGCTTCTCATCATCCACCATGGAACATCAAATTATTTATTCTTCTCGCATTTCAGACAGCTACTACGATTTTAGTTGTCGCTCACTTTGACGAACTCGAATTGCGAAGCCCGCTGGGTCTATCTGCCCTCATCTGCTTATCACTTTCTGGTCTCAGCCAGGGTATTATTCAAGCATTAATCACACGTCGGCCCAACTACTCGCAACTATTCAAGTTTTATGTTTGGGGTGTCATCAATGGTGTCACGACTAAAATGTGGACTGAGATGCTCATTGCCAAAGTTCCTGTTACAATTCTCCGGGTCGTATTTGACCAGCTATTCGGGAACCCCATGTTCCAGCTTGCATTTCTCTCTTTGTCCGCCTATTGGGATGCAACATC
Organism: Yarrowia phangngaensis; assembly: GCA_900519005.1. NCBI lineage: Eukaryota > Fungi > Ascomycota > Dipodascomycetes > Dipodascales > Yarrowia > Yarrowia phangngaensis. The sequence continues at coordinate 1,579,976 of ULGR01000003.1, forward strand.
CATCACAACTACTTTACGTGAGTGTTACTGGAAAACTCTCAAGAGCAGTTGGATTATTTGGCCGCTTTTCTCAACGGTGGCTTTTTTTTACCTTCCTCCCAACCTCATTGTACCCTGTAATTGCGTTGTTAATCTCACTTGGTGTGTTGTTCTAGGCCTTCTCACACAATAATATATATATTTGATGTTCACTAGTATCTGGGGAAACAAAAAGTCATAGAAAATTTAACAAATCAACTACTTGGGAGCCCATATGAGTTATCAAAAAGGAAATCAATGTAAAAAATATGCTCCAGGAGGGGATTGAACCCACGACCGTCGCGTTCCTCACACGACCGTGACTTTGACATAGAAATGACAAGTCTAAAATCTATAAGCACGAAGCGCTAACCAGCTGCGCCACTGGAGCATCGAACCGTCAGCCCCGAAAATACAAACCCAAACCTTAATTAGGGCATATACCATCTAGACCAGTAATTCTGTTTAGAAAAACTGAGTCTTTATCACTTTTAAGCATAGGTTTAAGTCCTTAATGGCGCTTGAAAAAAAAGTGAGAAACGAGGAAGGGCAGTTAGGTAACGAAGAAAGCAGCGAACAATCTGTTTCTGAGAGCATTATTACAACTCGACAACCAGCTTTCCTGTTAAAACACCAAATAAGCACAGTCTAACTTGTGAACTTACCTCATGTATCAATTATGGATAATTTCATCTTTTTGAAATATCGAAGTGAGAGTTAGTGTAAAGTGAGTGGATGAAAAGGTGAATATTCAGGCCACGACAATCTTCGTAAGGTAACAGGAGAAAAATCCTTGCCTAGTTTTAGACATAACGAATGGTGAAAATAATTAAGCAATCTTAAGAAAATAGAATTGAAAGTGCCAGTGTGCCAGCACTCGTTTTCTTTTTACAAGCAAGCTGTTAGCATGACTCTCGACTAATCATGGTTCAATTCTGATCAACAGTTTCAGGTCATCAATATTCTTAAGCAATCGACAATTATGTGTTACTACTATCTGTGAATTTAAACAGCATTAGATTAGAAGCTGAATAGTTGATGTGGTGGTTCAATTGTATCAAGCATTATTGCGATGTGACGATATTGTATAAAGTATATAATTAGTGGGATTGTATTAGGGAAAAGTCTTGGTTAGCCCTCGACAACTATGATGAAGCCCTTAATTTTGGATGGCGTCATTCATGTAGGCACAGTAAATGATATTCCCATTTGTTTGTATTCATTAGTGATTTTCCTACAATGCTCATGCTCATGCTCAAGTAAGACCATGACATCTAAAGGAATGCAATACCAGAGTTGCTGTATTGTTGAGTGATGCACGGTATCAATTATGTGGGGGAAATAATAAAAGAACATGTTATAATTTAATTATAAATTGCACTTTAGATACCCATCGTCATAACGAAAACCGATCACGTTTCCATCAACAATGGATCCATTAAGTTCACACTACTCCAGTTTTAGAGTTTGTTCGAACTTAGGCCTGCAGTCCAGGTCCATCCAGTAAACAACCATGAAGCTCCATCTGAGTGTGTTGGCGACCGTGGTGTCGACAGTTGCGGCTGTTTTTGTCGACGAGGTTGGTGTACATGACTGGGTAAGACTAAGCGCTCCAAAGAGCGTCAAGGTTCTGGATGATGTTGCATATTTGGCATCCAAAGACAGCCTTTCAGCAATTGACCTTTCTTCTGATTCGAAAAGTCGGATTAAGTGGCTTAGAAGACTTCCCACCAATGGATCAATCACGATTAAAAACAATCATGCGGTTTTTTCTCAGGATGATGGTGTTTCATATGGCTTCAACATGAGGGATGGAGCATTGTCATGGGAAAGTCAGCAGAAAGATGACCTTAATAGTGGCATCATTGTCACAAGTGAGGATGAGTCTTATATTGCACAAGCAGAAAATCATAAAGGAACTGTTCGACTATTTAAGGTGACCCGAGGAGTTCCTGAAGAGCAATGGTCGGCAGAGGTTGACCCTATCAGAGACCTGGAAGTTGTTCCCGCAAGTTCTGACGATGGCTCGACTCCTTCTATTGTTGCTCTCGAAGATGGTCGATCTTTTACAAAGGTTAGAATTCTTTCTGGGAATTCAGATGAATCTGTTCCGATGGGTCTTTGCCAACGCCTTCTCAAGTTTGAGGAATTCTCGTCCAAGTTTCTTGTCTCTTGTATTATTGGTGACAAGATCCACTTGACATTGATCGATTTGGAAAGTACGAAGACTGCTACTACCAGTGTTTTGGGCCAAGAGGGCCAGGTCCATGTCATTGGTGCAGATATTTATGTGCTTGGAAATGACAAGTTGTACAAGATTGACCTTTCAGAATTCGAGCCTGTGTTGGTTGGCACTCTTCCTCATGGAACCAGTGCTGTTTTCTCCCTTCAACATCAGATCATTGTCCAGGACAGCTCTTTCATTAAGACCTTTGACTATAACCTTGTTGAGAAGACTTCCACACCCACAACCCCTCTTTCTCTTGTACATGCTGGATCTGAAAATGTCTTGGTTGTGTCACCTTCTTGTCTGGAAATCGTGGGGTCTCACGGAAAACTTCTTTGGTCTAGTCCCCTTATGACATCGCCAATTGTGGCTGCTGCTTTTATTGATAAGCACGAGGTCAACGAAGGTGATTCAGTTTATGACGAACCTGATCCTACTGTTGCTTTCGTCAAGAGAATCAAGTCACATCTTTCGCAACTCTCTCACTTTTTCTCTTGGGTCAGCTCCCTCACTTTGGCTGTTCTTGAGGTGCCCACTGACAACCACCACTTTTTCGAGAAGTTGCTTGTTGTAGCCACTCCTACTGGCCTGACAGCTATTGACACTACCACAAACACTAACTCCTGGTTTGTTGATCTTCCAGGTATTACTAAACTCAAACCTCTTCCCAATGGTGTTCTTGCCATCACTCCTGATGGTCACGTAGCCTACGACTCCGAGGGAGTAAAATTCGATTTGTCTGAACCGGTCTCTCAATACACTGTGAAGACTACTGATTCGGCCATTCACGGTTTCGAGAATGGTGAGTCAACCTGGACTTGGTCCCCTCCAAATGGAAAGATTATGAAGACGGTATCTAAGAATCTCGACGACGAGTCTGTTTCCATTGGTACCACTTTGGGTGACAGAACCGTTCTCTATAAGTACTTGTACCCCAACATGATGGCATCTGCTACTTTTGATGAATCCCAACAAACACTTCTCATCACAGTACTCGATACCGTCACTGGAAACACTCTCTATCAGTCCATCCACAACCAAGTGAACTCCTTCAGTGATATTGTGTTTGGCGAATACTGGATTACCTACTCCTATGTGTCTGGTGGCTCCGTTCCTGGCCCCAAGCTCGTGTGTTGCGACTTCTACGAGTCCAACACCCCAAATGAAAGACTCTCGACTGAGCAGATGTCCGCATTTGACATTTTTGTTCCCGAAACAATGTGCCAGGCATTTGGACTTGAGTCAGAAGTGACTGCTCTTGGCGTTTCTAGAACTACCTTCGGCATCACCTCTAGGGATGTCATTGCAGCTCTTGCCGACGGAAGAGTTGCTAGCATCCCCAGACAGCTCATCAATCCAAGACGGCCAGTTGGAAGAGAACCAACTAATGCCGAAATGGAGGAAGGTCTTGGAACTTACGACCCCTTCCTTCCTGTGTACCCTCAAATGCTTATTTCTCACTCACATTCAGTCAACGGTGACTTCATCGTTAGCAGTGGGGCAACTCTTGAATCTACCTCCCTTATAGCTGTCATCTCCAGCAAGGGAGATATTTTCTTTACTAGAATCTTCCCATCTACGGCCTTTGATCTGATGAAACCCAACTTTAGCAAGAAAAACTTGGTATACACCATTGTGGCTCTCGGAGTTGCGGTGCGTTACATGGCACCAGTTGTTCAACGACGACTAAACAATCATAAGTGGGGCGTTGGTTTGATTGACAAATAAATGGAACTAATATAAACTATATTCTTTGAAAAGATCTGAAAACTAGGATAACTGAATATGTGATCAACTGCTGATCACCACAGAATTAGGAATACCTAAGCTAATGCTTTGCATTCGTAAAGAGAGCTTTACAGTGTTACAAGCTATGTTATCTTACCTTATTTATTCTCATGCTTTCCTTCATGGCAATTAAACAGTTATCAAGGATTGAGTTGATAGGATTATACAGGTGGAGAAAAGTCATGATACTTGTCAGAGTGTGCATCAGTTGGCTATAGTTTCGAATCAAAAATCAAGTTTGAAACGCCTGTTGCTTTTCATACGTTCAATTGACTTTAACATGAATGTGAATTGAGTAAGTCTACAAGTTAGGCTGTGCTTAATTTGGTGTTGCCACTGAAAACCTGGTTGTTGTTTTTTTCCTCATACAATTGACTATAACATAAATATGAAATAATTCTAAGTAATTGAAGTAAAGTTGTTTTTTTTTTTTTTTTTTTTTTCTTCATACATTCAATTGACTATAACATAAATATGAAATAATTCTAAGTAATTGAAGTAAGTCTACTAGTAGACTGTGCCTAATTTGGTGTTGTCACTGGAAAACTGGTCTAATTTGGTGTTGTGGCAGGAAAACTGATATTCCGAAGTTAAATATGTACAATGATTTTCACAATAAAAATTAAAGCGGCGTGGCGCAGTGGAAGCGCGCAGGGCTCATAACCCTGATGTCCCTGGATCGAAACCAGGCGCCGCTAGTTTTTTTTGTGGTTTGTTGATAGACTTAAAAGTTGGTCATTCTCGGGTAACTAAAGCTCGCAAGTTTTATTATTTGTTCTTTGTATTTCATGGTCACCCACATAGAGAATAACACTACCTACCACTAAGGAATATATACACCAACCTGTATGATTTTAAATATTATGTTATAATACTCTAATTTCTCAGACAAGCTGCCATAACTTGTTCGCGAAAATTGAATCTATCCTATAAATACGATAATGAAGTAGCAGGGATGAGATCGTCGAGATTGAGATAATAAATACGACTTTCATCTTGCCAAGAGCTGTAAGATCTCCTTACTCTAGCGATGCGGCAACGTCTGCAAGAAGTTCCTCAGACTTGGCCCACTCCAAAAATTGTCGTACGAACTCCTCTTGTTGCTGTCGGGTGAATGTGAACATCAGAGTGTTGAGAAGGGTTTCGACCTTAGATGCATGAGTAGACAAGAAAGTTTCGTAGTACAGGTATGAAAAGAAGCCCATGAGGAACTGACAGTCCATTCTGTCGGTGATTCCACCGTGGCCGGGGATGGTATCGCCAAAGTCTTTGACCTGGAAGGCTCGTTTAAGACCAGAGGCGAAAAAACCTCCAAAAGGAGCAACAAGCGAGGCAAAGGTAGCCAGAATACCAACGTGGAAATGAATGGGAGCAGAAGAGAATGTGGTTCTGTGAGTAAGCTTTCTAAGGAACTCGGTGGGGATGGGGTACTCCTTTGGAATGAACACAGGGTTGGGGACGCAGGTCAGGTTGGAAAAGAGGTTGGTTCCCATATCCTCCACAGGGCAGATGAAGTAATCAAATCGGTAGAGAAGGGCTGAGAAGATGACACCCCAAATGATGGTGCAAATCCAGGCTCCAAGGAATCCCTCCACAGTCTTCTTGGGGGAGATTGCAATCAATTGATGTTTACCAAATGTGATTCCGCAAAGATAGGCAAAGATGTCATTGGAAATAACCAGGGCTGCGGGTACGAACAACCAAAACAGGCCCTGGAAAATGTTGTTCACAATGAAGTGGGCCTGGACTACACCAAATAGCAGAGTCATGTGAGTGAGGCAGAACTGTGTGAACTGGAATCGGTAGTGGTTCTTCTCGAGTGACGCGACAAAGAAGACAAATCCCAGAATGTAGAGACAGTACGATAAGAACCTATGGTGCAGGAAGAGGGTGCTTAGAGTAGCCTCGAGATTGGAATTATTCTGTTTGATAAATCGGATGATGTTCTCACCTTCCAGGAAGTAGATCGTGGTAGCAAGGAAGTACCAATTGAGAGAACGGACCCATGGGAGCTTCTTCTCCGCAGCAGGTTCTGATGCCAGATTAATCACCTCTTTGAAAGTGAGAATCTGGATAAGACTCACCAGGGCAATGACCCAGATGTGACCTGCTGCCAGCACTACGAAAAAGAGCGCGATCATCACCAACGTCCAAATTGTTCGCACAATAAAGGCCTGTTTCTTGCTTTCTGGATTGGAGTCTTTTGCGGCCTTTTTCAGGTACTCAGCTTCTCGTGTTGTCTCTTTGGACAACCCAGCGGATGGCATTTTGGGATTTGCTGAAGGGGCGACAGTCACTGGTGAATCAATACTTGCAGTTTGGGGATCAGATTTTGCGGACATGGTGCATTAAGATATGGCGTGGAATATATGGGATAATAAAAGAACACCACGGTGTTGTGCGATTTGGAGGCGGTTGTGATTCAAACCGTTTGGTGGAGAATAAATGATGTAATTATTCAACGCTTGCGCATGTCTGAAACTTTTATTTTTCTGCCCTCCCATAAATCATAATTCCTGCAGTATGTGGGGTGCGTGTACTTCAAAGTTGTTGAGTATCCATAAATGGTTAAACAAAATGTATGGCTAATACAGAAATGAGTGAATATGATGGGGTTGAATTTTATGGTAGTGATCTTGATGAATTTATGCCTTATTAGGCGTCAACTTTTGGGCTCATTGGATGTTGCTGGACTCGTTATCCATTATTTCTTACTCAACAAAATTCAGGTACTGGCATGCATCGCGCAACGTGAAAAAAATGATTGGCTAGCACCAAGGACATTGGACTATGTCAATAGTTTGAGGCCGCAGTGAGGGCCTGCTGAAAACGTGAATATGAAGTGGAATTATTTGTGCTCTTGCCATAGTGTTTGGGCCGAATGTACGGTCCTCTGGTCCTCATTGATACCTGTCTTCAAAGAGCAGAAAGAAAAAAAAAAATAGGGGCGTGGCCAATGGAGTGCATATCTCGGCTTATCTAAAATCAGGTTACGACACACAGCAGCTATAATCAAATACATGTTGATTAGGTATCGTATAGGCCGATCGTTGCATATTTTCGCTATCATAAGACAGCAACTCTTCATATACACGCTCAAACAGAGACTGTCGGCAAGAATGAACTGAACTTCACCTACCAAAGCAATCAGCTACACAAAAGATGACATCAGATCCTGTCATCACGCGTACTAGCAAAGGACTCTACCTGTACACTGCCATACGTCGCACGTGATAATCACACAACAGGGGATGGTAAAATAGCAAGTTCACTGCCACTGTACATATGCGACAGATCTTGCCGAGTATTCCATCCAATCGTTCTCCAAGGGGGATTTCATCTCTGCCCATTCCAATCCCGAAACTTAAAACACCTCATCAACATGCATGCATACAGTACAAAAAAACAGTCTCTATCAAGTTGTTTAATACCGAAATATAGGCCAATAAATAAAAAAAAAACAAGCTGCCATTCCCAACTATATATCAAATTACATACAAGATAGCAAAAATTCTTAAACACCCTTTAATAAAACGCAACCGACACTGATGAGGTTTCATGAACAAGGTGCGACATGCATGGGCACAGGGGTACACCAACCACCACAAGCAGATGACAAGCAAAACATAGTTCCTGCCAAACCCAACAATGGCTTGGAAAAACACGCAAGCACAGGAACAATACAAGGTGGAATCGCCATGCCACTAACAAGAACCTTACATATTTCAGTCAGAAAAGATAACACTGATGACATTCACGAATGTATGAGTAGAAAAGTAGGTTATGCAACATTTTCGATGGTGTCCATTATCGCATAGTTGATGCGCTGCTAGGAAGAGTTCCGAGGTCAACAAATTCGCCAGTACAAATCTTTGAACTTAGAAAAAGATCATATATATAGACTTGTAGGTGACAACCATCACCCTGATATCTTTGCAATATGCCAGACATGATTTCAACTTATCAGGAACATTTCAATACAACTGTACAAACTACAACTTTAAAGGATAAATCAAGAAATACATTTTTTTACTCTAGACCAACAATTTAAAATCGTCGCTTCTGGGAAGAGAGGAAAGAAGAGTGGGTCTCAAGGGGAGAAGCAGTGAGCTCAGACTCAGCCCAGAGGTTGGGGGTGAGGAAACCGTAGGTGTTGGCAATGGCAATGAAGGTAGCCTTAAGGGTGTTCTCAAGGGTTCGGGTAGAACCAGCAGAAGAAGTGTAGACATCCTTGATACCACCAAGCTGCAGAAGCTTCTTAACGGCGGGGGAGGCAACGATGGAAGAACCTCGGGGAGCGGGGATAAGTCGAACGTTGACGGAACCGCACTTACCAGAGGTCTTGGTGGGGACGGTGTGGGGCTCACCGAGAGAAGAACCCCAGTAGCCTCGTCGGACGGGGATGATGGCGAGCTTGGCAATGATGATAGCGGCTCGGATGGCAGTGGCAACCTCCTTGGCGGTCTTAATACCGAGACCGACGTGACCGTTAGAGTCACCAATGACAACAACAGCCTTGAATCGGGTTCGCTGACCGGCTCGGGTCTGCTTCTGGACGGGCTTGATCTTCATGACCTCATCCTCAAGAACGGGGAGGAGCTGATCAACGATCTGGTACTCCTTGATGGGGAGAGCGTGAAGGTAGATCTCCTCCATAGACTTGATGTGGCCAGCCTTGACAAGTCGACCGAGCTTGGTGACGGGAACCCATCCCTTCTCCTCATCCTTTCGGCCTCGTCCTCGGCCACCTCGGCCACGGCCTCGTCCGCCACGGTCACCTCGACCACGGCCAAATCCACCTCGGGGAGCTGCTTCAGTAGACATTTTTGATTTTTTTTGTCGGTTGTTGAAGATGAAAATCTCCCTGTCACCTTTTTTCACTTTGTTAGTTGGGACCTTTGAGTGTGACTGTGACTGGTTTCCCAAAATGGAAATGTCAGGTGACCACAGAGCTTATTCAAAATTACTGAGAAAAACTCAAAATCCACTCCAAATTAAATAGTAAGATGAAATAATTCTGCTCATAATAAAAAACTACCTAAGTGAAAAAAATGGTTTTACTTAATTGACAATTATCAGGACTAGATTAAACTTGTTGATGTTAAAATCACGTTAGAGTTACCTGTTACGAAATTCCACCATTCTGTGTAATGGTCAACCAACTACTTAGTCCAAAAATGAATAATCGAAAACGTGATTTCCACATCCTCAACCCCAAAGAACTCAGATACTGACAGAAATTCGGGTATCTGCTTCAATATGCCAATGAACCAGCCTTAGTTTTCTTCGAGTTTGTCAACATTACAACATGTGATAACAAAAATGCAACTCGTTATATATGAAACTACCATCTCGCATCACCCGTAGAGGTGAAATAAGTTAATTTTTATTCTTCCTTTACATATACCAAACCATTTTTTTAGTATCATTTCACCATACCAAACCTGCTCTTATTAAACTCATGACTTTGCATGATACGGCTTACATCCTTGCATCCATCGCAGGAGCAAACATATCACATGCTTTTATACTTTGACCAATGCAATCACTGGAAAGAGATTAAAGTAAAGATTTCAAGAAAAAGAATGGAAAGTCAAAACGCCCCCAAAGATGAATTCGTTACACGTGGTTAAAAATGGTACAGTCTTGTTGTCATTGCGTGTCAGGTGTCCAACAAGGTCATTCAGAACAATGAAAATGAATAAGGTTTAGCGCTCGCTTGAAAGATACTATCACTTTAGAGTTACATTGCATCAGTTGCTACTCTTAGCACTTGACTTGAAATCCAGGCAGCTGAATCTTAGACTTCTACTTCTATACAACCACGAATTATCCCATGTCGTAAGTACCGATGAGAAAAGCAGTTAAGCGATAGTTGAATTTCTGGCAGGATTCCAGATTGGCTCGCATCTGTAGTACTGCTAGATAATGAGTGGTCTGACATTAAATTGGCATTAAAGAGAAAACAGACTAACATAGAAACGTCAACAAGAACGAGAGCTATGCCGATGCTGCCCACAAGGCTCCTCCTCAGAGTAAGGAGGAGAAGCAATGCCCAGTGGTGACCCCTGGCCAGCAACAAGAGCTCGAAAAGAAGGCCAAGAATGTCGAGAAAGAGTTCCGAAAGGTCGAGAAGGAAGTTGTTTCCAAGAAGGAAGAACTTCAGAAGGAACTTGCTAAAGAGGGCAAAGCTCTTTCTGAGAAGAGCAGCGAGATTTACGCCAAAATCTCTAACGAGCTCAAGAACCCTGTTGTCGCAGCCAATGTTGTGGTTTCCGTTGTGGCCTCGATTGGTGTCGGATACTCTGCCTACCAGAAACATACCAAGGGAGAATTAGATGGAAAGCTTGCCGGAATCTACATTGGTGGCCTGGCTGCGTTTGGTGCCTTCCAATACTTCATTTCCCAAAGATCTTACAAGAAGTTTGAATAAGTCTATACCAGAATTCGATTAGAACATTGCACTGTCTGTTGGATATGATTTTTGTGTCTGACTAGCTTTAGTTTAATGTCTCGCCACCCATTTAACATTTCAACACACGCTTTTATCAGTCTGTCTCATTTGTATAGCAGTAAGGTTTAAAGCCTATCAAAGTTTGAAGATAAAGTTGTAAAGACTATAGTCTATAGTCAGTTCAAATTGAACCAGTCACATCCTTATTGCTGTTTGAATCGAGTAGGTGTTTCCCTTTTGCTGGGCTCGGGACTTCCCTAGTATCGCCTGACGTGTATTGAATTGTGTAAGAATGTGTACCAGGAAAGAAAACTTAGTAATACTATCATGGGAAAGGAACAAAGAAACTCATTAAATAATATGTCTCAAAATCGTTGAATTGTCAGCATCTCAGGTAGGATTGTAAAACTCACCAACAACTCCATCCAAACAATAAATGCACTACTATCACGCCTTTACACATGCCCAATGTTCCCACATTCAAGGCAATACCACCATCCCGTGAGGTCAAAGTTAGATGGTTGTCAATAAAATCACGGATTAACTAATTAACAAGCAGACCACTGTTTAAGATATTGAAATGAAATTAGTGACCGTACAATGTGGAACTAACCCATGTTAACTTTAAGGTTCTGGTAGAACAAACATGCAGCAATAATGCACAGTCATCGTTGACTATGCTTTGGACAATGCTGGGCATCCTGAGATATATAATCCCTTTCAATTATACATCAGACATACTTATACACACATACACTAGAAAACTATTGGTCACTCCGAAATGGCACCCAAAGTCGCAGTCATCTACTACTCTGTCTACGGACACATTCGAACCCTTGCAACTGAGATCCAGGCTGGAATTAAGAGTGCTGGTGGAACCTCTACTCTCTACCAGGTACAAGAGACACTTCCTCAGAATGTTCTTGATATCATCAAAGCTCCTCCTAAAGCCGATGATCCTGTTATCACTCCCGAAAAACTACTCGAGTATGATGGCTTGCTGATGGGCATTCCAACCCGATTTGGAAACCAACCTGCCCAATGGAGATCTTTTTGGGACCAGACAGGTGGCATGTTTGCCAAAGCGTCATATGCTGGCAAGTACGCTGGTGTTTTTGTGTCCACTGGTACCCCAGGAGGTGGACAGGAAACTACTGCAATCAACGCCTTGTCCACTATTGCCCACCACGGCATGATTTATGTTCCCCTAGGATACAAGGAGGCTGCACCTCTTCTTACATCGTTCGATGAGATTCATGGCGGGTCTCCTTGGGGAAGTGGTACATTCGCTGGAGGTGACGGTTCTCGAAAACCCACTGAGCTAGAAAAGCAGGTTGCTAGAATCCAAGGAAAGCAGTTCTGGGAGACTGTTGCCAAGGCTTTCAAATAGATAGACAGATACACTTGTAATTAAATTTTTATTGTATTTATTTGCCTTTTTCACTTTGTCATCTATACTAGGCTTGTTTGCAGTTTACTACTTGTTACCTTCTAAGTTTTGCCAAGTAACATTTGTTAACAACTAACCCAATTAAGAAGTGAGGCCAAGATTACATAACTTTATGACAACTAAAACCACAACAGGATAACAATGAGGCATAGAGACAGACATAAACAGACTCTAGCGTCGTCCAAACGCCGGCTTCGTCACGTGCACCGTATATCATTTGCGAATGTCGTCAGCTCCCGCAGAAACGATTTACAAAAGACACCCCACACCTCTACATCAACTGCTCATATTGACTCACCACCACAACCGCCATACCATTTCACATCCAACCATCATTCTCAATTTCGCATCTCGCAAAAAGGCTTTTTACCTTTTACGACCACAAAAACAGCCACGTCAACTAATGTTTCAATAACCACCAAAGGCGAGGAAAACGACTCTCAATTCATCACCACAGATACTTGCGTTCACGATGATAGTGGAAAGCTTACTCCAGAACCAACAATTGCTAGCATTGCTGAAACCCCCACTCACTCAACGCCAGAAACAGAAATATCTCGTGTAGCCTCTTCTGAGTCATTGACTGATGAGCTTATAGAGTTCCATCCACCTACAGCCTTTTTTTCTCTACACGACCCTGATAACCCTGAAGAACCAATTTATGTGTCCCCATTGTTTGTCTGCGAGTCTACTTTCGGAATGGATATGGAGTTTGATAAAGACTATAGAGACCTGAAGAAGCTGCTGGTTCTCCTGTGGTTACAAGACCGTGAAGACAAGGAGCTTTTCAAACCTGTGGTTAATCGAGTGGATTTTTCTTGTCTACGATACATTGGACAGGATGAAGTCTCTGCTCACGGTCCAAATCAATTGGTGTTATCACTTGATGACGGATGCTTTATTCCAGGGCTGCATGCTTCACCAATCAAAACTGCAACGACTGCTCCCTCTTCGGGTATACGCACACCAGCAGAACCTCTGAATGCTGCACCTCTGGATCAAATGTTGAAAGTTTTGAACATGGAACATCTAGTTAAAGACGCGGAGCGAACTCGACAGGCCATTTCGGAAGAGGTGGATACCTTGACCAGAAATAGAAAGCTACTTACCATGGCCGAATGGAGTGAGAATTGTATCATGGCTGAAATCGCTCGCATAAGGGCTGCCCAAGCAGAAGTAGCAACTGAGATTTTCAAACTGAACCAGAAGAAGACCAAACTCATTCGGGATATTGAAATAAGAAAGGCGTATTTGCAGAGTGGAGGATTGCTTCAAGACAAGGCCAAAATTGCTCTACACGAGACTCCCTCTACAGATGTACGTGAGAAAGTGGAAGAGGAGAAACGGGCGTTGGCTGAAATTAGAAAAGTGTCTCTTCGCCAACTGCACGAAATATACCCTATTACCCATTCCAATGGGGAATATATCATTGCGGGTCTCTCGCTGACTTCAGAAAATGAACACGAACAAACCTTTGCATATTCATTAACTTGTGAGCTTCTAATGCTCTTATCTGGTCTGCTCGAGATCCCCTTAAAGTACCCTATCACTCGACTTGGGGCACATCATGCAATATTTGATCCCGTTAGTGTCATTACTGGCTCACGTGCGTTTCCCCTTTTCCCGTCTTCTCTACTCTACAGGTTTGAATATGCAGTTTTGCTGCTTAATAAGGATATCCAAATGATATTGGAGCTCCTCAAGATCCCCATTGTAGATGGGCGAGAGACACTAGGAATGCTAGCCAATCTGTTGGCGGTCCACATATAGCATTTCGGTTATGATTTATTTATGATTTATGAAATGATAATAATAGAGATTCATTATTTTTAAGATCTCAAATCCGATATTCCCCACAAAACTTAACCTCGCATACTGGATGCATAATCGGACGCATGTGCTGTCATCAAAGAGATTGGAGCCGCAAGGATTTAGGCAACTCCAACAAAACGGCATAATCTGATAAATATAAAGTAGGAATTGTGTATAGAAAACTAACTTTGAGATCTATACGAAATCAGTTACTTGCAAAGGCTTCTCAATTCCCTAATTACTTTGTATAATCGCGCACTGACCCAGCAAGTTTATTTGTTTATCTAGTTGCATATTTACATTCAAATGAATGGTATGTAGCTCATTCATCTACCCCACATGGTTAAGTGACAGCCGAAACCTTGTTAAGTTCTATACAAGAGTGACAACATCCCCCACAATCAAGTCAACGCACCATTAACAATTCATCCCAATGCCCAATACTCTTACATCTGAATGGCTCAAGACCTGCATATACAACCCTAGTATCTTCGAAGGCAAGGTCGTGTTTGTCACGGGGGGAGCTGGAACCATCTGTCGAGTTCAGACTGAAGCTCTCATTCTGCTAGGTGCCAACGCAGCCGTAATTGGAAGACGTCCCGATGCAACTCAAAAGGCTGCTGAGGAAATGCAGCAGCTCCGACCTGGTGCCAAGGTTATCGGAATTGGAAACTGTGACGTGCGAGATATCAAATCGTTGGTCGCTGCAGCCGATAAGACTGTCCAAGAGTTGGGACGAATCGACTATGTTATTGCTGGAGCAGCAGGAAACTTTCTGGCTGATTTCAACCATCTTTCCGCGAACGCCTTCAAATCTGTCATCTCAATCGACTTACTAGGTTCCTACAACACTGTAAAAGCTTGTTTCCCCGAGCTTAGAAAGAACAAGGGCAAGATCCTGTTTGTATCTGCCACTCTCCACTACAAGGGAGTTCCTCTCCAGTCTCATGTTTCAGCTGCAAAGGCTGGTATCGATGCGTTGTCAAGCGCCTTAGCCGTGGAACTAGGGCCTCTTGGAATTGCAGTAAACTGCCTTGCTCCTGGACCCATAGATGGAACAGAAGGCCTCGGCAGATTGCTGCCTGCGGAAGCCAGAAAAAAGTCTCTATCTCTTGTACCTGTCCAAAGGTTTGGAACTACTGAGGATATCGCAAATGGCACTGTATTCCTGTTCTCTGACGCGGCTTCTTACATCTCAGGAACTACTCTTGTCATCGATGGCGGGGCTTGGCACGCTTCATCCAGAAGTACCTATCCGGAAAATGTCATTACTCAAGGTAACAAACCCCCTAAGTTGTAGACACAGTCATAGATTCTCCACCATCCTTAGATCGTCGTGGATGACTCTTGAAGGGGGGATAGTGTAAGAGACCAGAATTCTCTGACTGGGCCTTTTAGAGTGGTTGAGAAGTACAAAAGGCATTAGTTGAGTTAGTTTAAGAGATACGTTTATTCCTAAGTCTCAAGTCATCTGGAAGGAACGATTACGTAGGACCATCCTTTTTTTCTCATACATTCAATTGACCATAACATTTGGTGCTTTTTTTTTTTTTTTCTCATACATTCAATTGACTATAACATAAATATGAAATAATTCTAAGTAATTGAAGTAAGTCTACTAGTAGACTGTGCCTAATTTGGTGTTGTCACTGAAAAACTGGTCTTCGTTTGGCGCCTAACCTAAGACAAAGGTGAGGTCTAGACAGGTCTGGATTCTAAAAAAGTCACGCGTCAGTATTTGGCCTAGTGGCAACTTGCCGGAGTGGTTAACGGGACAGATTCGAATTCACGTACTATCTGTTGGGCTTTGCCCGCGCAGGTTCGAATCCTGCAGTTGTCGATTTTTTTGAATCAGATATTTGTTGGTTTTTTGTTCTATTCCCTAGGTTCATCCCAAAAATCTTTTTCCGCGCTCAGCCTATGGGTAAATAATACTTTCTTTCAACGTTAAAATTGATCTATTATCAACTATTCAGATACTTATCTGATTAAGATGCTATGCTTTTTGGTAGGCTTCCTCAGCCAATTGAATGAGGGTTTCGAACTCTCCAGCGTCAGAACAGAGAGAGTAGAATACACCCTCCTTGTCTTGAAGTAGCTCATGTGGGGGACCATACTCTCGAACCTCACCAGCGTCCAGAACCAGGATTTGGTCATAATCAATGATGGATCTCAATCGGTGGGCAATTGTGAGAATTGTGGTGCCATTTAGCTCAGATCGAATGGTCTTCTGAATCTTGGCGTCGGTCTCATAATCTATTGATGCAGTGGCTTCATCAAGAAGAATGACCTTAGGGTTCTTAAGAAGAGAACGAGCCAAACACATGAGTTGTCGTTGACCTTGAGACAAATTAGAACCCGACTCCGAAACAGGAGAAGAAAGATCCTTGAACTGATTCTTGTTCTCATTACCAGAAGAGCTAGAAGATGCCTCATCACAATCAAAATCATCAATCAGATGAACTCGTCGAAGAGCTTCAAACACCTGCTCATCGCTATAATGGTCAAAAGGATCCAAATTGCTGCGGATGGTTCCTGTGAACAAAGTAGGATCCTGTGGAATGATTGCCAAGCCCCGACGTAGGTCCTGTAGTCCAATCTGACCAATATCCACGCCATCAATTTTAATAGAACCTTGGTGTGCTTCAATGAGACGGAAGAATGCAGTGATAATAGTAGATTTACCCGCACCAGTTCGGCCGACAATTCCAACCTTAGACTGTGGCTTGACGTGGAAGGAAACGTTCTTAATCACATCAGGAAGCTCCGGAGCATACTTGAGAGAGAGATTGTTCACTTCAATTTCACCCATGGAAGGCCAGTTGGAGGGAGGTCGACAATCCTCGATGATAGCAGGTGGTTCCTGATCGAGATCAAGGTACTCTTGGATTCGTTCCACAGAGTTCATGTTCATCTCATTCACAGCATACAGTCGCACAGCCCAGAGTACGTTCTCAGAGAAAAGGATAGCGTAAGTGAGCGAAACACCAGCAAGACCAGAATCAATCTTACCAATGGCCATGAGAATTGAAGCACCAGCGAACAAGGTAACAAGAGCACCAGCGAGGTCAACTCGGAAAGAGAGCCATCTATTGGCAACCCACAAGTAGAAGAAAGGTCTGTTGTTAGTATCAACCTTCTCCAAGTTATCTCGAATGAAGCGGGGTTCATCACCATAAGCACGAATGGTAGTAACACCAACAAGAGTCTCTCCAAAATGCTGGTAGATAGGAGACTTGGTGGTAGAGTCGAGACGCTTTAGTTCTCGAGAGGTGATGAGATAGAAGACACCAATAGCTAGATAAATGCCAGCAATAATCACTCCAAAAAACAGAAAAGTTGGGGTGATCATAGTGATCAACACAACAGTCGCTAAACAAGCCAAAAAGTTCTGAACCATCATTCCAGCTGACATGGCAGTCTCCTGGTCCAGTGCTTCAACATCCTTAGAGAAACGGTTCATGATTCGGCCAATGGGGGTAGAGTCGAAGAACCGAAGTTTCGCATAGACCACCTTGTGGATAAGCTGATTGAACAGCTTTCGAGAGGCTCGCAAACCACCAAAGAAGATGTAAAGTTCCTTAGAAACAGACAAGAAAACAAAAATGACAGCGAGGAAGAAGTAAATAGCGAGGTAGTAACCTGAAGAGTGCTTTGCATGAGTCTCTTCCTCGATCATGACAAAGTTGGAGGTAACATTATTGTAAAAGACTGCCAATGACTGTAGAACGGGGGATCCTTGTACGACCTTTGCAACTGACAGGAGTGCACCAGGGTCCGACTCAGGAGAGCCAACGCCCAGAGCCCATTGTCGAATCCAAAACGATTGGTACATTTCCGCAGACTGAGAAGCAACGAAGGCAATAGTGAGACCTCCCCAGAAGAACCATGCTCCCATATTGGACATGTATCCCTCATAAACGGACCAAGGCACTGTACCTTCGGACCGAGCCTCTTCCTGAGTAAGCTTACCAGCTCCAGAAGGAGCTTCTTCGGCGATTCGAGAAGCAACCTTGGTGAGAAGTTCAGAATCGGTAGTAATATCGGTATCTGCCGCAGCTGCACTTGCGAGATTGACCTGGGATGCATTGCTGGAAGCTGAAACTGTTGCTGAGTACAAGATGTGTTGATCGTCACCAAGAAGACCTAGATCAGCCACCTCCTGAGGAGTTCCAGCGCCCTTGATTCTCCCGTTCTCAACGATAATAACTTTATCAGCCCGAGTAATGGTCAAGGCAACATTGTGGGAAACCAGAATACAAGTTCGATTGTTCATGTACTCTCCAGTAATGCAGTTTTCGTAAATCCAAGCGGCAGTGTGAGAATCCACAGCAGACAGACAGTCATCAAGAATTACATGACGAGCCCGTGTGTAAAGAGCTCTTGCAAGAGAAATTCTCTGCTTCTGACCACCAGAAAGAGTGATACCTTTCTCGCCAACCTCAGTAGAGTCCCCAGCCTCGAGGATCTCGAAATCTCGCTCCAAACCGCATGCCTTAACCACCGCCTTGTATCTAACAGGATCATAATCGGCGGAAAATAGAATGTTGTTTCGTACAGTGTCATTGAGGAGCCAGGCCTGTTGGGGGCAGTATGCAACTGACTCGGTGAACCCAGTGGAGGGGTCAACAGCGAGTTGCTCTCGGGGTTCAGCACCAGGCAGGAATACCTGACCTTGTTCGAGCTCCATCTCTCCAAGCAGTCCAAGGAGAAGGGAAGTCTTTCCAGAACCAGTAGGGCCAATAATCAAGTTAAGTTGACCAACTGCAAACGACAAATTAAGATCTCGTAGTTTAAAATCGGACTCCTTCTTTCCCCAAGAAACAGTAGCATTTTCAAAACCAATGTAAGGAGAGTTAGGTCCTCGAACAGGGTTACAGAGCTGCACGTATTTGGAGGTCTCATCTTCAGAAAGAAACTTTTCAACTCGTGCAATAGATACTCTAGACTGTAATACGGCAGCCATCATTTCTGTGAACTGAGCCATAGGGATTCGCATGATGTTGAATAGAGACAAAGCAGTGAAAGCAACTGGCGAGGTGAGTTTGTGTCCAAGAACAGAGGTATAAACACCGAAAGAGGCTACTGTAACCAGAGATGGAGCCATGTACCAGAAGAGACCAGCGCCAGCCCAAGTGATAGCTCGTCGTCTCAAAAGCTTCAGTTCCTTTTCTCGAACTTCGTTAACACCATCAATGAACTTATCCTCCCAAGCAAAGAACTTAATGATTCGGATAGACTGGAGAAGCTCATTCGTCTTTTCAATTCGGATATCTGTCACACCCATAAGATCTTTCTGAACAGTTGTGAACTGAGAGGAAAAGATGTAGTTAGCGGGCATGAAAAGCAACATCACAAGGGATCCAGCCAATGCTGACCATCCAATAAGAACAAATAGCAACCAGATGGAAACAATAAACAGCACAACAGAGGCAACAAAGAAATGCAAGTAGGCGCAGACTTCAGACACCTTGAAAGCATCAACAGCCATAAGATTGATAATAGCGCCTAGGTTCGCCTGCTGGGAGCCCTCCTCATTTTTCTTGGCCTGAGCATCATCACCCTCGGTTTCAGAAGAAGCGGATTCATCAACATTATCCTTTGACTCGATAGAAGAAACCTTTCGTCGCATGGCTTTTGAGTAGATCTCACCGATGATGACTGATCGCATTCTTACACAAATTCGTCGACCAATGAAAAGACACTGGCCTTGACCTACGTTGTTAAGAATGGAAGCCACGAACATACCAATAACATAGAGCCAGGCTACATTCTTGGGAGTTCCAGAGGGGTCATCAACATAGGACAAAAGGGACTTGAGAAGTACAGTGGGAATAAAAGTGATCAGAGAATAAAAGACTGCCCACATTGAAGAAGCCCACAGGTATCCCTTAAAAAAAACAGCAAATCTCCATACAAGACCAGCGGATCGCTTTAGTTTTCGAAACTCTTTAAGGACAGATACAGCGTGATCGTCAGATCGCAAATCCCACACGTCATCCAAGTCCAGCGTTCGTTGGTATCCTGTATACACCATGGGGTCGAGCCAACCAAAAGTGGATCGCGATAGAATGCTAGCAATCGCTTCAGGAGAGGGTCGCAGACCTTTGACAGCAGAGAGAATAATGGGCTTATCACCGTAGGTTGCGGTGATAGAAATCAGAAATAGCACTGAACAAAGTACAAACTGGGCAGTGAAGAAGTTTGTGGACACTTCAGTTTGGGGATCAACTAGTGCAGATCGGAAGAAAATAGCAGAACTAGCCACGGCCACTGAATACAACACAGTGGAGTGAATCCACAACTTCTGGGCCCCCAAAAACTTGGACCAGTTAGCGCACACTCGAGCTGCATACAATGAAACAGCCAGAAACCAGAATGCAAGATTGACGAATACATTATAAGGGTATCCCTCGTAAACCGGGTAAAGATCCCGAATGGTGAAAGGAAAGGTTGCAAAAACTAGCTGTGCAATGACGCAGACACCTTCAAGAGCGAAAGTGAAGTTTCCATAAACTCCTCGGTGACAGATAAAGTACTTGATGTCATCCTTAGTTGTCGGGTTTCGTCCTCCATAGAGTCGAGTTCGGTCCGCTCTTACCGAGAATCGTCGTTGCTGAGTATTGACAAGCACAGCACCGTAAGTCTCGGAGTTGACAGGCTGCAAGGTGTCAGACTCGTCAGAATCAGAGTCCTCAAAGGTGTTGGAGGCGAGTAGGGGCTTAGCCATAGAGTCATGTCTACGCGACCGCCTGGCAAGGTACTTAATGGAAGAGGGGATTGTTCCAGTGACCAAAACTAGAAGCGAAATGGCAATGCTGATGACATAGGGGTAGAAAAAGAAGTATCTGAGTTAATATGGGGCCGTGTGGTGATTCCAGCGGCAGGAGTCTCAAAGTAGGCATTTATCCACCCAGGAAGTCAGAGGGTGCTACTCACATTTGTCGGTTACACAGAGGCACATCGCTGCCATCCCAAAAGGGACTTTCGCAGCTCAATGACATGAATGTTGTTGATTGAAGAAGATGGGAATGAAAAAGCTAAAAGATATTAGTAAGACAGCTAGTAGCTGCTGATAAGGCGCGAGAGAAGCAGATTACTGTACAAGGTGTAGTTTTGTATAGTTCTGCTACACACCAATGTTGAAAATGATGGTTGAAACGTGTAGACTGTAGAAAGGAAAAATAGAAACAGTTTTATTTGTATCTCTTGACCCTGTCCCAAGGGTGGGGCTGCATGAAATGCAGTGCCGTGCATCATAAAAAAAAAGTGAAATTATAGAGTAGGACTGTTACCTAACTCGGAAAATGGCTGCTCAGCTTATTGCTAATAATTTTCGGTAAGAAGCATGATATTGCCATAGTAGAGGTCCAACCCTGGTTTGTTCCCTCTTCGTGATGACATTTATGTGGCACACTGTATCCCACTTTAACTATGCGTACAAAATAGTCGGAGAAATTAGAGTCTATAGATTGACAAAGATGGGGTTTAAACTTTCTTTTATCAGTGATCTTACCAATTTCAGACTAGGTGAAGTGCCGTAGAGTGGATGACGATTTGTGAGTCACGCACACTTTATAACTGATCACCCAATCAGAATGCTCACATGAGTTAAAAAACCCCATGATTACAGCCAAGCGATACGTCTTGATTCACTTGTACCAAATGCTAGAACAGTTCATAATATGGCCAAGGTCTCCTTGCACCATGATTTAATACACTACCATAGACCATGCATTGTCGAAGCGTGCACGGAACGCACTGCATTGATGACACAACTGCAGCCAAACCAATGATAATTGTGCAAATACATACTAGGTTTTCCCGCAAAGTACCCTAAAACTAGGATGGCTAAAACAAACGAGTTGATACTTGGCTCTTGAAAATGTGTGACTCTCAACCCAGTTCCCTCTTTCGTTGTTTGCTTTTATTTTATTAAGATCGAGCTTCCTTATGACAGTACAGTCAAGTCGAACTCATAGAAGTAATTATCTTACTCACTACAATGATTAAAGAATTGCGTGTTATTTGCAATATTCTGACTTTGGTACTGTGGAAGCCTTCAAGGTATGTTTTCAGGGTTAGGGCTTTCTCTTGAAAACACTAACGCATCACATGATTTACCCTGGAGTAATTTTGGGACCGGCCGCAGTTTGAGTCACTCTTTCTTCTTTGGGAAGAACACCTCGCACACCACTCTCGATATTTTCAAACTTCCAAATCTTCGCTCCTACTTTGTAGTCGCATAACACCACAGCAAAAAAATGACCAACGTCTCTAACGATTTCATCTGGGAGTGCACCAAGAGCAACAACTCTTACCTCGTCAAGCGAAAGGGTATTGAGACCACTCTCTCCCGAGACCCCTACGCTCTTAACAACCTCCCCACTCACTTCGAGTCTGGTCTTGCTCACGACAAGGCTGTTGGTGTCCACTTCTGCAAGCCTTCCAACCAGATCTGCCTGATCACCAAGGTTACCAAGAACGCCAACAAGCCTGCTAAGTCTCGACACATTGTCAAGTTCAGCAACTCCAAGTCTTCCCGAGCTGTTGCCAAGGCTGTCTCCAAGACTGTCCAGGGCTACAAGAACGAGCAGATCTACGACGCCATTGTCCGAGCTTCTAACATCAAGCGAGCCGCTACTGTCACCAAGAAGCAGTTTGCTCCCCGAAACCGTGCCTAAATTATTTCCTAGTTGACGTATGGTAAAAAATAATGTATAGTGAGGCATTTCTGGTTATTGCAATGAAATCGATGTTATAACGTAGAATGTGTGAATTTAGTTAATTGTTGGAGTTGAATTGAGTCTTCTTGCCAATTATGGACTAATGTAGTTGTAGAGAACTGTGATATCGTTTCTTCAGTTAATCTAAAGTCATATTAAACCCAAATTTACAACAAACCTGGCGTAACTGAAGCACTTGGGGCACCTTGTCTCACAGGAAACTAATAACACCACATACAGGGAGCCACTTCGATTTGAAGGTTGAAGGCTCAGAGATCCCTAAATTTTGGCACTACCCTATTGTTTTCGATTTTCTCTTATCCCTATAAACCAATTACCCAATCGGGGTCAGATGAAAGAATCAATGAATCGATTTCACCTTGTTTTGGTCTCACTGGCAGAGCATGAGGTTGTAATTATAATTGTTCAAGAATCATACTACCAGTCATTCCTGAGTTTTGCATAATCAAAACTTTAAACCCAGTTGCTGGGTCATGCCACTCATAGTGATATTATTATTTCAAAGGTGAGACAAGTTGATTCCTATATCTTAAGAATGGAGCTCGGTTTGTGGAGATCTCTTGTCACCGTAGGGTTATTCTCATTTCCTAATAAATAATTCTAGAACAAGTTTAAAGACACTACACTTTAAGGTAACAAAGTAACATCAGGAGTTCTGTTTAACTTGGTTAGTGATTTCCCCAGATTTTAGGCCCTACCTTACGTCAGCTAAGCTCACAGAATAGCAGATCATTCTCAACATTCTATAATTAGGACTGAAGGGCCACCTAACTTATACCAGACAATACAATTGATTGAGAATCTGTCGTGAGCCAATTGGTTTTTTGTGTCTTCACTGTTGCTATTTTTCTTTTCTATTCCATTCTAAATAGTAAATTAACATTATCGTACAATGACGAATATCCTGCATGTTCCGGGCAGTTCCGAGAGTGTGAATAGCCTAAAAAGTCTGTGGAAGTGCGTGTGATTCAGAGTGAGTGCCGAGAGTCAGTCATAGTCATATATATCCATTATTTAGACGTCTCCGGGGGGCCACAAAGGCCATGAATTCTTAGTCGCATGCAAAGGGATGACCACTACAACATAGATTTCTCCGTTAATCCAGCCAATAGCACGCGAGTGTCAAGGACACCATGACAGAGTTTGGGGTTTTGAGTTTGACTCAGTAATGACCGACAAGCCGAGCAATTCAGCCTGGAGAGGAATTGAATCCTTAAAAACTACGAAGGCCATTAAAAAGTCTCTATAAATAGTAATTTTTTTCCACCCTTACTAATTCTGCTCCTTACTACTTTTCTCAGCAGATGTTCTCCACTTCTAGCTTCACGTGTTCGTATTTCAAATGCTTCTCCACACTAAATATGGTTATCCTCCATGTCACCAAGTCCCAACTCAATTGAAACACATCACATCATGCAGTATATATAGGTTGTGTTTCCCTCCCAGTTGACTCCACCATAATTCTAAAACACTAACAAATTACAAAAGTGAGTACAATTGAGCAAGGTGGTAAAAGATGACACTCTTTTCTGCCACCTGTACGAGAACGGTCTTGTCATACACACCTACCCCAACCAAAAGCGTGCTGGCAAACAATTACACCGTCATGGAAATTGTTGGGTAGCATGGGTGTGATTTACAGTCTATTAGCAACGTAATTGCTGATTGCCACGCCTTCAATACAAGCTTTTCAAGCATTTTCAACATCCTGCCCCAGATGCAATTTCCCCGCAACTGTAATATTATTACCTCGGGCCTCTGGAATCGGGCAGACGGGAGTGGCACCTTTTCACTGTACATACCAAACAAGGATTCTAACACAGATGGTTAAAGCTGTCGTTGCCGGAGCTGCTGGTGGTATTGGCCAGCCCCTTTCTCTTCTCCTCAAGCTCTCTCCTTACGTGACTGAGCTTGCTCTTTACGATGTCGTGAACTCCCCTGGCGTTGCTGCTGATCTTTCTCATATCTCCACCAAGGCCAAGGTCACTGGCTACCTCCCTAAGGATGACGGTCTCAAGAACGCCCTTACTGGCGCTAACATTGTCGTCATCCCCGCTGGTATCCCCCGAAAGCCTGGCATGACTCGAGATGATCTGTTCAAGATCAACGCTGGTATCGTTCGAGACCTTGTCACTGGTGTCGCCCAGTACGCCCCTGACGCCTTTGTGCTCATCATCTCCAACCCCGTCAACTCTACCGTTCCTATTGCTGCCGAGGTTCTCAAGAAGCACAACGTCTTCAACCCCAAGAAGCTTTTCGGTGTTACCACTCTCGATGTTGTTCGAGCTCAGACCTTCACTGCCTCTGTTGTTGGCGAGTCTGACCCCACCAAGCTCAACGTCCCCGTTGTTGGTGGCCACTCTGGTGACACCATTGTCCCCCTCCTCTCACTTACCAAGCCTAAGGTCGAGGTTCCTGCCGACAAGCTCGATGCTCTCGTCAAGCGAATCCAGTTTGGTGGTGACGAGGTTGTCCAGGCCAAAGATGGTCTTGGATCTGCCACTCTCTCCATGGCTCAGGCTGGTTTCCGATTCGCTGAGGCTGTTCTCAAGGGAGCTGCTGGCGAGAAGGGCGTCATCGAGCCTGGCTTCGTCTACCTTGAGGGTATCGAGGGTGCTGATGAGGTCAAGAAGGAGGTCGGCGTTTCTTTCTTCTCTGTCCCCGTCGAGTTCGGTCCCGAGGGTGCTGCCAAGGTCCACAACATTCTCACTCAGGCTAATGAGCACGAGAAGAAGCTCCTCGAGGTTTCCATCAAGGGTCTTGAGGGCAACATCTCCAAGGGTGTTGAATTCATTGTGAGCCCTCCTGCTGCCAAGTAAGTATCTATTATCCCACAGAAGAAGTAACACTTTTTGTGGATACATCTCATTTCTACTTGAACTTCACGATCACTAACCATTCTAGCTAGGATTTAAAATCTCCCCGTTGAAATTATTCTTCAGTCCAGTCGGTCAGTAAACAACTATTTAAACTATTGTGAACTTTTGAGAACCGTAGTTATATATAATCTCCTCCAATAATAGCTCTGTAATCCATGATTATGTTGCCGCATTTGACAATCATGGGCTTTTGAGTTTATGTGCAGTGGGGCTACCGTAAACCTGTGACCCTTGGGTTAGGTCTAGACTATTTCGGAAACTTCCAAACAAAGACGGCTGTTTCTGTGCAGTCTGGAATGACGAGCTTATTAGAAACACTATGCTCTCTTAAGAAACTGTGAGTGAGGGGAAGCTTGAAAAAAGACTGTGTGACAAAGTGGCTGTGAGGGGTAACAAAATTCATTTATAAAGCACCAGACACCTCCACCATCACAAGTTGAAAACCTCGACTCTCCCAATGAATATTGTTCCCCGACAACCTCGAACTCCAACTCGCAAGAGTTGCAGCGGATCAGTCACACCCACGACATCTCGAAGACGAGTTCGAGATGATGACATGGACAACCAAGTGGTGCTTTCAGGCGAAAATGTCAAGGAAATCTCCAAAAGACTCAAGGGCCACCATCGACAAATACACATGGCACCGATTGATGTGCCCTCATATATCAGCCAAGGCTCTGTTTACAGTATCCGTCAGGTGCCACTGACATTCGAGTGCGAGGTAGGGTACTTTGGACCTCATAGCGATGTTATGGATCGCGAAATTACCACCCTCAAATTGCGTGACATATCCAGCGAGCTAGCTTTCTTGTTTTTCCTTGATGATCAAGTGGGGCCTAGTACCCAGAGACAACTTGAGAATTGCTGGGGAGTTCTACAAAGGCAGTTAGGCGCCACGGTTGTGGCAGTTACCACTGACACCCATGTCACCCAAAATGACTACTCCATCCCGCTTGTATGCGACCACAGTGTTGCTTTGGCTCGAGCGTTTCGGGCCTTGCATCCGATGGGTGGAGGACGTGCATTACTGGATGCAATTGCCATGATTGATCGGGCAACCAATAAGATCTATTTTGCTCCCCTGAGTTTGGGAAATAATACTGCTCAAGTAAGTCTTCGGTGTGAAGATGTAATGGCCTTTGCTAATTACATTTGGACTGAGCGGTAGGTAATCTTTGACTAATTATTTATTGAATTCTATTTCTTAACCAAAACACACAGCGTATCTATAGCATCTTTTTGTCCTCAAGCTGTTCAATAGGAGACTTAGCAAACGTAGTCTGAAGACTTCGGATGATGGAGTAGCTTACACAACCAATGGCACCAGCAACAACAAAGACACCGATCCTAGTGTTGGTGTCAACAAGGCCTAGAAAAGGGTATGGGAAGAAGTCATTCACTGAAGCAGTCTTGTGAACCCAGACCCAATAGCCCATAGACAAAGAAGAATTAGACCCGATTACCTGGAGAGGGGTAAGATTCCAGGGTTGCCCCATGAGTACAACATCCAAGAAGAGAGCTCCTGCAGGCAATAGATGGATGGAGAAATCCAACCATAAGGGAATTTGCTCCTTGACAGCAGGGTGTTTTAGCAATCTGGGATCATAGAGCTTCAAAGACCAGTAGAGAACAGTGATGACACATTCCAAAGGAGTCACTGCGACGGAGATGGAGTTTTTAAGCTGATAGAGAAAATTGCTACCATCCTTGGAGTATAATGACAATACATCAGCAACTAGTGCAAGCAAGAAAACCAAATAGCTTCCACATAGGCCCAGAATTGTCAAATACTGGTATTTTCCTCCATAGGTCGCATTGAGAGGGTTGGGATACAACTCCAGGAAATAGAAGGAAGATGCGAAGGAGGTGAAACCGAGGGTATGGTAGATAAGGGACAAACCCACATTGGGAGAGCTTATCCAGGGCTTGTAGGGGGCCTTGGTCGTTCGAATCGCCCTGGTAACTTCTGGCTCCTTCTGTGTCATACTGGTAAAGGCGATGCTTTAGTCACTTTGTGGTTTGAACTATTTTTTCGGCTATCTAAATGTACCCTTGTCTGTCCACCCTCCCTTACATAAAGATAGGCACATGATGCACGTGGATGCATTACGGCATTCTTGTGGATCGTTCATACCTCATACCTCTAGTGTCACTGTATGTAATCTCCACCCTTTGTCAGATCAGTCTGCCAATTTCGAAAATCTGGAGGACTATTTATTTTCTTGGCGCAGGCCTACATTATGAGGGGTACATAATGATGGTTACCTTAGTATTGCACAAATGCCATAGATGACCTAGCTAATGATGTGATTTGATGTTAATTTCGATTTGGGAATTAATAGTTACGACATTGTTGCAATTATTTGCTAAAGTGATTGCTTAGTAAGAAATATTGATTCTGGGCATACCGCTCTGTATCCTTAGGTGTCTTCGTCACCTTGTCTCCAAACTCCAAACTTTGAAACATGTATCACGTGATGTTCTGGGCTTTCAAATTTATCGAAAGTTTACAACTACAGACACTCAAGACGTCACAGCGCGATCATTAACAAAATGCAAGGGCTTCAGATGTTGAGAACCCGAGTTACCGCTGGTGTTATCAGCGGTGTTCGATACAATTCTGGGCTGTCCAGCTTCATGAACTGTGAGTATATACTCCGTTGAGTGTGTGAGATGGTCTTCATGATGATCTGAAAACTAACAACAGTGCAAAAAGAAATTAGCAAGATTCCCAAGTCTGATGTTGAGGAGCTCAACCGTGCGCGAGAAGCCCAGCGGAAGCTTGAACAGGCCGCCAAGGGTAAGGAGGTGGTACGACATTACGTTCATGTGACTGCTACCAAGAACAACCTTCACATTTGTGCCACCGACGAGTTTGTGGACAAGTCTTTTATTCCTGAGAGCATTGATGAGAAGCTGCTTCAGAAGGTTCGGGCCCCACAGGAAGTCCGGTTCCACATCTCTTGTGGTCACCTTGGAATTAAGAAGAAGGAACGAGGAGAGTACGATGGAGCTTTCCAGACCAGTGTGCGAGCATTCGAGATGCTTGAGAAAAAGGGCATGCTTTCACGACCTATCGAAGTCGTTGTGCGAGGATTTGGCCGAGGCCGAGAGGGCTTCTTCGCTGCTCTGACCGCACCCGAAGGTGAGAAGGTTGCCGGCAAGGTTGATCGACTTTCTGATCGAACCAAACTGAACCAGGGTGGTACCCGACCTCCTGGACGACGACGAGTCTAAGCCATATGGCATGAGCAAACCTAGTGCTTCTAGAGAAACCGACTGACAGGAATGGCCGACTCAAGTGTAATAGCATTTGTACATAGGAATGGGATTTTGTAATGAGATGTGTGATAGCTGATAAATAAAGTCTCATTTACTCTATCAGTTGTATTGGAGCCATCAGCCCCAATGGGACGTCAAGGCGAATGTCCTGTAGAGCAACTAATAGTTACTCTTAACAAGCTGTTTTTGACTCATTAGTGCAGATCGAAACGAACAATCCTTTCAGTTCAAGGAATCATGTTTTGGGATCACAAGTTCTTCGCCCCATTTCTTCGGCTGTTCGGAGAGTTTCCCCACACACAGTTGCGAAACTTAGTTTTATTCTTTTTGAAACTCTTTAAACATCTCGAAAATGATTCGGAAAGCCTGCTTGGCAGGATTAGTGTGCTCTGTACGACGAGCAAGTGTAGTAAGTGCTCGAACCTCGTGCACGATTCGACTTTCAAGCGGTTCTCGAGGACTCTCTGGAGTCCATAGCAACATTAATATCACACTAAAGCAGATTGAGGCGACCGTGCCCAAGTTTGCTGTTGACAAGGGTCAGATTCAGGTGCTTTATGATCCCGAAGAGTTTTACGATCAACTCAAAGAGAAAATTCTGGCTGCCAAAGAACGAATCTTCCTGTCAACCCTCTATGTTGGTAAGGAAGAAACTGAGCTTGTCAGCTGTTTGGAGGAGGCCCTTACCAAAAATCCTGCACTCAAAGTTTCAGTTCTTATCGATGGTTTGAGAGGAACTCGTGAAGAACCTGACACTTGTTCGGCATCACTTTTGGCATCACTCCTACATAAGCACAGCGACAGAGTGGAGATCAGGTGTTACATCACCCCACACCTTTTTGGATTGAAGAAGCAACTGATTCCAAAACGCTTTAACGAAGGATGGGGTCTACAACATATGAAGCTGTACGGCTGTGATGATGAAATCATTCTTTCTGGTGCCAATCTCTCTCGGGACTACTTCACCAACCGTCAAGACCGGTACTTTGTGTTCAAGTCCAAACCCATTGTGGACTATTACCATTCTATTCACAACGCGGTATGTAAACTCAGTTGGCGTGTGGCCTTGCCAAAGCCGGTCCAAGAGAAAGCTGAGTCAGGTAGAATTTCCTCTTTGTTCAAGAAGCCGATAAAGGCTCTTGTCAAGAAGGTCCTACCTGAACCGGAACCTATTAAGGATCCTGGATTTGTTCTAGAATGGCCCAACAACAACACCCTTCAAAGCCCGAATGTTTCCCTTGCCGAGTTCCAGCGCCATGCAACCGCTTCCCTGTCACCTTTAATCACGAACGCGCCTGTGGATAATGGCCGCCGAAAGGTCAAGTCGCTGGCTCAGAGAGAGTCAGAACTTGAAGAGGCTCAAAAAGAAGACCAGGCTGAACCTCAAACCCTTGTGTTCCCTATTTCTCAATTCACTCCTCTTCTGAAACCCGACTCGTCCACTGAGTTCCCTACCCTTGGACGGTTGCTGTCCATGCTTTCCATGCAACGATCCTCCTGGACCTTTACAGCAGGATACTTCAATATGCACCCTGAATTTAAGGCTAAGCTTCTAGGAAGTGCCCCTAAAAAGGGTTCCGTGATTACAGCCTCCCCCCAAGCCAATGGATTCTACAAAAGTCATGGCATCAGCCAATATCTGCCTGACTGTTACACCCTGTTGGCCCGCCAGTTCATTCTTGATGTCAACAAAGCCCACTGCCAGAAGGAGATTGAGCTATTGGAGTGGCAGCGAGGTACTGTGAATACTCCTGGAGGGTGGTCTTACCATGCCAAGGGCATTTGGATCAATGGCCCTGGTGAAGATCTCCCTTCAATTACAGTGATCGGATCTTCCAATTATACTCGGCGAGGCTACTCTAAGGATCTCGAGTGTAATGCTCTCGTTATTACCACTGACGAAGAGCTCAAGCGACAGCTAAAACAGGAGATTGACCACATTGAACGATACACCACCAAGAAGACCCTCTCGGATTACGACCAGCAAGATCGACAGGTCAAGACTTGGGTCAAAGTTGTGGCTTATTTCATTGGCGATAAACTATAATGTATATATTTGTAGATATAGAAGAAAATCATAGAGTACTGATGTTTCTGACTGCCTGTTTTACTGCGTTAAAGGTTTCAGTGACAACGTCATTTGTTGTCCTTTTCTCTTTAACTGATTCTAGTAGCGGATAATTAATAAATTATTGTGCCAGAGGCCACTTCATTTTTTATTTGTTCGCCAGAGTCGGTAACGAATGTCACCAACCTCTGCAACTTTATTCACTATGCACAAGCTTAGACTCCACCCTCTTAGTGCGGATCATTAAACTATGCGCAGTCATTCGAGGTCTCGTTCAAACACAACTCCTATGCCGGAGAGAGACGAAGCAGCCACGTGGAAACATATCGTGACGTCGATAAAATCTCTGCAAGAAACTGATGGCGACATTACGCAGTTGCAGAGACAGCTGGTAGACACGCCTGGTCTTACTGAACAAACCAGTCTCGGAGAGTTGCTTCAAATAGCCAAGGATGCTTCTCCATCAGATAATATTCTAGACAAACTTCAAGGGATACTTTCAAGTGGGTCGAGCGTTCTTGCTGAGCGACTCAAGCATCTGGATGGAGCACTAGAATATCTCCAAGTTCTGATCGCAGTTCGAACTGACTATCCAGAAGATATCAAAGTTAAGAGACGAAAAGTTGAAGAGGACAAATCATCAAATCGACGTAATGTTCCGCGGGTCGGTTCCCAGGTCGCATTTCGTTTACGAAAACAAAAAGGTGATGAGGAAGAAGAGTGGATTCAATGCCAAGTCACGCGTGTTTATTCTGACGGCCAGAGATTTGAAGTCAAGGACCCTGAGCCAGATGAGAATGGAAACCCAGGACAAAACTATAAAACTTCGGCTAGAGACATCATTTGTCTGCCTACAGATGATGATCTTAGAAATATGCCCCCATTCACAGCCGGAACGCAAGTTCTGGCACGATACCCAGACACCACAACATTCTATCGTGCAGAGGTGACCGGAGCCCGCCGAGACAAGTACAAACTCAAGTTTGAAGGCGAAGATGATGCAGACAAGGAGACTGAAGTTCCTCGAGGTCTTGTTTTGGGTATTCCAAAGTAGAATGTGGATAGAGGCTTTTAACGTATTTAATGTATATTAGGGAATGGTTATGTACTATTTGATGCTCATTACTCATTCATAACAACCTGTATGCAACACCTACCTGATTTTCTCCTACTCCTTAATAACTTTCACTCGGCACTCCACATATGGAGGCTCCACTCTTCCTATAGCTCATTACATAAAATAATACGGCTTACTCATGGAAAGCAGCAGGGGCGTCTGGGATTCGGGGCTCGGGTCGTCGAACGTAAGAGAGCTCCAAATCTCGTCGGCCGTAGTTGTAGCCAGAGAACTTGGCAATGGAAATTTCTGCACTGGCAGGGGTCTCAAATTGCACAACTCCGCTACCAGCCTTCTTTCCGTCTGGCAAGTACTGGATCTCGGCCTTGGTAACCTTTCCAACAGTCTCAAACAGGTCGTAAAGATCCTGGTCAGCAGTAGACCAAGGAAGATTACCAACAAAGATGGTGTCAGAGGGCTCACCTCCACCAACAGCGTTGTCAGAAAACTCTGAGGGCATTCGTGGAGGGTTCTGTGCAGCAGGGGCGAAGGGAGGTCGTCCAACACGGGGAGGAGCACCGCCTCGAGGAGGTCCAGCG
Source organism: Yarrowia phangngaensis (assembly GCA_900519005.1). Lineage (NCBI taxonomy): Eukaryota > Fungi > Ascomycota > Dipodascomycetes > Dipodascales > Yarrowia > Yarrowia phangngaensis. The sequence continues at coordinate 1,612,357 of ULGR01000003.1, forward strand.
AATCGGTCTTCTCGAACCTCGATAGCTCGACCGCCAAGTTGGTGGCCGTTAAATCGCTCAATAGCTCGTTGAGCATCCTCAGCAGTCTCAAACAGAACAATACCTGAGCCCTTGGATCGACCGTCATGGGTGGTCATGATATCGGCACGGACAATCTGACCAGCCTCTCGGAAAAGATCCTTAAGATCTTGCCATCCAGTAGAGTAAGGAAGGTTGCCAACGAAGAGCTGAGTGCCAGGGGCACCGCCACTTTGTCGAGAGCCTCCAAATTCAGGACGATCCCGAGAATCTCGGGTGCCAGGAGCGCCAAGGTTGGGCTGAGAGAACTTGGGTTCGCTCTCTCGGTCTTCTCGTACGTACACAACACGGCCCATAAGCTCCTGGTTGGTCAGGGTGTTGACGGCATTCTCGGCCTCTTCCCGGGTGGAGTACTCCACAATACCACAACCCTTAGATCGGCCATTGGGCATGACAAGCACATCAGCAAAAAGGACGTTGCCAGCCTGTCTCATAAAATCCTTAAGATGGTGCCACTTGACCTCGTAGGCGAGGTTTCCAACGTAGACTCGTCGGTCTTGTTGGGATGAATCTTTTACCTGCTGAAGCATTTGAGGGGGTCCGTTATGTCTTCTTGGTGGTGATCGGTTTCGTCGAAAGGTTCCGCTGCCTGCTCGGTCTCGGAAATGATAGTCTCTTCTAGGGGACTTACTTCTGGATCGAGATCTGGATTGTTCTCGATAGTTTCTGTTTCGTTGATCTGGTGATCTGGATCTGTTTCTATAAGGTGATCGGGAATACTGTGTTAGTTGAAGCAAGTAAAAAGTAGTAGTTGACAACTTGGAAAAGGAAAAGCAACAGGGTGACAAAAATGAGCTTTGATGAAGGTTGACCACATTAACTTGTAAAAACAATAAGCATGCCGAAACATTGCCATGACACTGAGGAAATTGCTCAAGTAGTCAGTTAATGACGACACGTCATGTCATTCCCACGCTTTGGACTGCTTAGCCTCTGATAAGAACCTGCAACATGCCATTGAATCCGCCCCTAAAACAACTGTTAGACATACCCTAATGCTCAAACACAGTCAATTCAATCACTATTATTTTCTTTTTTGGTTTCTGAGAATATTTTTATCCAATTTTTTTTGGTCCAAAAATCCTCAACTCTTGCTGAATAGTATCAATCAATGACTTGCACAATGCTCTCTCTCTCGCTCTCAATATCGCGGCCCTTCTTCCAATTCAATGAAATGACGTTCTCCACGTGTAACTTAGAAAAGAAACAATGTATCGTCGATGAGTGGTGTGGTGTGATGAATGAATTTGCAGCTGTGCACTAGGTTTGTCTGTGTTGTACCTTTAGAGTTGCTCTGACATGTGAGGACTTTCAGGTAGGGTAACTCCCTTGGCCACGTGTGAAACAAGTGATAACACTCAGTGTGTGCATGGGTGGAATAATGGCCTGAAAAATAGGAGCTTTAACAGAGCAAGGCATCAAAAAATGAAAGAAAGTATCATTTTCGAGAGGTACCAAATTCGTAGACTGGAAACACTGCATCGTAACCATCCAAGGTGACAATCACATGATGAAACTAAAAGAATGACCTCATTGGCATATAGTCAGTGGAATAAATTCTCATTGACCTCTGCGATGATGATTCCATCATTCACGTTGTATCGTCACGTGACTCGTGCACGAGACCCCATCTCCAGTAGCAGGATCCGCTTACTGCTCTAATAATCGAAAAGTTGATCTCGAATTTGCCAAACAATTGAGAGACACCTCTCTCCCACAGTCTAGTTGTCTCCAGTCTTATGCACCTTATTCCTTGGTCACATCATGTCTAGTTTTGATTCCAATCCAGAGGTATGTTGATGCCGTCCATAGGAAGAAATCGCCACGCGTTCAAAATCACCCCATGTCTGCTCCTGTTTTCGATTTGAACATTTTTAACCACTCTGAGATTTAATCTTGGATGGCAGAAACTTGTTGATGTTTGCGTTGCTCAGTACTCACTCGGTCCTCAACTTCGTCGTTGTTGTAGTTCATAATGATACAAACTGAGAATAAAAATACAGTCTGTGTTAATACTGGCCAAAAAGGATCAAGAAAACACTTCGCGCGTACCGTAGCGTTCGTACTCACCTCTCTGAAAGAGATCAAACAATGTATATAGGAAAAGTTTTAGTACATCAATTTACATGTATATCATAACGTGAATAGAGTTTCGTCACAGATCACGTTCACCAAAACACGGCACATTCGTTCAATTATCTACCTCAAAATGTTTGTTATTTAAATTTATTGCTCAAGTGAGCTTCCATATACATCTCTGCTCCTATCATCTCAGTGCGGTCTCTCTGTATCCGATGGTATCATTCAGAAGTGACTTGCTTGTCATCTTCATAGTGTTATTTTCCATCATGAGCTTGACATGTCTGTGGATATGGGACACAAAATCAGTGTAGGCATACTCTCCCATAGTTCGGTCCTCTACCAAGATGGACTGGAACTCCATCTCTGCTCCATCTAAGTTGGGTCGACACAGTTGGATGTTGAGGTGGTCGATGCCTAGGAAATCCTCAAAGTGAGCAACAAGAGCTCTGATCTGCTTATTAATATGGGTATCGAGCACTGGGATGCAGTTCATATAAGGATCTAAGTCTCGTGTGATGTTGTTGCCTTCGCCAAAGATATCGTTAAGTAGCTTAGGAGAAACAGTACTGTGTAGCCACAAGTAAAACTTTTCGCCATTGAATAGCATGTAAGCTCCACCCTCTTCTAGGGAGGTCACCGAGGGTGGGAGAGAGTCAGGTAGAACAAAGTGGCCATTCTCAATTGCACTTCCATCAATCTCTCTCATGTTGTGCAGAGCGAAAAGGTAAGGGTACAGCATGTACGAATATCTGTCTACATCACAGTTATTGACATCCCTCAAGTACTGGATACGTCTGTCTAGAGAGGTGACAGTGTCCCGCAAAAGTGGAGACTTTAGTAACGCCAAGGAGTGGATCAAGAGAGGTCGTAGGGATGTAGGGAGAAGTAGTTGTGTGGCAGGGAGAACCTCTGTGGTATTCTTTCTGTAAGAAGCAAATATCTCAACCAGTCGCTCGTTAAGACCAAACCGAGCTTCCTTGAGGGTAGTAGTGTTGACCTTAGAGAAGAGGTTTCTAGTCATGATAGCAAAACAAGCATCAGCATCAACAAAGTTGATGGCAGGCTTGAATTGCTCAGTGACTCCAGAAAGAACATTAATGACTCGCAAACGTCGAGTGCCATCGAGATGTCGATAAAGCAATGAGGTTTGGAAGTGAGCATCAAGCTTGGTGTCCAACTTGCCATCGTAAGAGAACAAAATGCCATAAGTGCTGTCCGAATCAACGGTGCCCACGTCAGGTTCAATGTGCCAGTCTTGGGAGTTGAAATTACCGTAATAAGCAGCCACTTGGAGTCCAGTGGAGCATCGAACCTTAAGCTTGGCACCGGCTCCTCGAAGAGAAGACACGGAATGAGCCAGGTCAGCAATAAACCGCTTTCCATCTCGGATAGGAACAAAGTTGGTGTAATACTTGGTGTTGCCTCCGGATTCGGCGGGAACGTGTCCTAGAGTCACCAGGTCAACAGTGCTACTGGGCATCACAAAAAGGTCAAGGCCAACTCCATCCTTGGCATACTTGGCTGCAAGCTCGGTGTAGTAGGGATCTTTACATTCAAAGTTTTTAGGATCCAAGGAAGCTCCACTTCTATTTTCGATGTTCTTGGGGAAAACACCTCCAGGGCCCCAAGTAGGAGTTGATCCGATGATCAAATGAGCCTTTCCTCCACCAAACTCAGCAAGAACTTTGTGAGCAGTAGACACTGCAGCTCCAAATGCAGACTCGGCGTACCTGAAGCCCTCAAACATTGACTGTAATCGTGACAGAAGCTCCTCAATGAGGTGGCGAGATTCATGGGCATCTACAAACAAACCATCTTCAAAGGGTACAAAGGGGTCTTTGAGATCGTTAGAAACTACCATATGAGTCTTTTCAAGATCCTGGCTAAGATTGTAGAAATGCAGAGAGTGATCAAAAGTGATGATTCCAACCTGTTTGGGACTATCATCCTGGTATAGAGCTTTTCTGATGGCATCTCCAGCAAGAGAAGGAAGCTCTTTCTTGATGGCTTCATCGGAAACATCAATAACAAAAAGATGCTTGATGTGCTCCTTGGTGTCTCCCTCAGGGTAGTAGCTTTCAGGAACTAGCATATCGTAGGTGCCAGCAAACAGTTCAGCTCTTTCGGACGCATCAACTCGAACACCATTGTGATCAGTCGATTGAAAATATTCTGAGGGCACTGTGTTGGAAAACTGGCACATGTTACAGACAGCTCGGGCACCTCCATGAGAGAAAAGAAACTGGGGGTTGATGAATGCCATACATCGACGACATCGGAAAGGCTCAATTTGGGAAAAATCCGCTAAAGGTACAACTTGCTCAGCAAATGGTTTCACAACCATACCCAGAGGAAGCTTTGTCAATGCTCTAAGTTGTTCGGAGAAAGGAACATTGTACATGGACAGCCGGCAAAAGGGGGGAGCAGACACACCTTGGTCCTCACACAAATATTCCGAAGTGGCGGGAGGAGGCAGAGTGTTTTGAAACGTCTTGAACACGGGCTTTCGAGCAGTGTAAGCCCTGGCATCGTTTCGCCGGGCGGCCAAAGATGGAATACCCTGGTTTCCACGCTCCAACGATGGGTTGGAAGCTTCATGACCAAATCCTTCTTGTTGAGAAGCGTTCAGACTCATCTGAGCAAAAGAATGAGCCAGAGGAGCTTGAGTTGTCTCAGGATTGCCATATGATTCAGGAGCAGCGGGGATGTTGGAGTTGTAACCAAACTGAGCTCCACCGTAAGATGCTTCAGGAGCACCATACATGGGTTGGGGCAGGTTGGTGGCCAACGCAGGATTGACATTGGATGCCGCCTGATCTGCACCCAAGTCATGAAAAACTCTGGCCGATCGTTTTTTCGATGCCATTGTGTAGTGGTTTCTGGTGATGTTGGCTTGTGCAAGCTCTGAAGCTTGATTCACAAACTGTATTTTCGGTTGTGCATATCAGGCTGCTGAAAGACGAGTTGGGAGGTATACAGACAGACGCGTTACGCGAAACGTAAGACAAACGTGATTTGGGCAAAAATAAAGTGGGTTGGGTTTGTGCACACCAGTTGACCACAAATGGGAGTGTCTGGATTATTACCACTGCTGAAGCCGATTCAGAAGCAGGCACATATTTCCGAGTTCAAGGGCCAGCGGTTGGCGGTTGACGGATTTGCATGGTTACACAAGGCCGCCTACGGTTGCGCTGAAGAGCTGGCTCTGAATAAACCAACAGATCGCCTAATACAATGGGTCATGCGGAGAGTTGAGTTCCTCAAAAGATGTGGTGTGGATGTAGTTGTTGTATTCGATGGGGACGCGCTACCTTCGAAACGAGCAACAGATGAGAAACGTCGTGTTCAGAGAGAAACAGCCCTTAAGGAAGGGCTTGCATTATTATCAAGGGGAAGGCGAACTGAGGCCTTGAATATGTTTCAAAAGGCCATTCGAATTACCCAGGAAACAGTTCACCAACTAACAGAAATGCTTAAAAGTCATCGAATTGCATTTGTTGTGGCTCCATATGAAGCCGATGCACAACTTGTTTTCCTCGAGAAAGCAGGTTATGTCACTGGTATTATATCCGAGGACTCGGATCTAGTTGTTTATGGTGCCCAGATGCTAATCACGAAATTGGATCCTAGTGGGGGGTGCATTACAGTTGATGGAGCGAGGATTTCACAATGTGTTGATTTAGAACTAGGTCCAGTCATCCCCCCGGAGTATTTGCGGTATATGGCTATTCTGTCTGGTTGCGACTATTGCGATGGTGTACAGAATGTAGGACCCAAGAGGGCTGCAAGATATATACGAAGATGGCAAACCCCAGAGGCCATTATCAAGGCGCTCCGAATGGATGGCTACAGCTCTCCACCCGACTTTCTTGAAAAATTCAATGCAGCAAACTCCACGTTCCTTCATCAACGCGTCTACTGTCCTGAAGGACGTTGTCTTGTTCATCTTAACGAGCCAGAAGAGACTCTCGATGAAAAGGTCGACTATCATATTGGTGCTGACATCCCCGTTAAAATATCTCGAGCGATTGCAACGGGGTTGGTGCACCCAAGAACTCACAAGTCTTTTCCAACGAAAAACACTGCAAAAACAAGAAACCTGCGAAGTTTCTTTGCCCCTAAATCTGAGTATACAGGAGACATCAAGAGACTGCCTGAGCATCTACAGCGTAAGAAACCTGCAGTAGCCAAAGCTCCAGACCTTGTTGTTCGGACCATTTCTGCTGAAAGCATGGTGAGTCCAACTAAAGAGAAGGCCCTTGCTGTGAGTCATTTCTTTTCCATTCCCTCAAGCCCTGACCAGCCTGTTGTGTCTGAAACGCCCGAGAAGAACTTCAATTTCAGCACAATGCTAAGCTCAGAGCCTGATCGAAGTGACGAAGACATTGAAGAAAGTACTATAATATTTGGAACTCCGAAAAGAAACGAAGTGCCTGTCACACCTATTACAACATGCAAACGCAGATCGCTCTTTGAGGAGTTTGGATTCAATGGCTCTACACCTAAGCGAAGAGTTGTGGAGTCTGTTGCTGTGGGAGAGACACCGCCTTCAAGCTCTACCGCCAAGAGACGTCCTCCTGGTACAGTGTCATGCTCGCCCCTAACTACCAAAAAGGCACCTCCCAAAACAGCTCAAACTAATTTGCTGGCATTTGCATACAAGTCCAATTAGTGATAGATAATCAGTTCCTCCCAATAAATCATCTCTTGTAGACCCAGATCGTATTTGGTTCTCAAGGTTTACCAAACGTTACATGTATAGCATTTATGGTGGGAGGAGCTAGTACCTAATCTCCAACCAGTCAGATAAGACCTGGTGTGTTTAATATTTTTGTTCATCTTCATTCTTAAGGTTGACAACTCATGGCAATATTTTCTCTGTGTCGTGAATTACAAGCCATTTAAATATCTCTGAGGGCCCGAGAGCCTTGCCAGCTGAGCTTTTAGATACGCCCTATTACTGGGTCTCTTGGTAATTTAGTTACTATTTGGGAAGCAAGGCACTGCACGGGAAAAGTTTAAATTGCATGTAACACCAATCTGGCGTATGCACAGGAGCTGGTAGGGAGGTTGCCGTTTTGGGACGAGCACAATTAGGAGTGGTTGAAGTACTTTGATATCTATTCTGTCATTATTTTAGACGGCGATAATTCGTAGCTATTGATCGATTAAGTGATAAAACTACCATTAACCATATCTTTCTAATCTACCTTTTCCTGCTTGTCCATAGTGGTACAATCCCATTTTACCTCAAGTCAACTTAGTAGGTGCATACACCCCTTCTCCCACCCACGTCTACTACACTCTACAACTACTTGACGTTAACACGCCGCCGCACATAATCATTCACCTCACGCCTCACTCTTAGTGAAACCAATCGATTGAATATTCGTTCTCGCCCCAATACATTATCGACAGTTAGCTAAAGATGGGTGCCTGCGCGAGCTGCTGTTCAGGTGAGTAAATTTGTGGTAGTACCCATCAAGCAAAGAGCGCAACCGTGACGGTTTGAGAATCAATTTTGACGTGAAAAATCGGTTGTTGCAACATCGTTTGAGAGAAAATTACTAACTTGAGGAAATAAAACGGATGGCAACTACGCGCCCGTTCTTGCAGAGGACGAAAGAGAAGCTGTTGCCCTCCTGCTAAGATATCTCGAGAACCGTGGTGAAGTGGATTTTTTCTCCAACGGGCCTCTCCGTGCTCTCAGCACGCTGGTGTATTCAGACAACATTGACCTTCAGCGAAGTGCTGCCCTCGCATTTGCAGAAATTACAGAGAAGGACATTCGGCCCGTCAACAGGGAATGTCTGGAGCCCGTGCTGTTGCTACTGCAAAACACAGACCCCGACATTCAACGGGCCGCCTCTGCTGCTCTGGGTAACTTAGCTGTCAACAATGAAAACAAGGTGCTCATTGTCGAGATGGGTGGCTTCGAGCCCCTAATTCGACAGATGATGTCGCCCAACGTAGAGGTACAGTGTAACGCCGTCGGATGCATTACCAACCTGGCCACCCATGAGGCCAATAAATCCAAGATTGCTCGGTCAGGTGCCCTGTTGCCTCTCACCAAACTCGCCAAGTCCAAGGATATGCGAGTGCAGAGAAACGCCACCGGGGCCCTGCTCAACATGACCCACTCGGACCAAAATCGACAGGAACTTGTTAACGCTGGAGCAATCCCCATTCTCGTTTCATTGTTGTCATCCCGAGACCCTGACGTACAGTACTACTCGACCACTGCCCTTTCCAACATTGCTGTTGACGAGTCTAACCGAAAGAAACTTGCTAGTACCGAGCCTCGACTGGTAGAGCATCTCATCAAGCTGATGGACTCAGGCTCCCCACGGGTTCAGTGCCAGGCTGCGCTTGCCCTGCGAAATCTTGCGTCTGATTCCGACTACCAGCTGGAAATCGTCAAGGCCAACGGTCTTCCCCATTTGTTTAACTTATTTCAATCCACCCACACACCGCTTGTTCTCGCGGCTGTAGCTTGCATCCGAAACATCTCTATCCATCCTCTCAATGAAACCCCTATTATCGAGGCGGGCTTCCTTAAGTCCCTCGTCGAGCTTTTGGGAGCCAGTGACAATGAAGAGATTCAGTGCCATACTATCTCCACTTTACGAAATCTGGCTGCCAGCTCTGAGCGAAACAAGCTGGAAATTGTCGAGGCGGGTGCCGTGCAAAAATGCAAGGAGCTCGTTCTGGACGCTCCCCGGCTCGTTCAGAGTGAAATGACTGCATGTTTGGCTGTGCTTGCACTTGGTGATGAGCTCAAGGGTACATTGTTGGAGCTGGGAATTGCTGAGGTCTTGATTCCTCTTACCCTCTCAGATAACATTGAGGTTCAGGGCAACAGTGCTGCTGCGCTTGGAAACCTCTCTTCTAAGGTAGGCAACTATGATACTTTTGTCAACCACTGGAATGAGCCTAGCGGTGGAATCCGGGAGTTTTTGGTCCGGTTCCTCACCAGCGGTGATTCTACATTTGGACATATTGCCGTGTGGACTGTGTTGCAGCTCCTGGAGTCCAAGGACCAGCGACTCAAGGATTTACTGAAGGGTTCCAACGAGATTGTCGACGCTATTCACCAGCTTTCCAGCATGAATTCCGAAAGTACCGATGGAGAAGGAGAAGACATGCGAGAATCCAAGAGTGAAGTCGTCATGTTGGCCAAGAAGGTGGCTCCCTTGCTCAAATAGGTAGGATACAGTGATTTATTATATATGGAAAAGGAAGACAGCTAATGTATTTGTATCAAGTAGTCGTCAAACTCTAAGGTACTACAGCGTTCAAACAATCGTGGTTTAGGCTGATGAGAAAAAGGTTCTACAAAAAAAAAAAACCAAGGTGTTAATATTTCCTACCTTTCAAATTAGCCAAATGTAAGTTTCGAAGTCAGCTTGATTTCACTAATGGAGGCGTTAAACTTTGTGCTGTGCATAGATATGATAGTAGGTTTCCCCGCACAGGTACTTTATCATAGTTGACACATACACCAGAACCCCACTTCGTAATCCAGAAGTTGATTAGCTCAATGGACGTCTCTTCCACGATTGGGGACGCAGAATCTAGGAATAATGACCAGAGTTGTGATTTGTCAGTTAATGAATGGACATCTTCTGAAACAGGCTCGATTCCGGTTGAGTCTGGAACCAGTGACGTGAACAAGGTGGCCACACTTCGTCATGTTCAAAACGCTGTAAGTGAAGTTCTGTCCAAGCCAGCCCCTGAATCCGAAGACCTGGAGGTTATGCAGCAGCCAAGTGCTACGAGCCAGTCACAAGCCAAAGAACCTAATCTTGCCAGACTTAGCATAGATGGCAATCAGGTAGATATTCCTACTACCCTCCCAACGACTTCCGTCACTGCAGTAACAATAGAATCTGAGGTAGGTAAAATGGCTGACCCCTCTCTAGAACAGCTCCTGTCAACTGATGCTGAGCAGCATCCGTTCCCATTGAATGACCAGGATAACTCATCTGTGAAAGAATCATCATTGCCGGTGTCACGCAATGTCATCCCTGTGCCACTCACGTTTAACCCACCTAAGGACAATATCACATTTCGAGTTCGACAGATAAAGTGGAGAACTCCTGGTAATGTGGTGACGAAGACGCCAATAATCCTGCAGGACGAAAATGGACCGTGTCCGTTCATTGCGTTGGTAAATACCCTAGTATTTACAGAAGCCATGTCGCTGAGCCCAGAGCAGGAACGGGCATTTTCTTCGCTTTTGGAAAACAAAGAGATGGTTAGTAAGAATTTGTTATTGGATCACTTAGGACAATGGCTTCTGGAGATAGGAACCCAAGAAAACGGTCCTCATATTGACCCTCAGGATCTCAACATGTGCTTGCGGCTACTTCCTGAGTTGTATTCAGGTCTGAATGTTAACCCCAGATTTGACGGAACTTTTGAAGAGGGTCCTGAATTGGCACTTTTTAGAGCTTTTGAGGTGGATTTGGTGCATGGATGGATCGCAGATCCTAAGGAGCGTTATTACAGCGATGTCACTGAAGTAGGATCTTACGACGCAGCCCAGTTACTACAGATTGAATTGTCTGAAGAAGATTCTATGGACCAGCAGGAACGAGATTTGAAGAGTCGACAGATGGCGGCCACTTTTGATTTTATGGACTCCAACCCTTCTCAGCTTACAACATATGGTATCAGGTACGTTCAGGAGATCCTCGTACCAGGGTCTGTCTGTGTATTCTTCAGGAACAACCATTTTTCCACTTTATATAAGCAACCTGCCTCGGGACGTCTTTTTAGTCTTGTAACTGATCGAGACTTATGTGGGCGAAATGGAATTGTGTGGATATCTTTGGAGGGAACTTCTGGAACAGGTGATACCTTCTACACAGGAGGGTTCGATGAGGTGAAGCTCATGTCAGAAGAAGAGCAAGCAGAGTCCAGACGCAAGGCGCAGCAATCCGTTGAAGCCGTTAATGACTTTAACCTAGCCAAGCAGATTCAGGAACAAGATGATGCAGAGTATGCAAGGCACATTCAGGAACAAGCAAACAGACAAGAACGTCAACGAGCACAGCCTGCAAGACGTCCGCAACGCACAGGAAGACAAGAGAAAGAAAGAGAAAGAGCAAAGAAAGCTCATTCGGCTAAGGATAAAAAGTGTCTCATCATGTAGCCCAGCACTTTTCTTTTCTCTCTCTCAAATTAGTATTCCATTTTACATCATTAATTCCCCAATGGGTATTCTTGATTGAATTAACTACGTAGCATTTGCACAATAAATTACTAAGGTATATAGTTGACCACCTCGGTGCCGGACCTGCACTTCTTAATACCTCTTACTCCCCAGCTTTCCGCTTCTTTGGTCTAGGAGCGGGGGAATCTATTTCTACAATAGGGATCTCCTCCTCGATTTTGACCTCAGGGGCAAACATGTCTACCTCATTGCTAATGTAGTCATCCATGTTGAAATCTGGCATTCCAGACATGTTGTCGCCAACATTAAACAGGTCGTGGGCAGGGTTTGGAGTCGGCTCGGTGCTGACTGTCGGTGCCGGCGTGGGCACGGTAGGTGGCTGTGGTTGTTGTGGTTGTTGTTGAACTTGCTTTTGAGCTTGGAATCCTGGCTGTTTCTTAAGTCGATCAGTGAATTGATCAATGTGTCTACCATGCTCTTGGAGCTGTCGTTGTAGATCATCAGCTTTGCCATTACTATTGATGTTGAGATTGTTTCGAGACCGTTCTGCAGATCTGATCAACTGGTCATTGGCACCTTGGAAAGCCTCCAGCTCGGGGAATAATGATCTGGGGGTATTGGGCTGGAAATTGTAATTCATCTGGGGAGGTATGCCTTGGGTATTACCATGGACCCTCTGAGGGTTTTGTACATTGCTGGTAGAACCACCACGAATGGGTGTATGTGGCATCTGTGAGATAGACGCCATTCCATTAGGGTTGGAAATAACTAGCGAAGACTTACTGGGATCAAACCCAGTGTGTTGCTCCATGGATTGTTGAACTGCCTGCGGATCTAGCATAGAAGGATTAAAATCCGGCAGATCCTGCAAGTCCTGACTCAAATCGGCACTAAGATTTCCTGGAAGCTCCGTAATTGGGTCTGGGTCATATGCAGTGATCTTATCATAGTTGTTGTCGGTTTGCGGAGATTCAACCACTGCTTGCGGAGAGTTTGTAGCGGACAATGGCTGAACACGAGCAAAAGTAGGACTTGAGGTGTTGTCGTTGAACACATCATTAATCTCAAAGGGCAAGTTTCCACTCGTGTCACCAACAGAAGCGGCTGCGGCTGCGGCTGCCTCGTTGATCATATGTGTAGCCTGAACTGGATCAGTGTTTCCCAGCAAAAGTCGCTGAGGCCGGTTCCCAGAAATAGCCTCTCCAAGCACCTTACCTTGGTTGCCATATAATGAGGCCAAAAACCGCATAATTCGCTCTAGGGTCTCACCATGTTGCTTGTGCTTATCCTTAAAGCTAAGATTCTCCTGCCACAACAGCTGATTATCAGTGCGCAACTTGTTGACTTCTTGGGTCAAATTGAGCTGGTTGAGTTTGATTTGTTGTAGTTCATCCATCAGGGTACTCATGTCCATTTCTTCGTCCTCGTCGCTTCCCTTGCTACCTTTATTTCGCACAATGTTGTCCAACAGATCTTCTCGTCCACGGATGAAATTCGGACTTTTAAACTGCCAGACTTCGTCATTGGATTGCATACTGCCACTTGTAACATCCTGGACCTTGTGCCACCCGTACATGTTGAGCTGTCGTACAAACGAAGAAAAGTTGTTGTGTTTAAAGAACCGCGGCAACACAATCTTCTCCAGCTGCTCACGCCCAGTGATCTGAAACGATTTTCCGTCCGGCATCCATCGAATATACTCATCGTAAGTGGGGTCATTAACCATATTCCATAGTTTGAAAACAAACGCAGGCCGGCCCTTGGACTGACCTCCTCCTTTCTTCTTAGTGTAACCAATTTTTTTGGTTGACGGGGCATTAGCAGCCTGGCCTTGCCCTTGTTCTTTTTTTACCAAGGTGGTGTTGGACATGGTGGTGAATTGTGTAGATCCACTCTGCTGCAATTTTGTGGGTGGTCGTGATTGAGAGAGGTGGCGTATACTGTGCAGACGTCCTGGAACAACTAAAACTGGCTGTTGTGTGTAGTTGTTGATGAGTGGGGGTGTCCTAGCTACGTTGCTGTAGAAGCTCTTAGTGTTCACAGATTATGGCACAACTCTCTTTTTCTCGTTTTATGTTGCTGAGATGCGAGTGAGGTAAACCCTGATGATGGTTTGGGACGAACTGCAAGGCAATTAAACTTTTTTTTTTTTTTTAGGTAAACGAAGTTTCTTTGTATGAGAAGTCTCTGCTAACTACCAGACCTAAGTAGGAGAGTAATTAACAAACGATAGTCTCGCGCTTTTAAATCTTTCAAACATTGAGACTTTCTTTTTTTTAATTACTGTTTCAGGTTCATCTCACCGCTATACGAACACCAGACATTTCTGCTCATAAGCCCCTGGTTTTCATTAGTTGTGCATGCATCAATAACCCACTTGTTATCTTGCATTTGACCCAAATGAACAGGCATAGTAGAATCATCATTGTATCAATTGCGCCATATCAAGTAACAACAAATTTTACCATCAATGTGATTCAATACTTCTTACATCTTTCTATTCTGTGTTTAGGGGGGTATCCACTTTCAGATTAAAGTGTCATTAACCATTCATGGCACGTGACGAGTAATGTACCCATTTGCCACTTGGTCTCTTAAAGGGCGTTCGTTGTTGAATTCATAAGATTGGAATTAATTAGGTCAACTATTTCTCCAACCTAAATCCATTTGATGGATTGACGACTGTAGAGTTTCAAATGTTCAGGAACACTATAATTACCCTGTCTTGCTGCTACCCATTACTACGAAACGCGTTTAAGACCTAAAACTGTAGAGAAACAGACCTTAAAAGTGTCTCATTTATTCTTGGCGTTGAATTTCTATATTAAGGATAAAATCACTGAGAGGACCATTCTAAATGGATGATCTCCATAGTCTCTGTTTAGGTTCCCTCTAGTTTTGTGTGATGTAGCTAAAATGAATGGAGGAAACAGCAATCAAATGGAGTATTAGTGGCACCTATCAGTACTTCCTCAAAAGCGTTAATTTTTTATGTTCATTAAGTAATGGTACTTTGATGAACACTCTTTCAGACCTCATTCATGGAAAGCCGATCTGGTGCACATATCTGATCTATTGTCTGTCACGAAATCTGTCAGTTCAAGTGGTTGAATGATGACTTTCAAATAGATATTGTATGAGAATAGGAAATACTTAAGATAAAAAGGTATTCAGGCTCTGCTAAAATTGGATGATGGTACAAGACTGACTATAACACCCTTCTCAACTTAAACACTTGTAGTATTTAAACTTTGACTTTCCTAAACTATCTACGTAAAACAACTAAAGATATCCACTGGTAAACACCTTATCAACTTAGCAACGCAACCTCGCACAAACCATACCGCTCCATTTTGATACGAGCAAGTACCGAGTTTAGAACTTCAGGATTGGAACATTACCCCGATGGGAAACGCACAAAGCCAGGAGGAGGGATCCAACGGTGCTGTTCGTCAGCATAGACCAAGTAGACACAAGGGTCACGGTCACTCTCCCCAGGAGGCACATGAAACCCCAACTATGAGTAACGTTCAAGCCCAGAAGATTCCAGTTGATCAGGATCATGCCGGTGTAGCTTCTCAAGTGAGTCACTCGCCAGAAGAGATGTCAACCTCGTCACATGTTAGTCATGCACCCTTCAATAACCCTTTTGAACCAGCCTCGTACCACAAAGAGTCGCCTGTTTCTTCTTCAGCTCCAACCACAAAGCCCCGACCTCAGCGACCTAATCTGCGTCGAAAGTCAACGCTTTTGCTGGATGAAGATGAGCCTGTCGGAGATAATGATGATTACTTGCCTTTCGACAAGCTTAACATTTCTCACGAATCCAAGGAACCGAAACCATTATCTCGGGTGGATTCTGGTGAGGAGATTGAACTTACATCCCCCGAGGTCACCGAGGGAAAAATCCCTCTGGTTATCAAATGGTCACAAGGAGGCTCAAAGGTGTACGTCACAGGAACTTTCACTGGGTGGAGAAAAATGGTAGCCTTGACTCCAGATCCTAGCAAAGCGGGAGTGTTTTCGACTACTTTGCACTTGCCTCCTGGGACCCATCGACTCCGTTTTGTCGTCGATAACGAGCTTCGATGTTCCGACTATCTCCCTACAGCTACAGACTCTATGGGTAATTTGCTCAACTATGTGGAGGTGGGCTTGTCGGATGATGAGGAGCGAGCGGATCAGAAGGATCTACATCCCATTTCCCGAGCAGGCATCGTTCCTAGTAATGATGATCTTGGTGGAGGATATGAGCGATTTACAGAAGAAGACCTACCCAAGGAGCAGTATGAGTTTACTCCTGAGATCCCAGCGCTCTTCACAGATACAGAGGTCATGGAGCAGTACATTTCCAAGGAGTTGCCCACTCCTCCACATCTCCCTCCTCATTTGGACTCTGTCATTCTCAATACAAACTCCACTGAGAAGGAAGACAACTCTGTTCTACCTGTCCCCAACCATGTCATCCTCAACCATCTGGCGACCACCTCGATCAAACACAATGTTCTTGCTGTAGCTTCTGTGTCACGCTACTCTCGTAAGTATGTCACCCAGGTTTTGTACGCTCCTCTCCCTCTTCAGGTATAACGAAAGCATGAGCACTGTGGCATCTGTTATAAGCATATTCATCAGTCAGTTCACCATATACAATTCAATGGAATCTTAATTCAGTGTCATAAAATCATTATCTTATTGCAATGGAAGGAATTAAAAGAGATTAGTCACTGAGAGCTTCATATATGGCCTCCCAGTCTTTAACCAAGGTAGCGTAAAAATCGACCTGTCCAGTTGTCAGGGACTTTAGAGTCTCTTTTGATTCACCAGCCCGGATCTTATCAAAAGTATTGATTTCCCGCTTAGTCTGTTCGTCAAAGGCCTCAGACGTTTGTCGGGCCAACTCTGCTTCACCTCTAAGGCTATTAATTTTTTCCTCCAGCTTTTGCAGCCTTTCACGTCGAGAAAACTCATGGTTTATACCTCGAATGTCCTCCAGCTTATTTCGCAATATGCCGTTTCCTCCTCCTGAAACCAGAACTTCACGGTCTGCTTCGGCACGCTCATGGTATTCGGTCAGACCCTCGTAATCAGCCTGTTTCTGTTCTCGTTGCTTCAGGAGACCCCGCACGGACGAAATATAGTGCAACAAATCCTTCAGTGATGAGACGTAGTCTGTGTCCAGCTTCTCTTTGGAAACTGCAGTGTTGATGGCGAGAGCTTGCAAACCCCCAGCGAACTTGGTAAACTCCTGCTCAAGATTAGGGATTAAATGTTCTAGCTGTCCTACATGTTGAGACAAATCCTGATAATCCATAACCAAGTCTGATTGGCGTCTAACTGACCGAGCAAACACCTTTTCAATATGCGAAATGCATGCCCCTAGGCGGTCAATTCGTTCCTTGACTTCTTGGAACTCTGGCGAGGTCTGCGGAGGCTTAGAAAACGCACTTACTAGAGAGTCTGACAGCCCATCGAGTATTCCTCCTTCCACAATAACCCCTCCTCGAGCAATGTTTGCCTTCTTAAACGCATTCCATTCTCCCGTCTCCAAAAATGTGTGATAATATTTAGAACGTTTCAAAAGAGGATGGTGGGATATGCGGCCCAGGAACCTGGTCAGTGAGGCTGCTCGTTTTATGGTGAATTCGGGTGAAAATCTGTCTCCACGTATATACTCTAGTCGCTGCTTGTCAGGTAGAGGGGGAACCACGCACGCCTGGAACTCATTGGATAAACAGTTATACAGAAAAACAAAATCGGAGAAACGTCGACGAACACGAAATTCCTTTGTTTGGAATTGCGTGTTGTTGGAAGTAGTGGTGATTAGGTAAGTGATATGAGCATTTTGAGTACCATCCAGGTCCTTCGTGGGGTCTGACACCACTGAGTTGATGTAGGTCTTGTCAGTTTCCAGGGCATGGTAATCAGATCTATAAAGATCTGTGTTTTCGTGAGATGCGGGTCCTGAGGAAGGTCCAGCTATCTCATCTTGCCATTCCATAGTGATAGGAGGTATGCAAGGTAGAGGATGTCAAAAAGAGAGGTAATTGAACAAAGACGACAGCAAATAAGTGTGGTGATACAGTCAAGGTGTTGTCTCTTTTGTGGCCGTTTCTGGTTTGTAACACGGGGCTCTGTTCAAACGTCAATTCGGTTGGTGGTATGTGAGGTGTGTCAATTCTGGATACACTTCGTATCCTGCAGGTCATAGTCTGGGGTTGCCACTGTAGAACAGAGTTGATCACGTGTGAACGGAGGATCAATGTTCGAGGTAATTGGATATGGGTACCCTTGCAATGTTACAATTAATGTGGTTCTTGTCTGCTTTTTTAATTGATATACTAATTTATTTTTCTCAGGCGTCTCCCTTATACACCCCATCTGTCTTCTCTGCCACATATGTCCTAAGCTTCATTTGACGAAAAAAACAAAACCCTGAACTTTAATACCTAGGCAATTCAATTGACTTGAGATCAATAGCAAATGAGAAAGGATATGATGATATGGCCGATCTATTTGGGTTTGCCCCGCGTTTGTGTTTCTTCTGCTGTACTCCGATTTGGGGGTGGTCTTTTCTGTTTCGCCATATTGCCACCCTAAATAACTCCCCCAAGTAAAGTAACTCACCAATGGAGTAACAACACTAATCCAAACTGAACTGAAGAATGAATGGTGATGTGGAAATCCGAAAGCAGGAGGAGCTATTGTTATTATCATTAAACTCACATCTCCATCTGCTTCTTCGTGCCAATCTTGGGTTGGAAGAACAATCTACAGAAGCCTGAATTTTTACGTGTACTTACATCTCCACTCAATGACGACCTGGATACATAAGGCCACTGAAATTTTCGCTGCTCTATTGTTATTTATGCCATCTTTTGGTAGTAAACGCGACTTGTAACCACTTCCAGCTCGCTTTTTGTTTTCCCCTATACTTTAGGTTTCCCCGCAGCATTTGGCGCTCCTCAGATGCACTCTAATGTGGTTGAGAACTTACCCAAAGATGAAACAAGGACTAGCCTTGAGCCCTCCCTTTCACACAAAACAAATACCCCGAATGAGTTCATAATGGACAAGTTTGTCAGGCCGACGACCATTTATCGCGGGCATTCGTGGTACAGTGAGAGTAGTGAGCAGGACTCCTCTGACCAAGCCAATGGCAGTGGCAGCGGCTTGTCCGAACCATCCTCTCCAACCACACAACGACTACTGGGAAACAGTGCCTGTAACTTTTCATCCTCGCCAGGAGCATGGGCAAACAGAGCGGGGTTGTCGTTTCCCTTGTTTAGAAAGGCGTCAATGATCCTTGCCAACACAGGAGAAAAAGTCCGACGCCAGGTGACATTCACCAATGAAGATGGTAGACTTGTTTCCCAGACAATCAGGATAGCTCCCGATGAGTTGGAGTCTCTGGCACAAGCCTCACAGAATGACAACATGTTCCAACATTATCAATCTTGCAACAGTGCTAATGACGAAGGGGAAAGTAGTAATACCACTCCAACACGGCCACACTCTAGACCACAATACTGCGACTCACCTTCAAAACAACACAAGCGCCCGACCGATTCAAAATCCGTTTTCAGCAAGGTTTGTTCAGTATTTAAATTCTATGCAACAGGTGCTTGGATCAGCCCAGCTGACAAAATTAACATCAAATGCACAGTGGGGTATATTTTAGGCACAATGTTTGTCTACAACGACCAGCTGTCAAAGCTCATGGGTAATGGTGACTCCAAACATATGGTTGCCACTTCTGTTGTATACTTTCATCCTGGAAGAACAATGGGCAGTATGGTGGAGGCCCTCATTTTTGCATCTATCGCCTTACTCTACTCCTTTTGCATTTCTTCTTTAAGTATGGTTGTTTCTGCGTTTCTTGTGGACTTGGATCTACGTCTTCTTGCTTACATCATAGACTTGGTCATATTCTGTGCCGTCGGACTAGGAACCCTAGCCTTTGTTAAGCAGAAGATGGACTTGCCAACTTTCAATACTGCCACCTCTTTGGCTTGTGTCTGTTTAGTGAGTGTACTCACTAAAGAAGGTAATGTTCAACAGGGCAGGATATCTTTGGAGCAAATGAACCAGGTTTTCTTGCTCGTCATCACAGGTTGCTCAGTGTCTGCACTGGTGTGTGTGAGCATGTGGCGAGCGTCTGCTGTCGATGAACTCAAACAGTCGTTGTCAAAGATCATGGACATTTATGGCGATATGCTTTTACATCTTACTGGGCAGTTTATGGAAGCAAACAATGAAGCAAACAATGCTGCATATACAGAGCTCAAGGCGAAGTTGCGAACACAATTATCCTGCTTCCGCAACATTCGTCACGCCAAACTGGAGTTGTACCTGGCAGGTAGAGAGGAGGAATATCTAAAATTGGAAGAAATGGTACATCACATCAATAGCATCCATCAGCATATCCATGCTTTAACGTCTGGAGTGGAAACTGAGCATTCTTCTTTAACCAGAAAAAAGCTTTCTCAGCTTTATAAAAAATCAGAAACTCGCAAGCGGGCTTCCTTGAAAAGGTCGGTATCCAATCCTACATACAAATACAACGACAAGCTTAAATCGTCAAAGCCAACTGGAAGCACCGCAATGGCACCTACAATCACACCCGAAAATCTCTTTGACGTTTTTCTTTATCACTTAGGACCTCCCATGAAGTCCTTTTCTTTGACCATGAAACGAATTTTGCATGGATCTGAGTTGGACAAAAAAGATGCTGAGGCGGACATAATCCAATACCAACTATCCTTACGTCTAGCTGAGGAACTCTTCTGCAAGGCACGTAAAAAGGCATTATCTGAAGTTTATGGACTGGGGTTGTTTAAGCGAAAGCACAATGATGACTTCATTACTGATTGGGAACAAGTCGCCGCCTCTTGCGGAAACTTTGCTCTTCTGTTAGAAGAAATGGCGTCTGAAGTTCAAAAACTCTTAGGAAGCATTGAAGGGTACCTGAACGTTCGAGAAAACAACGAGAGAAGCTACAAGTGGATATGGAGGGGTAATCAACGAACAGCCGTAGCTGAAGATGAGCTAGAGGAAGCTCAACGAAATGCTGTCAATAAGCTCATAAGTGGACGAAAGGCTTTCATGAGTACCCAGACTAATGCTTTGGAAGAAGGAATTGCCGGCCGCATCCACGACGAGCTCAACAGAGCATTGACGAAAAAGGCTAAGCACGGAGAACGCGAGAAGCCCTCTGCTTCTTTTCGGCTGTGGAAAAGTTTACGCGTGTTTCGGAGAAGGGATGTTCAGTTCAGCATTCAAGTAGGAATTGGAGCGGCTATTTTTGCGACCCCAGCATATAGCCCTAGATTACAGCCCATCTTTTACAGATGGAGAGGGGAGTGGGGACTGATTTCGTTTGTAGTCATTATGGCGAAGTCAGTTGGAGGTACGACTGTAACAGCCTGGAAGCGTATTGTGGGAACACTTGTTGGTGCACTAAGTGCGTATTTGGCATGGACTCTGTTTCCGGAAAACGAGTATATGCTAGTCTTAGTTGGTGCAGCCATTTCATATCCTTGTTTCCGCATTATCGTTACATCGAAGGAGAACAGTGCATTTGGCCGTTTTATTCTGTTGACCTTCAATTTGACTGCTCTTTATTCGTACTCTTTATACTTGGGAGACAATGATAAC
This sequence comes from Yarrowia phangngaensis, assembly GCA_900519005.1. Lineage (NCBI taxonomy): Eukaryota > Fungi > Ascomycota > Dipodascomycetes > Dipodascales > Yarrowia > Yarrowia phangngaensis. The sequence goes on from ULGR01000003.1 coordinate 1,633,349, forward strand.
GATGATGACGAAGGAGGTTTGAATCCTCTGGTGGGTGCTATTGCTTACCATCGTTTTGTATCTGTCTGTGCTGGAGTGCTGTGGGCCTTCCTTGTTACAGTCTTCATTCTCCCCAACAAGGCGCGAGTTAACCTGAAACATGGTCTCTGTTCACTCTGGCTACGAATGGGATTAACCTGGAAAGACCCATTGGCTTCTCAGTTTGACCCAGCTACTGGAGAATATCATTTGGTAGGTCTAGCAGAACACCCTCAACTGCAAAGCACATTGATTCAATTGGATGGCTTACTCAAGCATGCGCCCAACGAATTTCGATTGAAAGGACCTTTCCCAAAAAATACATATGACAGCATTCTCAAGTCTACCCAAAGGATCCTTGACGCTTTCCAGAATCTACGATTGGTTATTCAAAAAGACCCTATAACGACACCTCACGAAGCAGTTCTACTCAGAAGTACTTTACCTGAAAGAACTGAGCTTAGTCATCGGATGTTCATCCGGTTTTACATGCTAGCATCTGCGATGAAGTTGGGTTTTCCGTTCCCAGACAATTTACCCTCGACAAGACATTCACGTGATCGAATGATGGTGAAACTCAACATGTATCGCAGTAACCAACCCGATGATTATGATTTGGAGGATATCGCGGCAGCGGGTGAGATTACTGATAACGACTTTGCATTGCTTTACATCTACATACGGGTCTGCGTGACCATTACCACTGAGCTGGAGGTTTTAGCCAAACTGGTGCAGGATCTGTTTGGTGTTATTGACGAGGAGATGTTTGACATCAGTTATAGTTAGTAGGTAGTTAACTAATCTAAAAAAGAGCGTTAGTGATTTGGTTAAAGAAAAAGGATAGCCCAGGGATTTGCATTTTGCAATGATAGGTTAAAAAAGGATAGCATATAAAAAGAACAGATGCTTATACTGTAAAAATTGCGAATTCTGTGGATCGAACACAGGACCTCCAGATTACTCTGACTGAAGAGTGACTTCAGTCTGGCGCTCTCCCAACTGAGCTAAATCCGCTTCTTTTGTTTTTTGAAAACTAGGGATTCTGAAACTTGATGTATGCTTAGTAATCGTCAACTCCATGATCAAATCCCAGTATACACCGGCCCTTCTCCAGTCACAACATAAAACCAACCAGTTTTCCAGTGACAACACCAAATTAGACACAGTCTACTAGTAGACTTACTTCAATTACTTAGAATTATTTCATATTTATGTTATAGTCAATTGAATGTATGAGAAAAAAAAAAAGGCAAGTTTCCAGCCTAAGGAAAAGAGTACAAGCTGTGACCTAGCCACGACGTCCAATGATAATAATTCATTGCCCTACTCACTCTTCACCAATGAATACAACGGAAGTTTCTTCTCAGGTAACTACTCTACATACGAAGAACACTCCCATTACATGACATGGACATAATTAGTGCAAAAACAGAACCTAAAATTTCATTTATGCACTTGTCCGGGTAACTTGGCATGGGAAAAAAATCTTAAAAGCTTCTGGAAAAAACTCACTGCATCTCCACATTTCTGCAATCAGCATACCCAGAATGGCGGAAATTTTGAAGAAAGACGATTCCCTCAAGGATCTACTTGAGAGAAATATCACTCAGGGAGCTTCAGAGAGGATAGGTGCCGAGCAGGACCCCCAACTTGGTCAATACATCGTCATGATGCTATTGGATAGCTATGTGACTGAGGAGACTATCAAGAGCGAGATCCAAACCATGACCGAGGGAGTGTTGAATGACGACTTTGTGGCGTGGTGCAAGGAGGAAATGGAACGCGTTGCTTACCCAGAGAGAGGGTCTCAGACAGCAGACGCAGAAATGGAGGATAGTGGCGTGATAGAGGGGTTCTCAGCACCACTGAGTAAGGAAAACGTGCTGAATGGCAGGAAAGATCGAGGCGGTATTGGAGGTGTGTCCAAGTCTTTTAAGGAGCGTGGGGGCAGATCTGGCATTTCGAAGGCATTTTCGAAAGATCGTGGTGAATCTGCATTCAAAAGTAAGACTGCTGCAGCAACTATGGACGCTCAACAGGCCATGTTTGCAGCAATGCAAAATGCTATGAAAGGTGACCTGCCACCACAAGAGCGGTTCAATCAGCGGTGTAAAAAGTGGCCCACCTGCAATTTTGACAACTGCAAGTACGTGCATCCTACAGAGGCTTGTGAGGCGTTTGCAAAGCATTCTTGCCCTTCGCGTGTAGGAATGTGCCTGAAGGTTCACGTGGGTCAAGACATTGATGATCTCGCAAATTTACCAGAACAGCCCAAGCCGTTTAAGTGGATGCCGTACGACCAATACAAGTCCTCCCAGCCTAAATTCATGGTTATGCCCATGATGACTCCTGATGGACCTCAGGCCATGATGGTACCTCAGATGCCATTGAGAGTGAAGATTGTGGAATGCAGATTCACTGATCGATGTGGTAACCAGAACTGTACATTTGGCCATGCAACACCTTGCAATGACAAGGCCGTTATCACAGACCAGTTCTCATGGTGTGAGGATAAGGAGAATTGCAAAAATGAGAATTGTGGACTGAATCATCCTTCGTCTTCACTAGTTCGTCAAAACGAATCCCTTCCTTCTGGCCCTTCACTGGAACAATGTAAATTTGACCAATATTGCACAAATCCCAAGTGCCGCTTCCGACATGCGACGTCTTATAAAGTATGCCGGGATGGCAAGGGATGCACTCGTATTGACTGCAGTTTCCGTCACCCCGCGGATTGCAAGTTTGGAACTGCGTGCCAAAATCCTGCCTGTTTGTATGCACACCCGAATGGCAAGGCATCAGTAACTGCTGAACGTAAGTTTATTAACGAGGGTGAGGACACAGAGAAACTAATTCCTGGGCAGCCAAACGTTGTTGAAGTTGCTGCTGTGGACACGGATGCGCGTATGGAGTAACGAGAGAACGCAAAAGGGAGATAAATAACTGGGTCAAGTTGATCATGATAACTTATTGTATTATATTATTCATTATTACTGTTTGAATGTAGAATTGTATTTCGAAGTAGTTAGTAATGAGCCGTAAAGGTAGTTGCTCATCTGAACTTCAAGATTTTAAACTACTTGTGATCATGGCAGAAACAGCGCTTTCCATGTTGAAGTGAGACAAGGTGTATTTCGTGGCTGAAACGGAGAAAAACTGGACACTTTCTAGTTCTCCTGCCAATTTAGGTTTGATTTTGTATGAATGGACGAGGCTTGAGATCATACGACGAAGTTTAACAAGAATATAAAGTCATTCGTTATATCATAAAATACTGATAGCATAGCTGGCCCATCACAATCCCTTTCATTTAGAGACAGTGTGACAAGGTTGAACTTTTTTTTCTTTTTTACTTAGAGCAACTCCATACCATCTCAAATAACATCTCACATGCACGGATCTGTTTTTAATGAAGCGAAGCAATAATTAGGGTATACGGGTTCAAGGTTTGGGGAAGAAGAAACAGTTGAAGGAGCAACTGTGGTTCATATCGACAAAAGATTTAGTTATAAAATGGACCTTTCTCCATTACAACTCTCGTTAGAAGGGTATGACTACAGGATTGTGATTGTGTTGTTCTTCAGCAATTCCATGACGTTTTTTTTTTTTTTTTTTTTTTCTATCATAAAGTTACGGACATTTATAGAAACAAAGGCAAACAAAGCCACATCACAAATAATTCAACAAAATAATGATGATTCAAAAAGATAACTGTTGAACCTCTCCTGAGTTTTGAATAACCTCCAAGTGCGGATAGTGACAGAGTTTCAATCGTTATGGGGGAATAAAATTCTGCTCATTAATCATTGCTGCGTAAAATCGGCGCATGTATTGCCACTTTCAGCAACCTGCATAGATAACCTGTGTCCCTATCTCTGACATGCTTTGATGACGTCAGTTGCCTAAACCTCACATTAGGAATATATTCAGAACGCCATTCCTTCATCAACCGGTTTATGATGAGGTGATATATTTAAGAACTAATTTACTCTTTTCGACACGATTTTATATCTATAAATTACACTATATGCTGTTCTCGCATTTGGAGAACATGAAACGGAGCAACTCAGCAGAAAAGTATATCCAAGTCCAGTACTGGAGCTACTCCATGACAATAAAACCCACTACCTTGTTAGACATAAAAAAACTAACAACAGCAAAGTGGCATAGAAACAGAGTCGTTGAAAGTACACCCAAAAAGTTCTAGTACTCTTAAACATATCGTACTCCAGGCACTTGATCCTGTTCATGTACACCACCCTAGTAAAGAAAAGTTCACCAATGCATCATGCAGGCTATATGTTGTTCAAACCACTCCTTTTCTCCCATACATACTTCTAGAACCGATCACCCAAGCAAGTCGCAACGCCTTCAGGAAACAATGGCAGTTTTTGAGAATCTCAAAAACTTCATACGGCACGGAAAACAGGCCCAGAATGGCCTTGAACCCATCAACGCCCGGAACTCTGGCCGTCGAAGTCAGCAAACCCCCGTCATTACCCACAGTAACAGCGAGCCACTGGCAAAGACCGCAATGTTTAGCGAGGGCGAGGCTTCCACCAAGGAGCCTCCAGCAGCAGGTTCAGCATCCATCTCGACGAAAAAGGCGAGCAAGAAGGAAAAGTATAACGACGCAATCAAAGTGATTGTTGAGGAAGAAAAGCAACAACAGAAGAAAATTCCCAGCTATCCGGGGTTTGAACGGTATCAATTAATTGAAAAGATGGGAGAGTGAGTGCGAGATGAAGGGAAATAACTGCCAATAACTGGAACCCGAGAATCAATAGGAACTCCAATACTAACTCAGTGGTGCTTTTTCCATTGTCTATAAGGCAATCGATCTTCAAACTGACGAAAAGGTGGCAGTCAAAGTTATTCGAAAGTTTGAACTGAATGCGAATCAAGTGAGTTGAAACTAACAAGGAATTGTTGTCTAACCATGACATTCTCTCAACATTCACAGCCATTATTGATAATTATTAACCTAGCGATCCAGCATCCTCAAGGAGGTTGCTATTATGCGGCAATTAAGACACAAAAATGTAGTCCATCTGATTGATTTCAGTGAAAGCGAAAATCACTACTTTATCGTTTTGGAACTGCTTCCAGGAGGTGAACTATTTCATCAAATTGTGCGACTGACCTATTTCTCCGAAGACCTGGCCAGACATGTCATCATCCAAGTCGCGGAGGCTGTACGGTACTTGCATGAAGAAGTCGGAGTGGTTCATAGAGATATCAAACCTGAGAATCTGTTATTTTATCCTGCTCCCTTCACTCCTAGCAAAACTAAAGTGCTTCGAAAGGGTGAGGATGAGAATAAGGAAGATGAGGGCAAGTACATTCCTGGAGTTGGGGCTGGAGGCATCGGTGTGATAAAGTTGGCTGATTTCGGTCTTTCCAAGGTTGTCTGGGACAGTAAAACCATGACCCCTTGTGGTACAGTCGGCTACACAGCTCCAGAGATCGTCAAAGACGAACGATATTCGAAATCCGTTGACATGTGGGCTCTTGGATGTGTACTCTACACGATACTGTGTGGCTTCCCACCATTTTACGATGATAGTATTGATGTTCTCACCGAAAAGGTGGCCCGTGGCCAATATACTTTTCTCAGTCCCTGGTGGGATGAAATCTCAAAGGGTGCCAAGGACCTTGTTTCACATTTGCTGACCGTAGATCCTGACCGCCGTTACACTATTGAAGACTTCCTAGCCCATCCTTGGATTACCAAGAGCAATGAACCCACTCACCCTGCGTTGGATTCTCCCATCACATCTATGATGGACCATGTTGGTCAACGGAAGGGTGCCACCACTGCAATCTCCCGAGAGTATGCAGAGGCGGAAGAACCTCAGTTCCATTCTTCGCAGACTTCTCTACATGCCGACTCTATACACGAGGACGCGACAGTCTCATTTGAAGATCTCCAGACATCGTATCGATCGCCTGCTACTGTGACGCTAAAGGAGGTCTTTGATGTGTCTAACGCTGTTCATCGAATGGAAGAAGAGAATGCTAGAAGACGTCGATTAGGAGGTTCCAAGAACCTCGGAATGTTAACCGAGATCATAACTGACGAGGAGGACGAGGAGGATGATTCTCTGGAGGGCAGTATGTCGAGAGTATCTGTTAATGAGTCTAGCCATACGCACAAACGCCAGAAACAGAAGGGGCGATCTGGTGTGTTTGAGCTCAAATTAGATGGAGCAACCTTGCTTGAGAAACGAAAGCGAGCAGCGGCTGCAGGCGTTGCGTAAGATATATGCTGGTTTCTCCGACTTCCGAACTCTGCATTAATAATTACTACTCTTAACTAAAAGGCGACAAAAGGGAAAAAAGCAAAGCAAAGTTGTTTTATACCTGATAGATAACAAACGGTTTGGACTAACGCAATGGACAGTTTTCAATCCGCTTCAAAGAGAGCAGGGCTCCTTTATGGGTTACATTACAGGGGTTGGAGGTATAGATGATTATAATTTAATTTTATTATGCCGTTTCTATGTTATCCTCTATGTCTAGTTAGTTCCCACTTTACTTTTTGGTCTTTCTCTTCTTCTCTCCCTTGCCTGTCTCCTTCAACTTCTCCTTGAGACTCTCTTGATATAAATGCAAATATTCTTCACCATAGACGTTGGCAAACTCTTCTTCAGAGTGGACATACTTGGTGAAATCGAACGGTTGAAATCCAGTTTTCAACTCTCGTTGTTTCTTACTCTCTTTCTTCACTGTGGGGGCATTTTCATTTTCCTGGCAATAGAAACGTCTGAGTAGCATGATAGCCTCTTCACGGTAAAATCCAGGATATGCATTATAAGGCGGGTCAACTCCATTGTCAGAATGGATACTCATGACGCTGCCACACCCACCAAATCTATCATTTGCACACCCATAGTAGACACATCTGATCTTGAGCTGTCTGAGAGCTGATGCACACATGATACAAGGCTCGACTGTGACATATAGATCAACTTCTGGGAAAATATCTGCAGTGTGTGTTTTGAGAATATGCTCTATGCCAATAAATTCGGCATGGCGTGTCCCACAGAGACTTTTATTGGTATCATTCATGCCTCGTGCAATGATCTGTCCATTATGAACAAAAACACACCCAACAGGTACCTCATTGTTTTTGAGAGATAGTTCTGCCTGTTCCAAGGCATCAATCATAAACCCTGAATGGTATTCGTATTTGGTCGTGGTCGCCATGTAGTTTGATTCAATGACACAGTTGCGATAGTCTGTCTTTTACCCTCACGTGATTGAGAAAAAAAGAAAAAAAGAAAGCATAACCTTAAGAGTTATTTATGAACCTTAAATATCTTGAAAAAACTTAAAGTGTGTGAAATGGATTGGGTGAGTGGCCCAAGATAGTCCTTTCAGAACGAGAATGCAAGAAGTGACATATAACCTGAATATTTGAATACTGTATAAGGAGCTGTCATAATTTGAATGTGTAAAACTTCAGTAAGGGTGTCGGTGTAATACACGAGCAAACTGTGGTGCCCTTGAGTACAGGCGGTGTCAAGCACCCTTGTCTTTGCCAGAGTTGTAGTGATATAATTCGAAAGGACACGTTGACATCAACATAAGTTGCCAAATACTAACCACGTGGCAGTTAGCATTTTACAACCGTTTAATGAGGCACGATGGTTTCAGGTATTTAAGCAGTCTTTAATTGTGGCAACATACTTTTTTGCCACATATATCCACTGTGACGAGTAGAAGTGTGATGGATGGTTGTCAATGGTCAAAGATAAACACTACGCAAATAAATTTGCAACGTCAAAAAAATTGCACAAAAACTACGATGCAGAATATTTGGGGGGTAATAAGTTTGATGCCATACTATTGCAGGGTATATCATTGGCCACTACAACAGATCACAACTGTTGTGGTTAATTAACCTTTTCTACGTGTTCCTGAAAGTTTAATGACCACCCTGTTGTAACTGTTCTGGGCAACCATTATGGCATGCAGCCATTTGCAGCAGTTTATAAAATTAAGGTTTTGAACACGTAACATGGAACCATCTAGATGAACTATTAGTTTCGCGGAACCTGACACTTACCATAGACAATAAAAGAATTAGACGCGTTATAAGTTGTTATTCAATCAAAAAGCCTCCAGCTATAGCCAAAACTATTGTACCTTATCCAAAATCATCCATTTCCCCTTGATTTTCACGGCAGAACAAAACCAGAAATTTATGGTTACCCGGCGTAGTTGACCCTGTACCTGCCACCCACCTTATGCTTGAAGACACGTAAGAAGTAACCTTGATCCAGCTCGAGTTTATATAGAAGTCTTGCCCCGCCTTTTAGTTTTTTCTGCATCTTTCGACAAACTGTGCAGTTTCTTTTGGCCAACAACCAAAACTACTCAAACGACACACTTTCGAAAAATGAAGTTCTCTATGCCTTCGTGGGGCGTTCTCTTTTACGCCCTCCTGGTATGCCTTCTGCCCTTCATGTCCAAGGCAGGCGTCCAGGCTGATGATGTGGACTCTTATGGAACCGTTATTGGTATCGATCTGGGTACTACTTACTCTTGTGTTGGTGTTATGAAGGGTGGCCGAGTAGAGATTCTCGCCAACGACCAGGGATCCCGAATCACTCCTTCTTATGTGGCCTTCACTGAGGATGAGCGACTTGTTGGTGATGCAGCAAAGAACCAGGCTGCCAACAACCCATTCAACACTATTTTCGATATTAAGCGACTCATTGGTCTTAAGTTTAAGGACGACTCCGTTCAGCGAGATATTAAGCATTTCCCCTTCAAGGTCAAGAACAAGGACAGCAAGCCCGTTGTTGTTGTTGATGTCAAGGGTGAGGAGAAGACTTTCACCCCTGAGGAGGTCTCTGCTATGATTCTTTCCAAGATGAAGGAGATTGCCCAGGATTATCTCGGAAAGAAGGTCACTCACGCTGTGGTTACCGTCCCCGCTTACTTCAACGATGCTCAGCGACAGGCCACTAAGGATGCCGGTGTCATTGCTGGTCTTAACGTTCTCCGAATCGTTAACGAGCCCACTGCTGCCGCCATTGCCTACGGTCTTGATCACACCGATGATGAGAAGCAGATCATTGTCTACGATCTTGGTGGAGGAACCTTCGATGTTTCCCTGCTTTCTATTGAGTCTGGTGTCTTTGAGGTTCTTGCTACTGCTGGTGATACCCATCTTGGTGGTGAGGATTTCGATTACCGAGTCATCAAGCACTTCGTCAAGCAGTACAACAAGAAGAACGATGTTGACATCACCAAGAACGCCAAGACCATTGGTAAGCTCAAGCGAGAGGTTGAGAAGGCCAAGCGAACTCTTTCCTCACAGATGTCTACCCGAATCGAGATCGAGTCTTTCTTTGAGGGTCAGGATTTCTCCGAGACTCTTACTCGTGCCAAGTTTGAGGAGCTCAACATTGACCTCTTCAAGCGAACTCTGAAGCCTGTTGAGCAGGTTCTTCGAGATGCTGGCGTGAAGAAGGAAGATATCAATGACATTGTTCTTGTTGGTGGTTCTACCCGAATTCCCAAGGTCCAGGAGCTTCTTGAGAAGCACTTTGACGGCAAGAAGGCCTCCAAGGGTATTAACCCCGATGAGGCTGTTGCTTATGGTGCTGCTGTTCAGGCTGGTGTTCTCTCCGGCGAGGATGGTGTCGAGGACATTGTTCTTCTCGATGTTAACCCCCTCACTCTCGGTATTGAGACCACTGGTGGTGTGATGACTAAGCTCATTAACCGAAACACTAACATCCCCACCAAGAAGTCTCAGATCTTCTCCACTGCTGTTGACAACCAGTCCACTGTTCTCATTCAGGTCTTCGAGGGTGAGCGAACCATGTCCAAGGATAACAACCTTCTTGGTAAGTTTGAGCTCAAGGGTATCCCCCCTGCCCCTCGAGGTGTTCCTCAGATTGAGGTTACTTTCGAGCTTGACGCTAACGGAATTCTCCGAGTCACTGCTCACGACAAGGGCACTGGTAAGTCCGAGTCCATCACCATCACCAACGATAAGGGTCGACTCTCTAAGGACGAGATTGAGCGAATGGTTGAGGAGGCTGAGCGATTCGCAGAGGAGGATGCCCTGATCCGAGAGACCATTGAGGCCAAGAACTCTCTTGAGAACTACGCCCACTCTCTCCGAAACCAGGTCGCTGACAAGAGTGGTCTTGGAGGCAAGATCTCTGATGATGACAAGGAGGCTCTTAACGACGCCGTCACCGAGACTCTTGAGTGGCTCGAGGCTAACTCCGCTTCCGCCACTAAGGAAGACTTCGAGGAGAAGAAGGAGGCTCTCTCTGCTATCGCATACCCCATCACCTCCAAGATCTATGAAGGTGGCGAGGCTGGTGGCGAAGGTGAGTCCAACGATGGTGGATTCTACGCCGATGATGATGAGGCTCCTTTCCACGATGAGCTTTAAAAAGTCTTTGGGAACTATTAGTTTCATTCATTGTAGAGTATTTAATTATTTCTTCCTAATAAAGGTAAATATTGCGTTGTGATTTGAAAGGTTGTGTATTGTTGTTCGTATAATATGCAGATAATTTGCCGACAGCAGGTAACATGGGTTTCAACTACCTATCAAGTTTGTAAGCAACCAAGGTGTCGATTTTGTGTTCATTCGTGGAGAAGCTTCTCAGTTGGACTTGTTCAGGATTCTTGATTTCTCGATTAGCACTGTCTGCCCACTCTGGAGGAACTGGAGCGTCTTGCTCAGCGTAGACCAGAACATTAAATGTACATTCGTCTTCTAAAATGGGCAAGAAGGACACTGAGGCTGTGATTTGTCGTAAAATGGCTTGAATTTCTTGTTGAATCTGTTCATCGGATTTTGTTTCTTGTGCAGTCTCAGAAATTTCTGATTTAGTATTGCCTGAAAGTTGAATATCAAACTGCCATCTTTCAACCACTTCTCCAGATTCTTTTGAAGTGATTGCCACAATCAGTTTCTGGATCTTACCTCCAATAAGCCATTTGTGTAACTGACCCATGATCTTACGGATGTATGCCTTCACGTCGGAATCAACTGTGACCAGCACATTGATTCCGTACTTCTTCACCTGCTGGAAGTCATCTGCTGGGTAGATACCTCGCTGGTATAGAATAGTATTGATGCTGTATTCAAAAAACTCAGCAACTGTCCTTGACGAACCTCTAATTGACAGGCGGTCGCGTGTAGGGGCTTTATTCATGGTGTGATGGTGGATTTTGACAACCTCTAATTCGCGACACCTTGATTGTGTATGTATATCCCAATTGGGAGCGAAGATTTGCTTAGTAATCATAAATGAGCTGGGGTGGTTTTAAAAAGGGCAATGATAGTGAAATCGTAGATATACCGTCGATTCACAATTAATTTTAAATGCTTTGATAAGCCGATATTTATAAGTAATGTGGCCGTTTTCAGGTAGCCAAGGTCCCATGGCCACATGCAGACTAATCATGTTCCAACTATAAATTCAATATCTCACACATCTCACAAATGGTAAGTGATGAAGCTGGGCCTGAGCAGAATCATATTTTAACCTAGCATAACGTCAGAAAACAAAAATTTTCTGCTGAGCAATTGGCGGAAAAAAAGGAGCTCGAAAAAGGCAAGATCAATGCCTACAATGATCTCACAAATCAGGTAAACCAGTGCCGATTAGACGGCAAGAAAGACAAGGATGCCCTTGATCTGAACACGAAGCTTGTGAAGATCAATCCAGAATTCTATACAATGTGGAATTACAGACGTGAGATCCTCACAGGAGGCGTTCTACCTGGTTTGGAGTCTACTGAAGAGAGAGATGCCTTTCTAGATAGAGAACTCAAGTTTGTGCAAGAATGCATGATGAGGTTCCCTAAGACCTATTGGTTGTGGAATCATCGAAAATGGTGCCTGGAGGCTACTGCTAAACCAGATTGGGCCAAAGAGCTCGCTATGGTGACTTATGCATTGACAAAGGATGAGCGAAACTTTCACGCGTGGAATTACAGACGTTACGTACTGGCTAAGTACGAAGAGGATTTACCCAAGGAGCTCAGGGGTAATGTCAAATCACAGGAGCTCGATTTTACTGAGAAAAAGATCAACAAAAACTTCTCCAACTTCTCTGCTTGGCATCAAAGATCGAAGATAATTCCTCAACTGATGGAGGAGGTTCGGGAAGGCAAACAGAAAGATGAGGCGTTAGTCAAAAAGTTGAGTGATTCGAAGGGATTTTTCCAGCTTGAACTAGAATATGTCAAAAATGCAATCTTCATGGATCCCAATGATCAATCTGTGTGGCTCTATCTTCGATGGCTTCTGACTAAGCCTGGTATTATCTTCCCGAATATTTCAAATGAGGACCATCAGGACATCATTGAAAAGACCATAACCGAAGTCGAGGAATTGTACGAAGAGGAGAAGGATTGTCGTCATTGTATTTATTGGATAGTATTCTACACGATCATGTTGTATCAACTGAGAAACGAAACCATTCCCCCACAAACTGGTGAGAAGCTGACCAACCACATCAACGGGTTGAAAGAAAAAGATTCCCTGCGGAAAGGACATTACGAAGATTGGGAAGTTATGCTACGTGGCATATAATATATAATATATATAGTGTACAAATGTAATGCTCGTTATTTTACCTCTTCATCTTTACTCAACTGATGAATTTCCCAATCCAATACAAAACGAACAGTACCTTTCTCTGAACGCGATTTGTCTCTGATAAGACCCTTTGAAACAGCAAGCTCCTTCTCTGGATCCATAATGTGTTCTCCTTCTTTGACGGGAGTTTTCTCAACCTCTTTTGAAACAGCGATTCGCAACTGTGAGAAAACACTCTTAGCGAAGCCACGCTCGCCCAGGTTAGTAGTGTCCAGATAGATCATGTACATATCAAGTATATCAAGAAGCGAGTTGTTCACTGATGGGCGATCAGAATTATATTTTTCTGACTTAATGGGAAATATCTTCGTCTCATTGAGCAACTTGCCTGACAGAATTAAACAAGACAAAGCAATTGTGTGTGGCGGCCGTTTCATATGCATGTGGGTTCTATAAGTATCAATAGATATTGTCCATGCCAGTCGTGCTACTTCCTTAGAAGTTCCTAGATCTTTTGCGATCTTTATGATATATGGTTGTGGGTGTCTGATCCGAAAGTCAAAAGTGACTGTTTCAAGAATTTGTAACTCCAAAGTCATGATATTGGGTTTGCAGACGTCGAAAGGAATTGTCACAGCCTTGGAACTCGAATAAACCATGGCGTGCACATCGCGAGCCCGTTTAGAGGTGTCTTCGATCTTGCAGGCACAGATAACGCATCCTATGATCACCTCTTCTATGGTTCCTCCTAACGATCTGTTTAAAAGACAATAACGGGAGAAAAGGACCATGGCGGTTCCAAAAGTGCGAAGCGGTAGTTGTAATCTCTTGCATGTGACCTCCATTGCTTTAAAGACGATGTTGGATTGGGCCATGTACTGTGAATAAGTTGGGTATGCTGAGTGAGCCTGAATCTGTTGTACGGCGTTCTCATTGAGATACGGCTTCGACATAATAATGTCGGATGGGTATGATGACGACATGGTGGGGTTCAAGTGTAGTGCAAAAGAGAGATTTTGTAGTACTGCCAGTCTATGATAAAATTAAGTTTGATATCCTATGATATCTGCAACAGCTGAAGGGTTTGTTTGAGGACCCCTTGCTAAGTGTCAGCATCATGGTTTTATAGAACCCATAATAATTAATAAAAGAATCTAATTATCTGACTTAATACAATGCTAGATTTGATTACAACAAGAAATCGTTTTACCAACACGGGTAGTGGAGTTTGAAGTAATATGACTTGCCAATGTACTTGTTCTCATATTAATTCTTAATCTGATTATTGTGTGAAGCAAATTTGTAGCAATAAGACAAGTGTTCCTTTGGAATCAGAGGTCTATATATATGTATTGCTGGGCATAGTGCTTCGTTGAGGCCTTGGTGTATAAAAGTTTTCTGGTGGATGCAACATTGCATTTTTTTTGTTTCCAGGTTGGGTAAAGAACTCATAAGCAGCTTCACACTTTTACAAACAGATGATGGTACCACCTACAATAAATTTTCATTGAATAATTTTAATTTTACTTGTGCTATCATACAACTTAGTTCTGAGCCTTGATGAGAGCGTTGATGTTCTCCTCACGGTTACCAGTGGAACCACCCTCGATGAAGTGCTTGAACTTTCGTCGGACACCCCAGCCGCCGGAGGGGTTGGAGAGCTTGAAGGGCCACAGGAAGTTGGAAGCCTGCTTGAAGGCAGGGCCAACAGTGTAGATCTCGTGGATGAGATCCTCAATGCAGATGATACCGTACTTGCCGAGAGCCTCCTCAATGATGGCGTTATCGGAAAGAGGGATTCGCTGCTTGTTGACCTTACCGTAACCTCGCTTGTAGACGAGCTGTCGGACGGAAGCAAGGTTGGGGTAACCGAAAGCAACGTAGGGCTCGACAATTCGGAGGAGCTCAGCAGTGGCCTTGGTGATTCGGACGAAGACACCGTTGTTGATCTGGTGGAGTCGCAGGAGCTGGAGGACCTTTCGGGGCTTGGGGGCCATCTTGGAGATACCCTTGATTCGGACAACGAAAACAAGCTTGGGCTCGGCGGGGACGTAGAAGGTGCCGTTGAGCTTAGCCTCTCGTCGGAGTCGGATCTGCTCTCGCTCGGCCTCTCGGTACTCCTTCACGTACTTCTCAGCACGAGAGAAGATGACCTTGTCCTTCTCGGCGTTAGCGGCCTTCTTCTCGGCAGCGGCAGCCTCCTTGGCAGCTCGGATCTGGTCGGCGTTCTTTCGCTTCTTGAGGAGGGTCTCGGGGACGAGGACCTCATCCTTAGTGGGGACGGTACCAGCGGGCATTTTGTGATGTATGTTCGTAAGGTCAACGACTGAAGGAAAAGATTCAGAGATTGAAAATTTGAGTGTATGCAGCGGATTGGGAGGTTTGAGTTTGACCAAACCAGTCACGTGTTGTGACTGTCTTTTTACAATTTGGGTTGGTATGTCTAACGCTGTTGTTGTGGTTGTCTGTTCGATTTCGGAGGAATACCAATATTTGGCACATGGTCTCAGGATTATGGTTTGTTGGACTGAATACTGGGCATGTGTGGGTATCAAAATTGATACGAACTAATACTATTCTGGCAATTGTTTCCGACATAACCCCACAATACTCACATGGAGACCCACTACTATCCAACTTAACAAGTTACATTTAGTATCAATGGCCTATCAATTAAAATGCAAAAATGTTCGAAGACTCCTCTTTTCAGCATGCCACCTGTTTGCTTCTACAGTGAGGGTTTTGAGATATGATGTCTCGGACTCTCATCGCTTAAAATATGCGAAACCGTTTGTGTTAAAATAAGATGACAGTCATATATTCCCCTTCATGCATAATACTCAGCTGGTATTGCTTGGCAAACAAATGGCAATAAAACCACAGTCTAATAACAGTGTTACGTCTACAAAGAGCAAGAATATATACTATTTTCTGTGATAATGGTTGGCAGTGGATAAGCGAAAACAAAAAAGGCAGGAAACCTAACTAAAATTTCAACACTATCTTGTTTTGTTCTTTTTCGCATGCATTCAATTGATTACAAAATAATTATG
Organism: Yarrowia phangngaensis; assembly: GCA_900519005.1. NCBI lineage: Eukaryota > Fungi > Ascomycota > Dipodascomycetes > Dipodascales > Yarrowia > Yarrowia phangngaensis. The sequence continues at coordinate 1,649,006 of ULGR01000003.1, forward strand.
AAATAATTTTAAGTAATTGAAGTAAGTTAACGAGTTAAACATTGTTTAAGTGATCTTTTGTATTTTTCATGTTTTTCATTAAGCTTTCAAAACGGCTTCCTTGATACTCTCCATGAAAGTTAGTAAAAGTGGGGATTTCTTGAAAGTTAAACTATACTCTTGCGATAACTGATGTAAGCATAGTGCGGACTAATGAATTTGCTATTTGATTTTTATAGATACCAGGATAGCCAACTCAACCTCTATACGCGCTCTTTAAATAGATACCCTCACATTTATGCGCCTCAGGAACAAACATGACCTAGCGCATTGAAATTCTAAGTTCAAACCCAGTCTGAGCCCCAATGTCAATACCATGGAAACACAGCCACTCTGTAGAACCAACTACACCTAGAACTGCTAGTATTGGTACTTGTTCTAGTGCAGTGATTGTCAGACGCAGTCGCAATAGAAGCGATTATTTAAGCTATCAGATATTAAAGGGGGTAAGGGTTGGCTTCATGTTTTGGCAATTCTTGCAATGTACTATTCATCTTGTCATGTTACAGTCTCACTCGATCTCACCCTCCAGGTCACCCCTAGCACTAACCACTATTCTTATCATGTTTAGGTTCAAAGATAGATTTGACTGTTCAAACATGTTGTCATGGGAAAGAGTCGTAGGAAGAGGAAGCGTGATACAAGAATTTAGTATTAAAAAAAGCATTAACAGGACCTAATTTTTAGGTTAGTGGGCGTGAAATTCAATTACCAACAATTTGTCAATCTGTTACTGAACAAGGACACTTGATTCTGCAGACAACAAGACAATTGTTCTGTAGTAGAAGCAGATACATCGTAGCTGATCACTGGTTCATTAGATGTCCTTTTTCTTTTTTGGTTATAATTATTATCGTCTTTTTTTTGACGATTAAACTTCTCTTTCATCATGACAGCATACTTCGGCTTTCTCTAGTTATTTCTTGTGGAGTGGAATTAGTTTATTTTTCTATGATAGTTCAAGCACTTTTATCTGCGTCCTCACAAACTGTATGTGAAACAATCTTAAATTACCTAGGATAGACGTAGAAAGGTAAAATTCATGCAATAAAGTATAATGTTGAGAGTGGGAATCTGTACAGCAGGCATTGACACAAAGGTCAGAGTTACCACTTACTAATACTTTGCCTATTTACTAATCGAAATACTGACATCAACCATACCCAAAGCTTTTGGCCACAACACCAGACCAGCTTCTGACTTGCAACAGCCTCTACTCTGTTGGCATCCATTTGACACCACAAATCACCTCACTTCTCACATTTGATCTGCGCAGCAAGGGTTCTTCAACGACTCAAAGCGGTCTTATGGAAATGACCATAGATGGAAGTCGCAATGTGCGCCGGAAGGTTGCTCGCCGAAGTGACTCGTCAGAATTACTTCAAAAGCAAGAACCTGACCTCCTGACGCATATGTACAATATTCGCAATGGTGGAGACCCATTGACAGATGTACTGAACAACACCGAGAGTGATCACTCAAACCTATTGACATCGCCAGAGACATCTGTGTCTACTGGGTCAACCTCCTTGATCGATCAACAACAGAATTTTAACCCCAGCAACTCAAACGACACAACTAAGTCAACTCCAAACTCCAACACAATCGCACACGGCAGCAACGCCAACAATCCCAGCGCCAACAATCCCAACGCCAACGCGGATATGAGATCCCAAGACTCACCGTTGCCGGCAACTTCTGCGCCGTCGTCAGCATCGCGTAAACGAAAAGCTCCAATGGCTTCTTCAGAGGAAATCGATGCGGAGTTGCGGAGGGCAGCAGAAAAGCTGGTCCCATTACCAATAGAGGATATTGTGGAGACAGTAAGAAGGCATGACTCCCCGGCAGGACGAGGAAATGGTAATGAACGTAATAAGCAAACCTTTGGCATGGCATGGCTGATGAAGTATTGCGAACTCAATGAGCAGTCATCGGTGTTACGGTCACGGATCTACGCCCGTTACGTCACCATGTGTTCACAATACAATGTGCGTCCCATGAATCCCGCATCATTTGGAAAACTTGTAAGAGTCATCTATCCAGATCTTACCACTCGTCGTTTGGGAGTCCGTGGTCAAAGCAAGTATCACTATTGCGGGATTCGGCTTACTGGAGAAGCTGAAGAGGTTTCCGCTCCCGGCTCTCCCAGCCGAGCATATACCCCTGAGTTGACGCCTTTCGACTCGCCGTATGGATATAGGAGTAAAGCTGAGACGCCAGATTACGGCCTGGGTCTCACATCAATGATGGTTCCACAGCCAGGGTCTCCACATCAACAAAATCACCACCACGACCACCAACAGCATCAACAACTGCAACAGCATGTGCAACATCAACAACTCCCTCATCATATTCAACAGCATCAGCATCTCCAACAGCAGCAACACTTACAACAGCTTCAGCAGCAGCAACAGCGCCAGCATACACACATGATTGGAGTCGGAACTCCTAACCATCAGGTCACTGACCTTCGGTTTGTATCTAACCTCACTGAGGTCTCTTTGGCAGAAGGATACGACTCGTTGATGCTTCCAGCAATGGAACCTTTCCTACCTCTTGGGACGGATGGTGATACTGCTGCAACACTGGCAGCTCTCTATAAAGCGCATTGCCAATCACTGGTAGAGTCATTACGTTTCATGCATATCAGGAAATTTCTACATATACATGGTGCGTTCATTGGTGGCTTGACATCTACTGTTCAAAAGCTATATCGTCATGAATCTTTGCATCCATGGGTTGCGAAGGCCGACTGGATCATGTATAAGGAGATGGTTCAGATGTTGTCCCCCCTTGCTCTACAGGAGATTCCACCCCAAGTCTTGTCAGGGCTTAAAAGCCTTTCTCAGTACTTGCCAGAATATTTGCAATCTTCATTGGGTAAATCCCCACCAGGGTTCATTGAGACCAAGCTCAGACCGGCGCGAGCCTTTGCATCCTTGTTGATGCGTCTTGTACGAGTGTCGGAGCTAGCCCTTAATGCTGGAAAGCTACTCGCATCAGATCATGACAGGGCTGTTATGAAGAATGACTGGATCAAATACGTTGACAGCGCGCTGATTGTAGCTCGGGATGTGCCTTGTTCATCACAGGAAGTGACCAAGATCTTAGATGTGGATTTACCACAACTTCTTGATTATAAAGATGGGGTGGCGTCCGCTATTGTGGAACACTGGGCTATGTATCTCATGACGCTACAATCTCGTTTCACAGCTGTACATCCACATATGTTTTTGCTCTACATGAATGCAGTGTTTACGGCGGCGCTACGAGAGATTTTTCTCAATGGAGGAGATGGCTTTGGAGCTTGGATGGTGGTACGATGTTGGGTGGATGAGTGGATGGGATGGACCGCAGAACAAGGCATGTTCCTATCAACAGACCAAAAGAACATAAACAAGCATGAAAATTCTGAAGATGGAAACAACGACAATCCTGCCAAGTTTCTCGACATGAATGTGGGTTTGGTTAAACCCACTCATAAGGATGCATAAGTACTGTAAATTATTCGTTATTTTATTATCGGTTTGTGTAACTACTGTAGCAACTGTGGCTTATTGACGCTAATACAGTCACTTCACATAACTCAATACAATAGATATCAATTAAATCCTGAATAAATTACAGCCATGGCACATGAGCACACAACTACACTTAGAGAAGCTGCACAGCAACACCAGCAGCTAGGGCAACACCAATTGCGGCCTTGAGAGAGTTGGAACCAGAGCTCTGGTCTCCAGTAGTAGCAGTTGAAGAAGCTACACTGGTAGCGGTACCAGAGGTGGCAGAGGCCGATTTGCTGGCAGATCCGGAAGCAGAAGCAGAGCCTGACTTGGTGGCAGAACCAGACGACTCAGACTTCTCAGATCCAGACTTAGTGCCAGAGGCAGATCCTGAGGCAGACCCAGACTTGGAGCCGGATTCAGATTCAGACTGGGCGGCAGATCCAGAAGCACCAGAAGTGGCAGCTGCGGAAGTAGCAGAGCCGGATTCTGTAGTGACAGCGGCTGCTTTAGCAGTCTTGCTGTTGTTAGACCAAGTGTAGGCAGAGGGGGCAGCCTCAGTAGCACCGGAAGCAGAGGCCACAAGACCATGAGCATTAGGGTTGTTGATCTGGTTTTGAAGTGCAACATCTCGATCAGTCACAGTGAAAGGAGGAGAATAGTTGGTATTTTCACCATTGAAAGTGTAGATCTGAATGGAGTAGTCACTTCCAGGCTTAAGATCGTAAGGAACAGCCCAAACAAATTTTCCGTCGTTAGCATTGCCAGGAGTGATCTCCTGGACAACCTTACCGTCCTTAAGCAGGTTCAAGCCAACTGCCTGGATTGCGGGATCGGCAACCCAAGTGATGTAGAAGTTCTCACCAGGAGAGATTTGGGTGCCAGCGGTGGGAGAAGAGATGGGGTTTTGGAAGTCAGACACCTTCTCGTCAGCAGCAGCCAAGACAGCGAGGGAAAGGAGAGCAATGTGGGTTACCTTCATGTTGTTTTTGAGTGTAAAGAACTGAATATGTTAGTTAGATTTCCATCATGGTGGGAATTTGGTGGTCTATATATAGCTGGCGGACAGGGAGTCACACTAGTGCATTGCATAATTATTGCAGTTTGGCATTGCATACAGTTTCTGTGGGGGTGTGTGGGCCGTCTCAACAATGGAAATCTCAGATTTGCTAGGGTCACGATACAAGTAAGACCAAACCGAAAGGTTAGCTGTGGAATTTCTGAAAAATTTTGTACTGTCCTCGGTTTATCTCGAATTACTATTCAACGAAAGCTGAATGCTCATTTGTCAGATGTGAAAAATGATCGCATTTACCAACTTTTAGAATGCGAGTTATTACTGCTGAGACGCGAGTATCCTAATTCGGTAACAGGAAATCACGTCTTACCTGCAAAACGTGCCTTACGCTGTAGCGTGATTCCAGCTCATGATGGTAAATAAACAACCAGCACTACTAAATGTTTCAAAAGATTGCCCCAATTAGAAAGTAGAACACGTTTTTGGTTGACACTCTATCTATTTTAGGGAACCTTGCAGCTCTTTACAAGCCCGGCGGCCTAGTAGAAGGTTCTCACATTTGCAGGGAGTGAAACTGTACACAGTCTAAAAATAGGCTTGCAGCTGTAGTGCAGGTGATTAACCTGAACGAAGGGTTGATGTCATATTGAACAAGCCATAAATAGAATACGACCAGTTCGGAGGATGAATTGGTTTCGTGTGCGCCAGATTCAGAAAAATACTCCCAAGTTTGGTAGTTTCAAAAGCAAAAGCCAGAGCAGTCTTATGTACGATCGCAATGTGAAACCAGGCTCAGGGGTTAAGGCAGCAGCATATGGACACTTTTCGTAACCAAAACTGCACAAGAACTCTAGTATGTTAGTTGCAGCCAATGTGAAGTTACGCATTCTGTCTCTATAAAACTCAGCAAAAGTTGCTACTGTTATTTTAAAAACCTTCAATAGGCATAACAAGTATCTGCTTGATGATTCAAGAACGTGTCAGTTAGAATATTGGAAGTAGTAGCCATTGATACTCTCTACAGACTAGACTTAATCCTGAGACATTACTAAATCAATAGTCATAACAACTTGCGACCAAAAACAGAACATGTCTCCACTGATTTATGCAAACATGTAGCTTAAATCATTTCAGGTCTTCGAACCTTCCAGTTCTGAGGCTCGGATTGAACCCTGTCATAAACCAAAAAAGTGTCCTGTTTCCTATCTGCTCTATGTTTGGTAGTCTTCCTGTTTTAATGTAGGAGTTCAACTCCATTTACACTTTCCTGTATCAGTTCAGTACCAATTCAGACGCGTATACAGTATGGTGTGAATTCTTTGTTTCATGTTTCAACTCCAGACCTAGTTATGGTTCCTGGTACCAACCCTATTGTGGGTTTTCCGGCTTAGGAAGACTGCCCATGATAGAGTTCGGTCAACAACCAACAGGTTTGCATTCGTACCCATGAGCCACTTTTGTACTATTTCAGAACCATGCTTTTTATTAAATAATATATCAAAAACGCTAAGCGCATTATGCCGTATCAGTTTGCGTTTGTACCTTACTCAAGCACCAGCATGTCTATCAGAGTTACAGTTTTATTATGGTCTTCTGAACCTCACCTGCTACACAAAATTGCTTCACAATACCAACCGTGATACCAGACGCGTTACCAAGTTACAGGATACCAATTATACGATACCAATTTTTTTTGCGGTAGCATCCGCTTGATACCATCGCAGACACCCCATAATACAAGCCTCAGTTGTTAACATGGCGAAACCGCTAAATGTTTTAAACCCGTATGACGGACCAGCCAAACGAGGTGTAGCTGCAACCGCTCGCTACAATCCAGGTGATATCATCCATTCCTTCGAGCCTCTTATCGCTGTGCCTCTTACTGCTAATCTTCTTTTTGATCCAAACGCACCTGGCACTGTTGAGGTTGAACAGACGCCTAGTAGCGAACGTTCATCGGGGACTTGCGGATATTGTTTAGAGCTGTACTCTGCAGCTAGAATATTTGTGTGTCGCCGGTGCAATTTGATGTCTTATTGCTCAGAGTTGTGTTGCAAATTAGACAAATTCCACATAACAGAGTGTCGACGTATCTGTAGGCCAAAGAAATTGATTATGACAGGGTTTTTCAGGGCTCTCTATCATGTTTTATGGCTTGTGGACAAGCATAACTACTTTGCGAATTTTGCACAGCTGACACACCATACCAACGACACCCGCTGGGACTCCCTAACTAGCTTTCACACCGCAGCCGAAGCTCTTATAGCCCGGGGCGCATCGCGCGGATTCTCAATCGAAAGGATTGTTGAATATGCTGGCATGCTATTCGTCAATCAGTACACTCGTTGTGACGATGCAGGCCGGCAGGTGGGCTACATTTTTGACCCATCTCTATCTCTTATAAACCATAGCTGTGTGCCAAACACATATCTTCTTTTCCGAGGGACCACAGTACATCTTGTGTGTTGGCGGCCCATTGATGTTGGTGAAGAAGTTTTTCTATCCTACTCTCAATTCATGCGCCCTACCCCACAGCGACGAACAGAACTGTTTATGCACTTTCGATTCTGGTGTGAATGTTCTGTCTGCGCTTCGAATGGTGCAAGTACCCCTATAAACACATCGCGTGTTTACAATGTGGGAGGGGAGTTAGTCTTCGACACTTTTCACTGTCATGTCCCCAAACTATTTCTCAAAGTCTGAATAGCCTTCCTTATGAAGATGCTTCTACGTTACAGCTTCTTTCATGTAGATGTGTGAAGAACATATGTGATGGTGTTTTGAAAGCTCTTTTGACATTATTGGCCCATTCAGAGAGGCATTTTAGCGCTCCAGATTTCAAGCAGCTCCTGGGCTTTGTACTTGGTCGTTTCAGTAAAGTGCAAGAACCAGAGAAACGTAGAAAGTGCGTCGAAGTTGTGAATCAAGTGAGCAGATCTGCTCTTCTCACAATGAGACTCTGCTTGGGTTTAATGGTCCAATCACTGGTGATGCCCATGGATTCAGATTTGATGGTGTTCCTGGATAATTTGCGACGTCTCCACGAGCAGGAAGATACTCCTGTACATTCCCCACAACACAGAATAGCTCATCTAAAATCAGTCGTCTCGTTGGTGCTTATGGAGCATTTGATGGAATTGCGGTACTGTCGAGTGTTGCCATCGCCTTGTCACCCTGTTGTGTCTATCAGTCTCTTCATGTTAGGAACCCATATGCAGGCTTTAGCATTTCGCGCTCAAGACGGTGGTAATGATTTCTTTCCCAATGAGGTGCTACGTTCAATGATAAATCTCGCCTATGCTCTGTTAAAGTCATCACATGAGGAACTCCTTGTGACTCATCCAGGAAGTCCATTTATCAATCAATCGTTGTTACTGCTCGATGGTTTACAAAACATGCGAGGGCCACTGAGACTGCACGGAAGTCAAGTGGTAGGCTCTAGAGGTTTAGATGTTGATTTTTCCGTTTTCTATGGTTTTCTTATCAATTATCTTACCATCCCCAAAGAATTAGGTGAGATAATGTCTGAAGTCAGCCATATGCTAGATTTCACGACAGAGATTAATACCATCAAGGCTAAGCTGAAGCGGTGGTATTTTCCTACGTGATGGCTGTGATGCCAACTAGAAAGATATGTTTACCAAGGTGTCTAGTAGTGATAATTAAATACACAGCAGATGTTAGATGAGGACTCTATTACACATCATTGAGAGCCACAGAAAGGGCACCCTTATGATGACCGCTGTATTGTCGAATGATTTGGCCTGATGCCAATTCCCACAGTCTCACATAATGATCCGAGCTGGCGGTGACTAAGTATGCTGAATCCGCACTAAATGCACAATCCCAAACCCACCTTTGGTGCCCTGTTAACGTTGTTTCTAGAGAAAATCCGTTCTTGATGGACCATATTCGAGCAGTGTTATCGGCTGAACAAGTAGCTAGATGCTTGACATCCGGAGACAGTAACACTTTGGTTATATACTTTGAGTGGGATCTGAACTTTGTGATGGGGTGGAGCGAGGTCACGTCGCGAGTATTATGCATTTTCCAAACGTAGCAATTCCCTTTATTATTTCCCGCCACCAACATTGAGCCGTCAGAGGCTACGGAGACTGACCTTACTGGAACATCCTCCTCTGGGATGAGTTGGTGGGTGCAGGTGTTTTCACCAAGATCCCATATTCGAATGTTACCCTCCTGATCACATGAAATAATTTCTCCTTGGTTTGGATGAATCACCACATCATTTACTGGACACCTGTGTTTGTAGTTTCGTTGGACTGTGGCAGTCCTCATATCCCACACCTTGACAGTTCCATCTTCTGAGGATGTAACCATCCACTTGCCATCGTATTGGAACGCCAGAGCCGTGACATTTCCTGTGTGTCCCTCAAATGTCATAACCGCCTTGGGGTTGTTGGATCGAATATCGTAGAGTCGAACAGTATTTCCTCCAGCCGCAGCTAGGAACCGTTTATCAGGTGTTATCGCCAATCGATTCACCTGCGAATCGGGATGCTGGATAGTTCTAGAACAAATGCCACTCAATGCTTCCCAGAATTTGATGGTGTTATCATAACTTGACGAGCAAAGAATGACAGACATGTCCGAATCCGCAGGGGCCATCTGTTGCTGCGGTTGAACCTGGCCCTGTGGTTGTGAAGGTTGTTGTTGGTGAGCAGTCTGCTGCTGCTGTTGTTGTGCTTGTGATTGATTATTCTCTTCTGCTCCCATAATGGTCTCGTGATGGGGGTCCCTAACTCGACTCGTTGAACTCCCTGAGCTCGTACTCAGATTGGGAGTACAGTTGTATCACGTGATATACTTTTAACTAAAAATGGAAATCCAGTCACGTGAAATTCTAAAGATATGGTTAGAGTTTTTGTTCCCAACCTTATCTTGGCGAATACACTAGAAGGTTCACCACTAATCTCGAATTATCCAGAAACCTTCAAAGCTATTATGGAATTAGCTTTGGGTAATACTTAAGGCGCAACCTCACCACTTTTTGAAGCCTCCCACTGATCACATACATTCAAACTAACCACACAATGGTAAAAGAAACAAAGCTATATGACGCCTTGGGTGTGTCTTCTGGTGCATCTGATGCGGACATCAAAAAGGGCTATCGAAAGGCTGCACTAAAATACCACCCCGACAAGGCCGGTGGAAACGAAGAGAAGTTCAAGGAAATTTCGGAAGCATACGACATTCTTTCTGACAAAGATAAGAGAGAGATTTACGACCAATATGGACTCGAGGCTGCTCGAAAGGGCGGTGTCCCCATGCCGGAGCCTGGTCAGGGAGGTTTCCCTGGTGGTGGAGCTGGTGCTGGTGGCTTCCCTGGAGGTGGCTTCTCTGCGGGAGGTGGTCCTCAGACTTTCCACTTCACTTCAGGAGGCCCCGGTGGTGGAGGCTTCAATGGATTCTCGGCTGGTGATGCTTTTAACATTTTCAACAGCTTTGGCCAGGCAGGAGGATTTGATGACGAGGGAGATGACTATGGAGGATTCGCGAATCTCTTCGGTGGCCGAGCTGGCCGTGCTGGCCGTGCAGGTGGCATGGGTGGAATGGGTGGAATGGGTGGAATGGGTGGAATGCCAGGTGGAATGCCACGACACCGATCGCCTGAGCGAACCCAAGTTACTGTTAAAATGCCTGTGTCTCTGGAAGACCTGTGCACTGGAGCTACTAAGAAGATGAAGATTACCCGAAAGGGACCTTCTGGTCAGACAGAAGAAAAGGTTTTGACTGTGAACATCAAGCCTGGATGGAAGGCTGGAACCAAGCTAACCTTTGCTGGCGAGGGTGACTCCCAGCCCAATGGCGGACAGCAAGATGTGGTTTTTGTTATTGAGGAGAAGCCCAACGCTGTGTTTACACGAGAAGGTGACGACCTTAAGATGTCCATCCGATTGACATTAAAGGAGGCTCTGTGTGGCTTCACAAAGATCATCGAAACCTTGGAGGGCAAGAAGCTCAAGATTGAACAGAGACTGCCTATCAACCCTGGACACATTATTACCTACCCCAACTATGGTATGCCTATTTCTAAGAGACCGGGCGAGAGAGGTCGACTTATTATCACTATCAAGGTTGACTTCCCTAGCCAACTCACTGATGCCCAAAGAATGGCCATTGAGGACAACTTTTGATAGAACTAACTTATTTCAATATATCTTTTGAAGCAGTACGCTTCCCATTTCATTAAATTTGATTGGATATTGGCATGTAGTTTGATCACCAGTATTTTATTTGTAGTTCACAATCCTGGTGTGCTGTCGTTTTGCTAATTTTACCATCTGCGAATGAGTACAGTACGAAATAATAACATAATTTACATGCAGAAATAGACTAATCCTTGCTCTTCTTCTTCTTCTTCTTCTTCTCAGCTGCTTCATCGTCAGAGTCCTCAGCCTTTCGCTTCTTCTCTTTCTTTTCCTTCTTTTCCTTCTTCTCCTTCTTTTCCTTCTTCTCCTTCTTCTCCTTCTTTTCCTTCTTCTCCTTCTTCTCAGTCTCCTCCTCGGAATCAGAGTCAGCAGCCATGGAAACATCGGCAACAGAAGTGTCGGCCTCCATCTTAGGGGTCTCCTTGGGAGGCTCAACAGCGGTAGCAGGCTTAACAACAGGCTCGTCCTCTGTGTGGTCAACGTAGCTCTTCTTCCAGTTATCAGGAGTGTTCTCGTTGGGTCGACCGTACTTGTCGAGCTTACCATCGGCCTTGAGCTTCTTCTTCTCGCTGGCAACGGGTCCAAGACCCCATCGTCGAGGGTAGGTATCTCTCTCCATGATGCACCGCTTGATTCGGGAAACAACACCGTGGTCACAAGAAGCAAGGTCCACAGTAGTCATTTGTGCGATACCAAGTGCGATGGCCTCACCCTTAGTGGTAATGAGGACAACCTCATCTTCAAGCTCGATGCCCTCCTCATATCGGAGAACACCGGGAAGCATGAGCTTGGCTCCGTAGCAGACAGAGTTGACAGCAGAGTCCTTGACCACGATTCGCTTGTATCCGAGCAACAGAGACTCCAAAGGACGGATGCATCGTCGAAGGTAGGACTCGTCCTTGGTGTTGTCGTAGAGCCACTGGGCATCAAGGATGTCGTGCAAAGTCACCATACCATCGGATTCATCGAGAGCACCAGATCGCACTCGTCGCAGCTCCTGCATGTGACCACCAACACCAAGAAGCATACCCAGATGAACACAGAGAGTTCGCATGTAAGTACCGGCCTCACAAGAAGCCCAGAAGACACCGAGGTGTCGGTCATTGTCGAACTCAATCAGCTTGGAGTCGTAGATAGTTCGGACTCGGAGCTGTCGCTTGACGGCAGAAATAAGAGGGGGTCGCTGGAAAAGAGCACCTGTGAGGTTCTCAAGACCTCGACCCATCTCCTTCTCGTCTTTAAGAGCGTCATGCAGTCGCACGATACACACGTACTCCTTACCAGCACCTTGCTGAGACTTGACAAGTCGGGTGGCTCGGTCAATGCAGACAATCAGACAACCAGTAACCTTAGGATCCAAGGTACCAGAGTGACCAGTCTTTTCACATCGTAGGATTCTCTTGATCCAGGCGACGACCTCGTGGGAAGAGGGGTTAGAGGGCTTGTCGAGGTTGATAACACCAGAGGCAATGTATGACTTCAGGTCTCGCTTGAGGGGAGAACAACCGTTAGGAATGGGGGTGTAGTGACCGGACCGAACAAGGAGCTTGTCGTAGTTTTTCAGAAGAAGGGGCCATTCGGAAGTGTCGGCAGAGGGGCCAACATTCTCAGGCTTAATGAGATAGTCTGTTTGTTCCTGAACGGCTGCAGACATGTCGAGGTGTGTTGCTTGTCGATATGTGAGAAGCTCAATTTTTTTCACCACAACTGAAATTTTGTCAATAAAGTTTAACTGGTGTTACCCTGTAGTTGGATATGAAGACTAGAAAGATAGACCAGCAGAATAAAAGAATGAAGTTTATCAAGTCACTGAAGAGGGGGGAAAAAATAGGGAAAAAAAAAAAAAAAAAAAAGGGGGAAAAAAAAGTTATATATTAAATAAAGCGTTAGGTAAGCGTTGATGAAAATGTGACAAACTTCTAGTGGTTCTTTACGCTTCATTCGTAGATTATTGACGATGAAGTTCAACCGTTGATTGTAGCATCTAACTGGACCACATATGTCAGGTATAGAAATCGTCCCTGTTTAATTTTTTTTTTTGTTACTGTGCATTCAACAGTCTGATTATTAAGCATAGTTTGACTTGCATATACTAACTGCTAGAAAAGAAGACGATATGCTGACTAACACATCCCTCATGGTTCACTACAAATACCGGTGCTGCAGATGCGACAAGAGAATCAACAAAGACAGCACCAAAGACTTTTCGGCTAGCCACTTGCAAAGTTCCAATCGCTCTCTCCTGCCCATTACATATCCTCTGCTCCTGCACAGCTAAGATGCATGTTGAAGTGCCGTATGTACAATCAATCTCAGATTTTAAAGGTATTGCCGAACCCCAGACTTTATAAACCTCAACCTTTCTTTCTCTTACATACAGACTAGAAAAGTACGAAAAAAATGAGCTCAAGCCAATATCCCGCCAAGTCCCATGCTCTCAAAGCGGCCAAGCACCTCGAGGAGTCTGAAAGCACTTCTGATGCACTCTGGTACATCGAGGCAGCTAAGACGACCCTATGGCCTCACTCTGACCAGAATGTCCCTCTTCGACAGCATCGATACTTCTACTACCTGTCAGGATATGAAGCACCAGATGCTATCGTTACATACTCACCTAAGGAAGATAAGATCACTCTGTACATCCCCGAGATCGATGATGAAGAAGTCATGTGGAGCGGTCTGCCTCTCTCTCCAGAGCAGATCAGGGAAGTTTCTGATGTGGATGAAATCAAGTACATGAACCACCTTGAGGCTGATCTCAACGGCAAGACTCTAATTGGAGTAGAGACTTATGATACCCGTCCTGCCGTAAGCAAATCTCAACCTCTTCTCGATGCGCTAGACGAGGCCCGAGCTATCAAGGATGATTTTGAGCTAGCTCTTATGCGACACGCATCAAAGATCACAGACAACTCTCACATGGCTGTCATGTCTGCTCTGCCAATTGAAAAGAATGAGGGCCACATCCACGCCGAGTTTATTTACCATTCCATCCGACAGGGCTCCAAGAACCAGTCATATGACCCCATCTGCTGTGCTGGTACTTCCGCAGGAACCCTTCATTACGTCAAGAATGACCTTCCTCTCGACAACAAGCTGCTTGTCCTCATCGATGCTGGTGCCGAGTGGAAGAACTACGCCTCTGATGTGACTCGATGCTTCCCCATCAATGGAGAATGGACTAAAGAATGCAGAGAGATCTACGAGGCAGTTCTAGATATGCAGACACAATGTATCGAAAAGGTCAAGCCTGGTGTCAACTACGAGGATCTCCATCGAGATGCCCACCGAATTCTTATCCGACATTTGCTGCGACTCGGCATTTTCACTAATGGTACAGAGGACGAAATCTTCGACTCCAGAATCTCTTGTGGATTCCTTCCTCACGGACTTGGTCATATGCTTGGTATGGACACTCACGATACTGCAGGTAGACCCAACTATGCAGACGAGGACCCCATGTACCGATACCTTCGTCTCCGACGAACCCTCAAGGAAAACATGGTCCTGACCATCGAACCTGGTTGTTACTTCAACAAGTATCTTCTGGACCACTTCATCCAGCCCGAACAAGAAAAGTTCCTTGATCGAGCAGTTCTCGAGAAGTACTGGACCGTTGGTGGTGTTCGAATTGAGGACGATATTCGTGTAACTGCTGATGGCTACGAGAACCTTACGAAGATGCCCAAGGATGCCGATGAGGTTTCCAAGATTGTCAAGGATGGTATTGCCAAGGGCCGGAAGCACTTCCACTGCATTGTTTAAGTAAATACAAAACAGCCACCATATTCAGAGCGAAAGGGCTGAGAGAACTAAAATATAAGTGAACAATATTCAATAAACTATAAACCATACTTCGGTGTATCATCGCCTATGCATGGCTATCAATGTGTCGGAGAGCCTCTTCAATGGAGTTATAGTAGACGGCATTTTCATCAGCCACCATATCACTAATGCCTGATTTCTCCAATAGTTGCCTAATCTTGTGATCGTTGGGTACACGAGTGAAGTACACCTCAAGACCACGAGCCTTGTAGCGGGACACAATCTCCATCAGAATTTGTGCTGCACTCACGTCAATCTGAGTCATGCCATTGAGGTCGAAAATGATAAACTGACACATGTCATCTCCTCTAATTCGAGGATGAGATGGATGAACCTTCATAGATCCATAGAGTTCCAGTCTTCCAAGACGTGTTCTCAAGTCTCCAGTGTTGGCAAACGTGAGCGGCTCAGGAATCTTGACGATGAGACATCCATGAATGTCCTCAAGTTCAGAGACGGTGCCATCTTCATTGTCCACACTAAGATCCGCATTAAAAAACTCATTGGTTCCGGGCTTTCGTGCTAGAATTTGAATTCGGGGCCGAGTAGCATGGTGAATGACTCGAACAACAGAAAGACCAACTCCCACAGCAATACCAGTTTCAACCGACCAGAAAATGGTGGTGGACAAAGTGAGGAAAAGTGTGAAAAGCTCTTGATATCCTCCTACCTTCCAGTAGAAAGCGATATCTCCAGGGGCTTCTTCCAAGAGTGAGAGACCGACCACTGTGATGACTGCAGAGAGCACACAGGATGGTAAATAAAAGAAGTAGGGCATCAAATAAGCAGTACACAAGAGTGTAATGATCGCCAGGACCGCCGAGGACATTTGAGTAGTTGCACCAGACAATGCGTTAATTTTGGATCGCCCATATCCTCCAAATGCTGGTAGAGCGCAAACAAGTGAACCAAAGAAATTACACAGACCCAGCGCAACCAACTCTCGGTTGGTAGAGACTGCAACATCAAAGGTGGAGCCTAGGGATTTGGCCGCGATGGTGGATTCAAAGAAACCAAGCACAGCTAGAATAAAAGAGGTTGAGAAGGTGGCTTTGAAATCAGTCCAAGTGGAAGGGGTGAGAGGGAAACGAAGGTGCAACTTACCAGGGTTTACCTTTCCAAGCACCAGAACACCTTCTCTATCCCAATCAAAGACATCAGTGAGAATGGTGCTGACAACTACTACAATAAGAATTTCAGGAACAAATAAGACCCATGGAATCTTTCTTTGTAGTCTCTTCTTCATTTGTCTTAGGATAACCAACACAACCAGCGCCGTGAGTCCGATCGCTGCGGTTAAGCCATGTGCCTTATGCCAATGTGTACAGACAAATATAAACTTGGAAAATGTTGTCTCATTGTCGGGGGACAGCTCGGCAAACAGTCCGTTTAGCTTTAGCAGGCCCAAGCTTTGATCAATGCACATGACAATACCCACAGCTGAGATGAAGCCTCTAAGCAGAGCTCGAGAGAGTACCGAATCGAGAAATCCGAATCTAACAAGACCTGCAAATAACAGAATAGCACCTGTAGCACCTGCAATGATTCCATTAGCTTCAATAGGTTTGATGGTACCGTCATGTTCGGGTTGCAGATAGGGTTTTAAAGCATGGCCAACCACTAGAGAAATTGCTGCCTCTGGGCCTACAATCATTTGAGGCACAGATCCAAAAATCGAGTAGACTAACGGAGGGATAGCAAGGGCGTACAGACCTGCTACAGCAGGAAGATGAGCCAAAGAAGTGGCGTATGACATGGACAAGGGGATCTGGAATGATGCTAAGGAGACCCCCGCGCAAAAGTCGCCCCAGAACTTAGTGGCAGTATATTGGGGAATCCACTCCATGGAGGGGATATAATAAGCCCAGTAAGACTTCATTTTCGGTCGTAAAGGCTTTGAGTTAGGCGGAGGCACCACCCGTTGAAAGCCCTCGTCATTTCCAGGCGAAGAAGGCGGTTTGACCGAGTTGCTGCTGGAAATGTGTCTGATGAGGTTTGGACGTAGTGTTGGTGTCCCTGGTCTTGGTGGTGTATGTATCTCCCCTATTGTTACCTTGTGTAACAACGGGGTGTTTTCACCTGACATGGTTGTTTGGAAGTGAAGTCTCGTAACTATACAATTGTAGCTAACCGAAGTAGTTCAGCGGTGGCAAAACAGGTACCTATCGAGAAGAAATGATTCCTTGTTTTCTTTTCCCCTCTGCTGGCATGAAAAACGTGGTGTGGACTGCTTGAAATAACTCCTCATTCTAAGTTTGATGCAAGCCAGAAGCTTAACCTCTAGTTGCATACGTGATTAACACTGTGCTGATACTGTATGGTGATTAAGGCGTTCCAAGGTTAGGGTTCATTTGGAGATGTTTCATGGATACTGGTGATCTCGAGGTATTATATTGCACTCGACGTGTAAAGCTGAGTATTTCGTAGTTACTTTTCGATCTCGAAATTTGCAAAACTGTATCTACTTCATCGCTCTCTAATCGGCATGTAGTGATAGCCATATGACCTCACCAGTCCCCGGCCAGAAATAGAAAACGACCCTCATCAAGTGCAATATTATTTGATGACGTCAGGATCAAGTTTGGAGTCAAGAAATGAGACACTGAACGCACTGACCCTATGATATAAGTCCAACTTCTCAAATGTGAGTCGGCAACGTTAATGTGAACGTAAACCTTGATTACGTAGACTGGAACAATCTTACATCTACATACTTAGAGAGAGGAAAACACACAGGTTCATCATGTCATATATCATAAGTCGTTAATCATATATCTAAGCCTTGACCTTCTCTGTAAGCTCAGGAACGGCATCAAAGAGATCAGCGACAAGACCAACATCGGCGACCTCGAAGATGGGAGCATCAGCGTCCTTGTTAATAGCAGCAATGACCTTGGAGTCCTTCATACCAGCAAGGTGTTGGATAGCTCCGGAGATACCAACGGCAATGTAAAGCTCAGGGGCAACAACCTTTCCGGTTTGGCCAACCTGCAGTGAGTTGTCAGCGAAGCCAGAGTCGACAGCAGCTCGAGAAGCACCAACAGCAGCTCCAAGGGCATCAGCCAGAGGGAACATAATCTTGTCAAAGTTCTCCTTGTTCTTGAGACCTCGGCCACCAGAGACAACCTTCTTGGCACCTCCAAGATCAGGTCGCTCGGACTTGGTGAGTTCCTCAGAGAGCCACTCGGACTGAGCCTCAGAGGCGGGGTCCTTGGCATCAGCAACAGCACCAGATCCTCCCTCGAGCTCAGCAGCGGGGAAAGCAGAGGCTCGGACAGTCAGAAGCTTAATTGGGTCGTTGGACTTGACGGTCTGAACTGCGTTTCCAGCGTAGATGGGTCGCACAAAGGTGTCCTCTGACTCAATCTTGGTGATGTCAGAAATCTGGGTAGCATCCAACAGAGCGGAAACTCGGGGGAGCACGTTCTTGCCGAATGCAGAAGAAGGGGCCACAACGTGAGTGAAACCACCCTCCTTGGTAGTGGCGGCTACCAGATCAGCGTAGTTCTCAGGAAGACCGTGGTCGTAAGCAGCAGAGGAAGCAGTAAGAACCTTGGAGATACCGCTAATCTTGGCGACCTGAGCGGCAACATCGGCAGCCTTGGAGCCAGCAACAAGAGCAGTGACCTCACCTCCGAGCTCCTTGGCAGCAGTCAGGGCATTGAGAGTAGAGCCCTGAATGGTGCCATTGCTCTGCTCAATGAGGGCAAGGGTGCTGAGAGACCGAGGGGAGAAGGCAAATCCCCGGGCAATGTGAGTTCGGACCTGGTTTCGCAGAGCAAACATTGTTCGTTTATGTAATGTTGAAGTGTGTGAGATGAAGAAAGAGGTCTCTTGAGCTTTCGGAATCTTAACTCTTTCTCCACATCTTGAAAAAGTCGGGACCAGGTCGGGGAAAAACCGTGGTTAGGGTCAAACCTTATAAGGACGGAGTCATTGTGAATGCAGGGTGAAAATGGACTAGATTGTGATATTGGATCAATATTTACTTAGTGTAATGACTTATGTTCGGTTTTTACTAACTTGCATCTCAAATATTTATATAACATCTGCGTCACAGCTGATGTTCTTTCTACTCAGTATTCGGAGTAAGCTCGGGTGGCCGAGGCATGTCGGCGCATAAAAATCCCAGAAGTGTCAGAGCTGCTTCAAGAGTGAATTTCCACCTAACCCCAACGTTAAATGAGAAGGTGCAACAACTGAAGTTATGATGGGAGACCAATGTATTAGATATTTAATTTGGCGGACAAACTATGTGATTTCGGATGATATCAACAGTTCTGGATTGGGCGGCCCCCGAAACGCGACCTTGAATGGTTGAAATTGAAAAGTGTCTGAGTTAGTTAGCATTTTACACCAATTGCCGTTGTTAGCCACACAGTATATTCTCTTCACTATAAAAAGTCTTGTCATACAAAACAAGTTAGTTAGATCAAAACGTGAAACTCCATTGACAAACATTTCTGTGAGCTACACGAATGTCAAGTAAATACGTAAAAAGAACTCATAAGGCTCTTCATTTAAAATGTGAAGACCACACAGAGATCACTAATATACAAGTTTATCAAGAAAAAGCAAACTGTTGAATTGTCTTCATCCCAACAATTTTCTCATGATATCTGACATTTTGTTCTTTTGGGAGCATTGGAAACACTTGACACTTTGTTAGGGTTTCAACTATGCAACCTCAGTAGTGCATGACGTAACCCAAGACCTGACTAACGAGACGCTATAACAGCACATTACGGGCATTCATTACCACCGCATTTTGTTAATCTGCCAAAATGACAGCCAGTCTGTCACATAAAAAACTGGAGCATGGCATGCTGCGTCAAATGGAGCTTCAGCAAGTATTTATGCCTGCTGAGCTGACCGTTTTGAATGATCCACCAAACAGCACCCAACTTGCTAAACAGGTGGGGTTGGCGTTCCCTATGGTGATTAGGAACGTAAAACTTCCCTGCTTTAAAAAGTGGAACGCCGAATATCTCAAGAACAAACTGGGTAAAGATCTAATTGTGAGTATTGCTGAGACTCCTCTTGGAAACGCTGATTCTCCACTGGCCACTGAGACAGGGCCAGTTTTCGTGAAACCTCACACAGCAGATATTCCGTTTGGGGAGTTTATCGATTCCTTGCAAGACACACATTGTGATTCCAAGGACAAGCCAGTGAGATATTTGCAGAACCAAGATGGCTGCATGGCTACACATTATAAAGTGTTGATGGACGACCTGGTAGAAAACTTTGACTGGGCTGACGAGGTACTGGGGGTGCCTGAACTGGTGAATCTTTGGATTGGAGACACCCGAACCACATCACGGCTGCATTGCGACTCATTTGAAAACCTCTACGTTCAGGTTCGTGGGGTCAAGAAGTTTTATCTCATTCCTCCCTCAGAGGTTTACTGCCTAGATGAACAGTTTTTAATATCAGCCACATATGTGCGCAATGACAAGGGTGATTACACAGTTCAACATGATCAGAATATGCCTAAAACATTGTTTCCGACTGTCAACCCTGCTGACAGATCAACACACAACCCCATCTACTCTAGGCATTGTCGTCCGTTCGTGGTGGAGTTACATGAGGGAGAGGTTCTGTATATTCCGTCTTTGTGGTATCACCAGGTGGAGATTGTCGAGACTCCCGAAGACAATGCCAATATCAGTGTTAACTATTGGTACCCTGCCAACTGTTCCATGCCCCAGTATATGAAACACGACTATCTACGCTACACCTCGCTGATGCTACGAGGGTACGAAGATGAAAACTATGAATCTGATTAACCAAGAAGGATCACTTTTCTATTGCATACGTAATCTTAACTGTTACTAACTTCATCTATACTATCTACGATGACTTCTGCATCCACAGAGTTGTCCAACAAATGTTTACCATTAGGCCCATCATTCATATCGAATCTAGCCACACCTTCCTCTAGAGTTCTTGCCAAGCCAGCCTTCACATGTCGTACTCCTACTCGTTTGCGAGCTCGTTCGAAATCAATGTTGATTCTCCATCGCTCATCCACATACTGATTTAACTTGCTCCATGGTTCGTAATTAAGTTGCAAGTAAAGACCTTCGATAATTATAATTTTGTTTGCTGGGTTTACCACAAATCCTGGGGCAGGATCTTTCTTGGCATGGTCAAATGAAGGAACTTCCACATTGGGGAATTGAGCATGTAGATTGGCAACCAAGTCTACCAAAGCCTGTGCATTAAAAGTGAAAGGTGCTCCTCTTCTCATATGAGCTTCTTTAGGATTTGGCATTTCATCTAGCTCCTTCCGGGTATAATGATACCCATCCATAGGTACCACGATACATAGGGTAGGGTCATGTTTGATAGAATTAATCTTTTCGGCAATCTTCGCAGCTGATGTGGTTTTACCAGATCCGGGAATTCCTACCAAAGATAGGATAACTCGTTCTTGTTTTGTGTCATAGAGGTTTAATGCTCGTTCTGCCAAGTAGTCATAGGTTGCTTCCATGATGGATAAGTAAGTATCATGAGGTTCTTATCACAATGTTAATTATAATTGACACCTGCAAGATAAAATGCTGACTAATATAGACGGTATTAATTTGTAATAGAAATGGGAAACTGATCATTTGATGACATTGCTTTTATTAGGCTACTTTTGATCTATTGTCGGAATATCTGACAGGAATAACATTATTACATCCAGAACAAAATTCAATTAAGGTACATGTCATGTAGCTACCCAACCTTATCATCATTCTTCAACAGCACTACGCAAATCGCTATGGATACTTATATTACAGACAGGGGCATGGTGAATGGTGCAATATCCATTCATGGCATCAACCCAGCGTTGCTCATCGAAAAGATTATCAGAGAACGGATTTTCGAAACACTATATTGGAAGGAGTTGTGCTTTGGACTCAACGCTGCTACTCTATGTGATAGAGCAGCCACTTTGACAGCTATTGGAGGACAATATGCGAATCAGAAACCTACACCATTTCTGTGCCTTGTCTTCAAATTGTTACAGATCCAGCCATCGCACGATATTGTTATGGAGTATTTGAATCAGACAGAGTTCAAGTATCTCCGAGCAGTGGCGGCATTCTATGTTCGTCTAACATATCCACCAGTACAAATCTTCAACATGCTGGAGCCACTTCTAGCTGATTACAGGAAGTTGAGATTCAGGAACATGAATGGAGTTAGCCTGACATATATGGATCAATTTGTGGATGAGCTTTTGCATGAGGAAAGGGTGTGTGATATCGCATTACCAAGAATACCAAAACGTCTCACTCTGGAGGATGGGGAACAGCTGGAACCTAGAGAGCCATTAATAGAAGTGTCTGAGAGTGAGAGTGAGAGTGAAAGTGAGAGCGAATGCGAAGATGAAGATGAGGAAGAATAATGATTGATCAGATTGATAATGGCATCGTGCATTTTTTAATTTTTTTTTTTATATCATCGTTGTAACATAGATAATTCCCTAGCATATTTTTTATGTTTTTCCATCTATTTTCGCTTTGTTATGTTAATGTAATTTAGAAAACAAACGAGACGTTTGAGCTTGATCTTTTTTTTTTGAACCCAAGTTTCATTATTACTGAATATATATGAGGCTATTACATAAAGCAAACTACATTTGGTCAAGTCACAATTTAAAATCTATTGGCAAACTAATTTTAATTTTAGAAGTCGTCATCGGAAGAGACGTAAGCGTCACCGAGCTCCTTCTTTCGCTTCATTCGCTCCTTCTTCTTCTTTCGGAGCTCAGCAGCAGAAAGCTTAGCCTTCTTCTTCTCAGAAACAATCTTGTTACCCATGGCATCGAACTTCTCCTCCTCTTCACCGTCCTTCTTTCCAAGTCGAGGACCAGAGCCCTGACCGGAGACCCAGTTGTGGCCGGAAGGAGTCATGACACCGTCAAGGACAGCCCAGACCTCCTCAGTGAGATCCTTGGTGAACTCAGCGGAATGGGTAATGATGACAACACCACCCTCGAACTTCTTGATAGCTCGAGAAAGGGCACCAAGAGAGTCTCGATCCAGATAGTTGGTAGGCTCATCAAGAACGATAAGATGGGGTCGCTGCCAGGTACAGGCGGCAAGCACAAGCTTGACCTTCTGACCACCGGAAAGACCTCGGATTCGGGAGTGGGAGACAAGCTCGGGCTCAAGACCAAGGAGAGCACAGTGGGCCTCAATCTCCTTCTTGGTAAGAGGTCGGAACTGACCGGAAGCAAGGGCCTCCTTCATATCAACCTCAGCAACAAGCTTGGAGTGGGACTCCATAAGCTCGGATCGGGGGATCCAGGCGTTGTCGACAGAGCCCATGGGGATCCACTTCTCGGACTTCATGCCAATGTTCTCACCAAGCAGGAAAGAACACTCGTACTCGTAAGAGTTCTTGAACTTTCTTCGGGCGTGGACACCAGCAACTCGTCGGGGAGTACCCTCGATCTTGTAGATCTTGTTCATGGCAGCCTCATCGGAGTCGGTGATCTGTCGGTTGGCTCGGTCCATGGTCTCTCGGTCCTCACCGGTCTGGAATCGCCACTGAATGTACTCAGAGGGAGTAGAGTCAAGATGAGAGTCGATATGGGCGAAAGCGTGCTGCTTGATGTAAGCAATTCGACAGTTCTCGTGGGAGTAGACCTCACCGGAAGTGGGGAGCAGCTCACCGGTCAGAACGTTGATAAGAGTAGACTTACCAGCACCGTTGGGACCAATGACGGCAATTCGGGAAGACAGAGAGCACTGGAAGGAGACGTTTCGAATCTGGGGCTTGGTGGTGCCAGGGTACTGGAAGGTCATGTTCTGGACCTTAACAATAGCCTTCTGCTTAGTCTTGACACCCTCAAGGTAACCGGGCTCGGGGAAGGAGAAGTTGATCTCGGAGGCACCAAGCTCGTAGTAAGACTTAGCGGAAGGAACCTTCTTGACGAACTCGGAAAGGTTACCCTTGTACTTTCGGAGCTTGAATCGCTCGTAGTGGATAATGTACTCACAGACGTTATCAAGGAAACCAGAGTCGTGGGAGACAATAATGGAAGTGATACCACAGGTGTTGAGGTAGTTGACCAACCAAGCGACGTTGACAGTATCCAAATGGTTGGTAGGCTCATCAAGCAACAGAATGTCAGCCTTTCGGAGGACAGCAGTAGCGAGAGCGAGCTTCATCTTCCAACCACCAGAAAGAGAGGTGATAGGCATTCGGGTCATCTCATCAGTGAAGTTGAACTCCAAAAGCTGTGCTCGGACCTCCTCCTCAGTACCAATAGACTCACCAGCAGTCTTTCGGACGTAGTCAACAACGTTGGTGTCGGCGTGGGTACCGTCAATGTCGTGATCAACGAAGACAGTTCGACATTCATCCTGAGTAGGGAAGCCCTCAACCTGGCCGTTGGCAATGGCTCGCATAAGGGTGGACTTACCAGCACCGTTGGGACCACAGAGACCGTATCGTCGGCCTCGCTTGAGTCGAAGCTGAGTTCGGTTAAGCAGAATCTTAGCACCGTAAGCAAGAGAGAACTCACAGTTACAGAGATCCTCTCCCTCATCGTCCTCCTCCTCGAAGTTAGCACCACCAGGGATGTTGGCAATGGCCTTCTTTCGGAGAGACTCAATGACAGCTCGGGCATCATTGTTGTCAAGGATGGTGACGACGAAGGCAACAAGAGACTCAGCCCAGTCAGCCTCGTGGGTAAGTCGCTCGTCAATGAGGTCACCAGCAATGGCAGCAATGTACTTCATCATGACAGCGTACTTCTTAGCATCAACCTTGAAGGGCTTGAGGAGCTCCTCGAGGATGGAAAGGTTGACCTCGATGTCACCAGCAGTGGAGACCTCGGGGATCTTGTCATCAACGATCTCACCAACTCGCTTAAGGGTGTTGAGGGCTCGGAGAGTAACATCTCGGGCCTCGGGGTCGGCAATGTTGGCGTAGTTGGCCTTGAGAGCAGGGTAGAGCTTGTCAAGGAAAGGAGCAACGACCTGGGGATCGTCGACGAGCTTACACATGTTATCAACAATGACAGCAGCCTTTCGCTTGATGGCGGTATCTCGCTCGGCAAGACCTCGAGAAAGAAGAGGAGCCATGATGGAGAGGGTGGCGGTGGTCACCTCAGAGACGAAGGTGGTAGCACCAAGAATGTGGACAGTCTCGGGGACCTCAGTGGGCTTGGAGATACAAGCAATAAGGGCAGGGATGAACTTGATGATATCCTTGTTGTCAATGGTGTCAGTAGACTTGGTGATAGTGAGGGTGGCCTGCTCCTTGACCTCCTTCTTGGTGTCCCACATGGCCTCAGAGAGGACGGGAATGAGCTCGGGCATTCGGAGAGCAACCTGGTCTCGGGCAACAGTGACGAGGATGGAAATGCACTCGAGAGCAGCGACCTTCTCGGCCCACTTGTTGGTGTTAGCAAGAGAGTCAATGATCAAGGGAAGGATGAACTTGACAGATCGGGGGGTGATGCACTGAGCAATGTCCTTGGCGGTCTTAGAGGCGGCCTCCTGGATTTGCTTATCCTTGTCACCAACCTTGGCGAGAACATCTCGGATGGCCTCAACAAGGTAGGGCTCAATATGGGGAGCAACGGAAGAAGAGGTGGCAAGGGAGTTGAAGAGCTGGAGGGCGTTAAGAACGGCCTGGGTGTCCTTCTTCTGGTTCAGCTTGGCCTTGGCAGCAGCCATGAGCTGGTTGGGAACATCGTGCTCAACAACATCATCCTGGTTGGCGAATGTGGCAACGTTGTTGGCAGCCTCAAGTCGGGACTCGGCAGAGTCGCTGACAGAGAGCTTCTCAAAGAGCTCAGCGAGCGTCTTGTGCGTAATGGCGGCTTCCTTCTGAGCACTCATGGTCACAAGTGATGATGATGAAAGAGAAAAGAAGACTCCAAGTTGGGTGTAGAAGAGATAGTTAAAAACTTTTGTCACAGGTTAGGGCTATTACTAGATTTGGACAATTTGCTAGAAAAAAATTTTCACAAACAAAGAAAATGCGAAATAGGTACTGCAAAAGATACAATTAAACTTTTTCTTTACATATTTCACAAAAAAGTTTCAATGTGGGTCATGTTCAATTGTTATTGGATGGTTTAGGGGAAATGTTGTATACCTCTATTCCAAGGATGCTGATTAGTGAAGCAGCCATGTACGATAACATATATAGATTCCTTTGCCCCTAATTCTATTTTTCTCTTCCATATGGGATTTGCACAAAATCTTTGTACGTTCTCAATTCCGCTGGGGTCGCCACCTTAGTTATCTCGGGACTAAGAATGTGTGACTGTCCTATTGAAACACCTTGAGAGGAGACAGTGTGACAATGGGAGTTGTGGTCTAAATTGTTGCACTTTAGAGCTCCTTGAGTAGCTGCAGTTAATCTTGGGTAGTTACCATAAAACTATCAAACCTCTACCTGGTTACTTCTTAGCAGTTACACATTTGAGAGGGCTGTTTTGTGTCCTTCTCATAGCTCAAGTTTATGGTAATGCTGAAGTTAAATTTACAAATCATGATGGTGAGGCAAACTTTCACAACCACTTGAGAACTTAACTTTTATTTTTGTCGTTTTTTAATTGGAGACAAGGGATTTCGATCAGCCCAGGAAGGGAATGGAGGTCGCTAAACTGAAAGTGTCGTATATCAGCGCTACTGACCCAATGGACAAGCTTTATACTATATTAGCTCCATTAACCCCACTCGGGTTATTTATTTATTTATTAATTTTCCTCAGATCTTGTTTTTCATTATTTAACCGTTATTGTTTTTTTACCTTTTTTTGGAGGTCTCAAGACACAGGGTAAGACAAGGTGTTCAGATTCCCATCCAGTGGACAAAAATTCAACTACGGAAACAAAAAGAATACAAAACAAATAAACTGAAATCAGCTTACCATATACTACATACTATGACAACAAATATGGCATCCAGGGTATTATTTCTAGTCATTGCTCTAACTAAGTTGACCTCGTACTATCCTGAACATTACACTTTCCATCTCAAAGGTTATTCGCATTAAGGCTTAAACCTAGGGTTTGAGTAAAGTTAGTCTCAAAGATACCAAAGATACAAAGATCTAAGGACAACTGTACAGTGAGCTGAGTGCCAACAAGATAAGATGCAATGAGCAACAAACTAATAAAAAAGTAATTTGAATATTCATCCATGGGATGCAACGGCTGTTGGTGTTTGATGTACAATTTCCCTGTCGGCTACTAAATGGGCCCATTTTCTACAGAGAGCCAGTAAACAACATTCCATCTAATATATTTCTATAAATGACTATTTTAATTACTCCACATCGGGAATCTCGACGTCGCCATCAGCGTCCTTCTTCTCCTTTCGCTTAGCAGCCATAAGCTCAGCAAGCTTAGCCTGGTTGGCAGCCTCCTTCTTGGCAATCTTAGCTTGTCGCTCCTCCTCCTGCTTAGCATTGTATCGACCCTTGATCAGGTTACCAATAGAGGCGAGCTCCTCGTACTTGGCAATGTAAAGAGCCTTCTTGGCATCCTCACCATCACCGTAGAGCCAGTCCTCAATCTTCTCCATCTTTTCTCGCAGGGTCTGCTTCTCGGAATCAGAGGCAAAGTCAGCGTAGATATCCTCGAGCTTGCCTCGCATCTCGTAAATGTACTCCTCCAGAGCATTCTTTCGGTCCTCGGTGTCGGCAACAAGCTTGTCCTCCATGATCATGGCGTTCTCAAGCTCAATCTGCTCCTGAAGCTGCTTGGCGGTAAGACCAAGACCCTGTGCCTCAATCTTGAGATCGTTCTTCTTGACCCACTTCTTGACAGTCTTGGTGGGGACCTCACCTCCTTCCTCAGCAGGCTCAGCACCCTCAATAGGCTCCTCAACCTCAACCTCTTCAGCAACGTAGGCATCCTCAATGGTGAAAAGACCAGAGGGGTCCTGTCGAAGCTTGAGCTTGCAGACAGCAGGCTCAGAGCCCTCAATGCCGGAGATGGTCCACTTGCAGATGAACTGGTTGGTTCCAACGGGCAAAGTGTCGGGGTTGGTGTATCGAGCAGTGATGTCAAAGGCGGCAGCTCGGTGAAGAGTGATGACCTTGGTGTTGGGGTAGAATCCTCCCTCGGGGAAAACCTCGAGCTCAGAAACATCCTCACCCTCAACAGGCTCCCAAGAGTAGGTGACGGAGTTCAGGTTGTAGTCCTCGAACTTGAAAGGTCGGACTCGCATGGTAGGGGAGTGCATGGCGCAAATGAAAGCAGCACCTCGAGCAGTAGACTCCTCGGCGTTAGCAGTGTAGGACAGAGGCTTGTTGAAGAACTTGGAAAGAACCTCCTTGATAGCGGGGATTCGAGAAGAGCCACCAATAACCTCAATGTTGTCAAGGTCCTCAGGGGTGACACCTGCTCGCTTGAGAGCAAGCTCGACGGGGATGTGGGCTCGCTCAAGCAGAGAAGCAGCAGCCTCCTCAAGCTCCTCTCGGGTCATGGAGGAAGAGACATCAACGTCGTTCATGACGGACTCAATGTTGAAGGGAGCAGAGGTGTTTGCAGACAGAATCTTCTTAAGTTTCTCAGACTGGGCCATAACTCGGGAAGTGGCCTTGGGGTTGGTGGTGACATCAATCTTGTACTTATCTTGGAAGATCTTGGCGAAGTGCTGGGAGATAAGGAAATCAAAGTCTCGACCACCAAAGTGCTGGTCGTAGGCGGTACCAAGGACCTTGCACTCACCCTTCTTGAAGGCGACAACGGAGACGGTGTAAGAGGAGTGACCAACATCAACGAAGCAGACGAGCTTGGGCTTATCCTCGGGGAGCTCGTTGTTCTTGAAAACACCCCAGCCAACAGCTGCAGCGGTGACATCGTTAGCAACTCGGACACAGTTGAGACCGGCAATGGCAGCAGCATTCTTGATGGCGACACGCTGTTGCTCATTGAACCACACAGGAACAGCAATGCAAATGTCGGAAACCTGGGTCTTGGTCTCAACGGAGGCGGTGTGCTTGATCTTGCTGAGGTACATGGCAGTCAGCTGAGTGGCTGTGAACTGTCGCTTCTCACCCTTGTAGGTGACCTCAGCACCAGCCTCACCATCAACAGCAAGGAGCTTAGAGGAGACAAATTTCTGCTGAGCAAGGAACTCGGGATCATCACCGGCTCGACCAACGATTCGCTGCAGAGATCCGACGGTGTTCTTCAAGTTGGAAACCTCGTTGGACTTGGCGGTTTCTCCAAGGTATCGGTTCTTGTAGGAGAAACCAACCAGGGAAGGGGTGCTTCGGTTGGAGACCTCGTTGGCGAGGACGTCGAGGTTGCCTCGCTGGGCGGCACAGATGTAGGAGTGGTAGTTACCAAAATCCAATCCAATTGGGGTACTCATAGTGGTAGTGGTTTGTGGATTATGCTAAGTTGCAAATTAGCCCTTCAAAAGGTACACAGTGAAAACTTTTATATTAGTGGACCTTGAGCTTAATAAAAAATAAACTTTTTAAAAGTTGAGAGCAAAACGGGGGCCTACAAAAGAATTGTCCATTAGAAACGAAAGAAAATGCTTATTTTGCTCTCCAATCTACCAATTTCTGTCTCTGAATAAGCGTCTTCTTGTCAATCTTTTAGAATGGGAGATTTCTTTACTTGCTAGAACTCTCCAGAATGGCATGGAATACTCCCGAAACTCAACTTTAACCCAAAGTCCACGTGATGTGTTCAGGTAGTCTGATGTGAGACAGATGGGGCTTCTGGTAGGTGTGGATGGGGAGAAATAAAAAGCAAAGTTAATGAACATTTCAAGAGTAGTTACTGGCAGAAATGAATTCGATACTTGCTTTATTTTGTGTATTTTCTCCCCTATTCATATGGTTGTAAACCTTACATCAGGTTTAACCACTTGCATAGCTGTAACAAAGTCGTCGTATTCTTGCCATTTAACTCAAGTAAAAAAAGGGTATGATTACAAGCTACAAGTTAGTTGTTGAGGTCAATGATATATTCACTTTGTATTGATAATTACTGAATAATCAATAGCAAATTGTTCCAACCCTCGCTAGCTACTAGACGACTAATATCCTGGTCTCTCTTGTCAGTAGCCACCTTGGCCAGCAACTGAAATTCGTCTGCAGATAAAATTCCCATGGACTGAATAAATGACAAGAGATGGAAATTAGACACAGCTTGGACGGTGGACTCAGAACCGAGGGCCTTCTGAAGAGCCTTAGGAGTCTGCGAGGTTCCAATCAGCTCCCGATTCTCCACAGGGAAAGACGCAAGGCCAGAAGAAAACAAAGGTTTAGGATCATGAGGAAATCCATGGGTAAGGGTAACCAACATGTAGTCGACTGGTACCTGTGGATCAGCAGCCTGAAGGACTGTTCGGCCGTACTCATTAGTTTTTTTGTAGAAGACATCAGGAACATACCGGGTTTTAGTAGGCTCCTTTACCAGTAATACCGAAGGATTAATGCTAGGTTCGATTAGATCTGCTCTGATCATCGCCTCACATTGTTCAGAGACCTGATAGCAGGTGACATCAATTTCACCCTTGGGGTTTCCAGAAACTACGGCTGTGACGAACTTTGAGGAGAATTCCGAGGTTGGTGACCATCGCGATTTGTTAGGGAACCGAGTCTGCATCGTTCCAGCAAAGCAGACCTCCAGAGATGACAAGAAATAAGAGTCAGCATGACGCTTACAGATGACAGAGCCATCACCAGCACCAGCGTCCACCAAATCTGTGAAAATAACACCCAGAGGTACTAGTCCACAAGCTTCAGCAGTAGCCATATGAGGAGGAAGTGCGTGACCAGGTTGGTCAGCATTGGTGATCTCTGAGATTGTAATACCATCATACTCTCCTACCTGAGAAGGCTCGTAAATAGCCTCAACCACGGCCTTGATACCCAGGGGAACGAGTTCATAGGGCTCATATCGGCCATACATCCAGCCAACTCTTTGAGTGCCTGACTGTCGCCATGGCTCAATGAAGCTGTTGATAATGCCGGATTCTGCAAATTCTACATGATCCACCATTCGAAACGACTGCGGTTGCAAAGTGATGGCTGAAGGCTGGCATCGTGAACAAATTCCTTCTGGCCAGGGAGGGTGTGAACCCGTACAGTTTTTGGCCACTTCGAAATAGGAAACACTCAGTGGTGCAATATACCCACCTCCATTTTTCTTGTTGGCTTGTGAATTGAGCTTCTTGACATAGGCATGGTAACTCATGTGTTTAATCTTTTGTTCAGCGAGATACTCCTCATCCCATGGATCTACAGGTAAAGTATCTTCTCCCATTCCACGAGAGCCAAACTTGCGTTGCTGCATGGCTGATAATTGCCGCTTGATTTTACCATCTTGCTTGTCTAGATAGTCGTCAACAGGCAATTGCTTCGTAGCGTCCCTTATGTGTGCAGCAGTCATGGTTGGAGCTGTCTCTGCTGTGACTTCAGTTGGGGCTGAGGGTTCAGCTTCTGTGTAGCTCACAAAAAGCATGTCGCCATGATTTAGACCAAGTTTCTGTATAATTTTCCCCAGTAATCGAGACACGGGTTCCTGCTTACCCGTAGGCGATGTGGACAGTGTTATACCAGCAGGGTCTGTGTCTGGCAGCTCACTTAGCAGCTTCTCGAACGCCACATCGAAAAGATCTGTGGGTTGAACCTCAGCTCGGAATGTTCCTTTTTTTGATCTGAATCGTAAAATCTGGGTTAGCAATGAGGAAACACACTAGACCAATAGGTTTGCTGTAAGTGGCACTCACCATTGTTGCGTTAAGAAGTGACGTTTTCTGGTTAACTCTTGAAACTAGATTTAGATGCAAGGTGTGGTGATCAATCTTACCACGACGAGCTAGCAACACTGACAAAACAATAAGAACAGCATATTACGCGTGCATTATGATACAGTAAAAGAATAAGACATCTTCTATGTGACAACATTTGTTTCAACAACTAGAATGACAAGAATGGGCAGGTAACCAAACAAGCTCAACCTAGCTGTCCAGAAGTCTTATGTAAGTAACTGGAATCACATGATTCAAAGAAACTGAAGTAACCAACCGGAATCACAAGATTTAAAGAAACTGAAGTAACAAAAAAGCAAAAATAGCAATTGACATTGTTGATCTTTTTATCTCAAATTGATTTCTGCCCCCATGTATGA
This sequence comes from Yarrowia phangngaensis, assembly GCA_900519005.1. Classification (NCBI taxonomy): domain Eukaryota; kingdom Fungi; phylum Ascomycota; class Dipodascomycetes; order Dipodascales; genus Yarrowia; species Yarrowia phangngaensis. The sequence goes on from ULGR01000003.1 coordinate 1,680,689, forward strand.
ATGCATTCAATTAAGGTTCATCAGATGTGTGGCAGAAAAGCCAACAGTACACGCACCAACTCGAACAAGTAAAACACCACAATGGAACAAAGCGGTGTGTCTATCTACACCCCTTTTATTTACTTCGCGGTGCTGTTGACGGCCCTGGCCGTTTTTGGCAAGGTCTACCGTTCCAAACAGGTGGTTAATCTCGCAGAGGTTGAGCCCTGGTACCCTGACCACATCCCTAGAGACATCTACCTCACACTGAGGGACCACACCACCCCGCGTCCCCCCGAAAAGGTGCTCAAGGCTGCTCTGCTACGACGAGCGGCCGAGAATATCAAACGAATCATCAAAACCAAGGAAGCCAAGCCCAATCTGGTTGCCCTTCATGAGGCTGGATCTATTGGAGATGACCTTCTTCACCAGTTTACTGCTTGGGAAAAGCTGATTGAGATGGAGTTGAACGAGTGTGCCGTCGAGGCCAACACATACTCTGAAAACTGGGCGCAGACCATGTTTGCTACTGCCTCTGAAATTATTCAGAATGAGGGTCTACGTCGACGAATTGGAGAGCTGGTTCAGAAGGAGAAGGCGTTTGAGGCAGACCTGGTTCAAGCCAAGGTTATTTCTGCCTAAATGAAAAATGTACGAAAAGTGGTAGATCTGGAAATTGATATATTTGTAGCTTTAATGAGAAGGTTATACATTCATTCAAGTGCTATTTATGCTAGTAAAAATCAAACTGCTCGCTTTTTCTTGCCAACCACTTTAAAGGCTGTGTTCCATCCATCATCCTGAACAACCTCAGCCTGTTGAATCACCTCACTCCACTTGACGGCAGAGTCACCATCAGCGACTTTTCGTCGCTTGAGGAACTCAGTAGCAAATCGTCTACCATCCATAGTAGATGAGTTAGCGTAGATGATATCGGTAATGATCTCAGTAGATTCATCCTCTGCAGGCAGAGTCATCAACATGCCAATAAGCTCCGACTCGTCAACTCCAGAATTGAGGCCTCGAAGGGCTCCATGACACCATTGCAAAAAGGACTCTGCAGCGGACAGCACTTTGGGAGCTGTAGCTGGAGACGCAATGTGGGCTCGAGCTGCCATGGTGAGCTGTGGTGGCATAGCATTTGGCTGTTGGGCAATGTGAGCTGCAGGGGCTGTAGGGGTCTGGGATCGTGCAGGCAAGCCATCCTCAGCCATTCGTTTACCATGAGCACCAATAGTAGTCCAAGGGGAATCGTTGGCTGGAGCAGTAGCAGCGACAGGAAGAGGGGGACGTCGAGGGAGAACATCTGCATATCTCTTGACTCCTGAGCTTGCACTAGTGGTGGTCTTCTTTCGTGCTGCTTCCTCCTGTTGGATCTGAGAAAGTGATTTAGCAGGGGTAGCAACGATGGGAGCATCAGCCCAGGTGGGCTTGAAGGAAGACTCTTGAAGTCTCTGTTGCTCCCTTTCGGCTTCTTCTGCAATTCTCAGGGCCAGCGCAGCCTCCTGCTGCTGAGCAAGTCTAGCTTGACGATCCAGCTCCTCCAGCTGCTGGATCTCAGCCAATGACATTTTATTGGGTTTTTCCTTCTTCTTCGTTTCCTTGGCCATGGAGGCTTGCTTTTCACGAGCAAGCTTGGCCAATCTCTCCTCCTCAGCCCTTCGGGCCTTTTCAGCCTCCACCTTCTTGGCCTCCTCTCGGTCAAGAATCTCCTGCTCCATTCGAAGTTGCTCTAGACGAGCCTTCTCAGCCTTTTCTCGGGCCTCCCGTTCTAGACGCTCAGCCTTTTCAGCAGCCATTTTTTCCTTGATTCGCTGCTTCTCCTCCTTCTCCTTTCGTTTCTTTTCCTTCTTGGCCGCATCTCGTTCTTTCTTAGCCTTTTCCTTTGCAGTCAACACAGGCTCCTCTTTGATGTCTTCCTTCTTTTCTTCCACAACTTCCTCGGCTTCAGCCTTCTCAACAGTAGCAGTAATAGCTCCACTGTCAGGCTGGGTGTCATCATCGTCACCGATTACATCCTTAAGATGGAGAGGCAAAGAATCAAGCTCAAGCAGTTCATTATCTGCAGAGGTATCTAGTACCGAGACAGCGATAGGAGTATGAGATCCAGCCCGAGTAGGAGTGCTCAGTCCATCATTGGGAAAAATAGCAGAAGAGGTACGAGAAAGAGCAGGAGACATGGTGTTACTGACACTACCTCCTCGCCACATACTTTTGTCATCAAAGAAGGAAGACTGTGAGTGTGTAGCCTGAAATGGCTGGCCAAAGAATGAGCTGCCAAAGTTATTGTTTGGGGTTGTCTGGCCCACCTGTGAACCTCCCCAAGGAGTGGGGGATATCGAGGTCACAGTGGGGCTCCACGAAGATACACTACCGTGCAAATGTTGGGGATAATGTTGAAAAGATGATGCACCACCTTGGGAAGGTGTGTACTGTTGGGTTGGCTGGGGTGTAACCAGCTGCTGATGTTGTTGCAATGGGGTTTCTTGTTTTTGATGTTGGTATTGCTGAGACATTCCAGACTGTTGATATTGTTGTTGTTGAAGTTGTTGTTGCTGCTGCTGTTGTAACTGCTGTTGCTGAGAGAACCCAGAGACAGCATTAGGATTGATGCTAAGAATGGGTGCCGGCTCCTTTTTCACACGAGGCAAAGGTGTCATAAATGGTTCCATAGTGGTATTAGTTCTTATCATTAGGTCGCCTAATGTATACCATTCGTCCTCATCTTCACGCCGAATAAACAGCTTAGAATCCAGATGGCCTCCTTTGAACCACGTGTGCATCACAGGGCCTGAGAAAGAGCCCTGGGTTGTACCCTGGTAATCCTTGTAAAACCACTGAATGGTCCCGGGACTTTGCATCTGTGGGGGAGACCCAAATCCAATACCTGGAGGCACAGCTGGGGCATTGAACGTGTCAAACGCAGATGGCACCGCTGCTGAAATAATAGGGGTTGAGGATGTAGATGAAACTGACAACTGCTCAACCTGATGATGTAGCTGTTGCGTAGAGCTCTCAGGCACAGCCGCTGTGGTACTGTTAGTTACCACGCTAACACTTTTGAATGGGGACCAGCCCTCCCGATTCTGGTCCTTTTGCAACAGAGATGGTGTATTCAGATGAATGCTCTGGTACATGGACCCATTACTGGCCTCGCTTTTGTGAAGCTGGTTCTTATCTTTCATGTTCCGCCATACCGCCAACATTTCTTCAGTCGAGAACCGTTGACCTCCTGCATTTGGAAGTAGAGGTGAGGGTGCGTCCCCAAACACCTCCGAGGTTGCAGGCTCCGGTACTTCAGCCAAAGTTGCAGAGTTGGAATTAGCCCTACCGTCATCAGGGCCTTCAAGCGAGTCGCGTTTCTTGAACTTTCGAGGACCCGAGGAGTTGGCACTGGCGAAGCTCAATTTCTTTGATTCGTTAGGCGCGGAAGTGGCTACTTTTCCTGCGGCTACGCCAGACCAGGCCATCTTGGCCTTGTTACCATTGGGGACCACCGTTGGCAGTGGAGTCTTTCCGTCAGGCGCCTTTGATTTCGGACGCATCCTGTGGTTAGTATGTGTGACAAATAGACAGAAGATGTTAGCATTTTTGCAAATTATTGCTATGACATTCTGCAGTTACGCTGTGTATGTTATGCTGTAGACGGCCCTATCATAGTCCACCCAATTCACAGCGAGGTACTCACCATTCGGGACCAAAAGAGAGAGATGACTGTGACATTGTGAGAGAAGGTGCAGTTGAAATTGAAGGTTTGTCCCGAGCTGTTTTTGTGGTTTCGTGTTGTGTTCCTGTTCAGAGATCAGTACTCGAGTAGGCTTACACTTATACTTCCAAGATTTTTCAGACTATCCAGTGTCAAGTTTTTTTGATGCACACGCACTGGGACAAACAGGGTTAGGTGAGCAAAGGGTGTAAACGTGGGGTAAGCGGGTCAAAAGGCCAAGAGAGAGGTTCTGCCACAAGAAAGAGTTTTTTTGCTATTCTTACATAAAACATTTTCTGCTGTTACGAAATTTGTTCCGTCGTCCATATTTGATTCTGGGGGGTAGCTACATACACGCTGGTAAGGTCTGGACATGAGAATGGTTGACAACTGCATGGGGACGGACACACTTCAGTTGTCCCAAGTTGGGTGACATATTAAGTCACGTTTTATCCCGTGGAATCGTCCCTGGCCGGGCCTTTCTACTGTTTGAAACAGCTCTATGTAGCATTTACATGGATGGACTTGCCTCATTTAGCCTGTACTAAAGACACAGGCAATGTTTACGTATATGCACATGCCAATGTGTCCTGTCACCAGAGAACCAATTAAGTGTGGGGGTTGAAAAGACTATGCACAATGGTATAGCACGTTGAATAAAATCTGTGAATAATTAACTGGACACAGTAATGTTATTTAGTTTGTGCCTATCTAATCTGCCCCACCTGATCTCACTTGATGCCTCAGACTTGATACTACAAACTCACCTTCAGTGACAGAAGGTGTGAAATGCTTAATAGTATCTTACATACGAAAACACACAAGTTTTTGTTCATAGAAGCTACCATCGTCATGCTCATACAGTGAATATGAGGTTCACAACTGGAAGGTTATTATCCCCTATTTGGGCTTAATATCTTACATCAGACAAAGAAGTTTCCCCATTGGAAGTATAAACGCGTATGCACTGCACTATGATGTCTTGTTCGAATGACAATCGGGAATACCACGTATGGATAATTCCAAACAAATTATTCAATAGATGAGTTAATTCCAACTTTGAATGAAATGAGATCCAATTCATTCTTTGTTTGGTAACTTGTAATGAGCAGACAAAAGTAAAGGGCTTAAAAGAAATGATTCAAGATTTTCCATGAGACACCTTCCCAATTGTCTTTGCAACTAAGTCAACCTCACTTAGACACTTACAAGCTCAACTATCCTGGGCTATTCGCAATTGGCCATGGATCTTTCATTAAGTGAGGTATGTTAACTGTTATATAAAAAAATATCAATTCAATTCCTTAATCACTCAAATCATTCAAATCACTCGCACTACCTGTTAAGTTAGTTGGCATCACTGAGGGTGATTAGGTTTTCACGTACATCTTGATGAGTTTATTAAATATTAAATTGACTCTGGTACATTGCGATGGGAAAACGAGACCACGAAGAATCGAGTCTTTACCTCGACACAGTTGACAGATCTAAGTTGGATTTTGATTTCGAAAAAGTATGCTCCGTCTCACTTTCACAAAACAATATTTACTGTTGCCTTATATGTGGTAGATACTTTCAAGGGAGAGGGAAATCTAGTCACGCATACTTCCACTCCATCAATGAGGATCACCATGTTTTCTTGAATATGGAGACATACGATGTATACGTTCTTCCAGAAGGGTACAAGGAAACATCCAGAGAGCTTGACGATATCAAACAGGTTGCCAATCCTGTGTACCATGAGAAGGATGTGAAAGAGCTCGACTCCAGCAAAACGGCCAATAATTCATTCTACACACTTACAAGTAAGACCTACCGGCCAGGATATGTTGGGATCAACAATATTAAACAATGTGATTATGCCAATGTTGTAATTCAACTCATAGCACATATTAAGCCGCTCAGAAACTACTTATTACAACACCCACAGTCTCCATCACCATTGAATTCTGCACTATCGCAAATTGTAAGAAGGATATGGAATTGTCGAGCATTTAAAGATCATGTCAGTCCTCATCAGCTTCTCGCCTTGGTAGAGGGAAAATCCAATGGCAAGTTTTCGGCAAATGTGCAAGCCGACCCCTGCCAGTTTCTTATCTGGCTGTTAGTTCAAACTCATCTAGGTCTGGGAGGAAACAGCAAAGCAGGATCGTCGTTGATACACAATATTTTCCAAGGGAAATTGATTAAAACCACACAGAGTCTTGCTGAAAGAGAGGATGTCGACGGCAAATCAGTCTTTGAGGTCACAAGCTCTTCGACTACATGCACTCCGTTCTTGCTACTCAATCTGGATCTCCCTGCAGAGTCAGTGTTCAAAGATGGTGACAATGATTCCACCCTGGAACATGTTCCATTGTCCACTCTTCTGAAGAAATATGATGGCGTTTCAACTGAGGAATTGGCGGGTGAGAGAAACGTATTCACAATAGCCAGCCTCCCCAAGTATCTCATTCTGCATTACAAAAGGTTTTCCACATTAGCAGATGGAACTAGAGAATACAATGGTACGATCATTAACTTCCCCTTGAGGGGATTGGATATGGCACCCTACACGAAAGACCTACCCAAGGGAACACCTACCAAATACAATCTTGTCGTCAACATCACTTGCGATGGCTCTGAAGATTCTAAAGAATGGAGCATTCAATTATATGATGGAGGTCGATCAACATGGTTGGATATTCGAAATCTGGTCGTCTCAGGCATCACTGAACTTGGCCAGGACTCGCTCTATCTGAAGGAGACTTATATCCAGGTTTGGAAAAGAGTTTGAAAGAAGACTCGCCATAAATTGTATCATTAATAACACTATGTATCAGTAAAGCCACCTCTAAATGCCCATTCGTCGCTCCAACTCGGAGTGAAAGTCCAATGGCTGTTCATCTCCAGCATAGACGTCCTCCCAGTCAACATCTAGATCCTTGTTCTTGAGGATGTCCAAATGCACATTGGCTGCGGAGCCAACCACAGCAGGCACAAGTGTAGTCTCCTTGACAATCTGCATCTCCATTGTTCGTCGGATGGGCTCTCCCATGCCGAAGGTTCGTTTGTAGTTCTCCATTCGCAGGTTCAGCTGAGTTTCCTCCCAGTTCTCCAGCCGCGCTTGTAATGGGTGCCGTCCATTGAGTTGTGATCCGATGTGAAGAGGTCCGTCACGCATAGTATCGTGAAGACCTTGAACAGAGGGAGCGCCCTCTCCAAAAGTGGAGGAGCTGACTTGGGTTTTCAGTTTGGCGTCGGGGATGATTCTCAATGACTTTGTTAGTGTCTGTGAAATGTCAATGCTAATCGATTGGTAACAATCACTGATTTTCCAACCTCATGTACTTACCATTTTGTGGTGGTCTATATGTTGAAGTTACTGAACCTTGCCACCAAGTAGAAGTGGTGCTGTGCATGGTGGACATTTTAAAGTTCAACGGATTAAGGCTAGAAAATTAAATCAATCAATATAAAAATAAAAGAAAAAACATTTTAAAAATAAAGAAACATCAAAAAAACAAAAACAATAAAAACAACACAGGTTCTCCAGGAAAATATAATTGTAGTTGCAATAGATTTATTTTTCTTATTATTTTTATATTTTAATAGAACCCCATTTATATCACCCCTCGTATTAATTTTTCTTGACTAGTTGAGTACCTTGTTAGACAAACTAGAAGCTGAACTGATCATGAAAAAAACCAATTCCACAAGGGCACAAAACCCGCCCAAAAAGATATTATACAGATATTAATCCACTTTGAGCTCAATATCCTTGAAACTTCTTGTCCCTCAATTATTAATTTATGTACACGATCCGTGACCCTAACCTCAATTGATAAAAGTTTGTGAGAGTTAATCAGTCATACATGTTAAGGAGAACCCTCCAAGTTATACGCAAAATGTCCTCCGCCGCTAACGTCGAGGCCGCCGCTGTGGCAGCTACCCCTGTTTCTGCTCCTACTAACGCTCCTCCCAAGGAAAAGAAACCTGTCAAGTATGAGCTCAAGGTTCCCAAGGGTACCAAGGATTGGGCTGATAAGGACATGGTGGTGAGAGAAGCCATCTTCGACACTCTTGCCAAGGTTTTCAAGCGACACGGTGCTGTGACCATTGATACCCCCGTGTTTGAACTGCGAGAGATTTTGGCTGGCAAGTACGGAGAGGACTCAAAGTTGATCTACAACCTGGAAGACCAGGGTGGTGAGCTGACTTCTTTGCGATATGATCTTACTGTTCCCTTTGCTCGATTTGTGGCCCAGAACGGTATCCAGTCCATCAAGCGATACCACATTGCAAAGGTTTACCGACGAGATCAGCCCGCTATGACCAAGGGTCGAATGCGAGAGTTCTACCAGTGTGATTTCGATGTTGCTGGTGTGTACCCTACTATGATTCCCGATGCTGAGTGTCTGGCCATTGCTGTGGAGGGTCTCACTTCACTTGGTATCACCAACTTCACCATCAAGCTCAACCACCGAAAGATCCTTGATGGTATCTTCCAGGTATGTGGAGTCAAGGAGGAGGATGTTCGAAAGGTGTCTTCTGCCGTCGACAAGCTGGACAAGCTTCCTTGGGCTGATGTCAAGAAGGAAATGTGTGTAGAAAAGTGCCAGCTCGAGGAGGTTGCCGACAAGATTGGCGAATACGTTCAGCACAAGGGCTCTGTCAAGGAGATGCTTGAGTGGCTTGAGGGAGATGCTGCGCTCATGGCCAATGAGTCTGCCAAGACCGGTATCGAGGAAATGCGAACTGCTCTTCCATTCATGGAATCCTTTGGAATCACCAACTACCTGTCCTTTGATATGTCCCTCGCTCGAGGTCTGGATTACTACACTGGTATCATCTACGAGGCTGTGACCGAAGCATCAGCACCACCAACTGAGGAACAGAAGGCTGCCATGCGAGCAGCCTCCGAGAAGGAGGGAAAGAAGAAGAAGAACAAGAAGGATGATGACGACAACTCAGAAAATGTTGGTGTCGGATCTATTCTTGCTGGAGGACGATACGACAACCTTGTAGGCATGTTTGCCAACAACTCCAAGAAGGGAAACATTCCTTGTGTTGGTGTTTCTTTCGGAGTCGAGCGACTCTTTTCTCTGATTAAGAGCCGACCCGGGCTCATGGACAAGGTACGACCTGCTGCTACTCAGGTTTACGTTATGTCCATGGGAGGAGGACCCGAGTACAATGGGTTCCTTGTTGAGCGAATGGAGGTCACCAAAAAACTGTGGGCTGCCGGAATCGAGGCTGAATACATGTACAAGACCAAGCCCAAGTACCCTCAGCAATTCACAGCCGCCGAGAAGGCTGGTTGCCCCTTTGCCGTCATTCTGGGACAGGAGGAATACCCCCAGGGCATTGTTAAGATCAAGGAGCTTGGTCTGGGCGAGGAGTCTGACCGAGGAACTGATGTCAAGATTGAAGATCTTGCAGACATTCTCAAGGAGAAGATTGCACAGAAGACTTCGTACGTTGGAGAAGTCCAGAAGCTTCTTAAAGAGTTCACCATCTAAATGTAGATAGAGTAAAAATACTGATTCATGATTATAAAGAAAGACATCTATTAATATACATTCAACGTTAGCGAAACTATTCTAGCTTATCCAAATCTAGGAACCATCATCATTCGGGCCAACAACTGCGGAGGTACCTTTAGAGTCACCCAGAACGATGTAGGATCTGCAAGCTCATCCACATAGTTAGCCTCCAGTTCCTGGGACTGAGCGGCCACTGCCACAGCAGCGTTAGCAGCAGCAGCCCGAACATGCCGACCAGTGGTTCGCTGTCGTTTCGTCAGTCTGAAGTTTCCATCACTGTCCTCATCATCGTCATCTTCCTCAGCCTGGAGGGCTTGTTTGGCAAGCTCCACTTTTCTATCAACAGCGCCTGGAAGCACAGCCGAGTAAACTGGGGTTCTGAAAGTTCGGACCACCTTTTTGAAATCGGGAAGAGTGGGGGCACCACGTCTTCCAGCTCGTCCTTGACGTCGTTTCTGACGCGAATCTCGGTCCTTGTCTTTATCAAATCGACTCAGCTCTGCCTCCGAAATTTCAAACAATGCAGGTGAGTACTCGTTTACTGAATTCTTGGACCGCAGCACGGAACCTTCAGGCAGAGGAGGACAGATCTCTTTTCGAATATCTTCATCCTCAACAGGCCGTTGATCAAAAGTGTGCCCAAGAAGTAGTAGCGACTTGGAGAAGACCTGAGTCTGCTCATGGATAGCATGTGCAATAGCTGTAGCGAACTCACCGGAAAGAGAAAGCTCTGCGCACATTGTGGCTGCAAATTCCTCTGGGGAGTTTAGGGGGTCGTTGAAGTCCCATTCAAACTGATCAACCAGATTATGCTGGCCAACAGTAATATCCAACCGAACAGTCACTCGCATATCCTCATTCTTAGGGTTCTCTCCATCACCAATCACATGGCGTGGTTCCTCAGGGAACTGGTGAGGCTGAAAGTCCTGGACCTGCTCAGAGACTGAGTTTACAGCCGATTGAATGTAGTGATGAGGGAAGTGAAAGTCCTCAAACATGTTCTCCACAAATGAATAAATGGGTATGGTCTTTTCATTGAGGTTCCACATGAATGTGTCTCGGAAACGAGTGGAACGTCCCACATCACAGTCGAGACGGATCGGTACCAAAAGCTCTGGCTCTTCTGCTTGTTGGACGATCTGCTGTCGAGACAGGACCAGATCCCTGGTATTTCTGTTGTGCTTTTTTCGATCACGGGGGTAAACAAATCGAGTATTAAGACCAGTCCATCCGTTTCCGTATCCTAGGTAACCATCCTGAAAAATGGACTGGGGTTCCTGGGACCGAATGGGCCCAAACGAATGGTAAAACGAAATTTCGTACCGCTTTGCGTTTAATTTGTCAGACTCTTCCCGGAGTTTCTTTGGGAGAGTGGATGATTCCTCCAAGTCTTTGGATACGAATCTTTGCAAGTTCAGTTCCTTAGAGGTGTGGGGCTGTGGTTTCTTTTTCATGATTTCTGTAAGATCTGTGATTCCCTGAGCATTAAACAAAGACGGCATTTCAGCCAAAGACTCAGCCGCTGAAGGTGGGTTAGTAAGAGGCGCCTCTGAAGGCTCATCGGCATTAACGAGATTGGCATGAACACCAGGGGGAACTGTTAGACCGTGTTGCATCATGGTCTGGCCTGGTGGAGGCAAATCGAAAGGTTTCTGAGCCTGTACACCCATAGATGAAAGTCCCTGAGGCAATCCACCCTGTTGTGGGATCAGTTGAGATTGTGGCAAGGGTACTTGAAGCTGAGGCTGTGGCTGCTGCAGTTGCTGCTGGGGTAACTGTGATTGTGATTGGAGCTGGGCTTGTTGGGGTTGTTGTAGTTGCTGCAGCTGTTGCTGTTGTCGCTGCTGAGGAAGTTGCATCTGTGATCCACCAGGAATCTGGGGTTGACCCAAACCTCCCTGTTGACCCATCAGCCCCGTCTGACCTAGCATTCCCATCTGGCCCATAGAAGACATTCCTCGCACACCCACCTGGCTGGCCAAACCACCCATACTGTTGATACCATTCATGCCGCTCAAGCTGCCAAGACTGTTCATGCTACTTGGAGTAGGCTGGCCCATGTTCATACCATTCATGGTCTGGCCCAACTGAGCACCGCTTGTGGTGGCTCCGCCCATTCCCATTTGTGAGCCCATCGGCGGCATCCCACCCAGTTGTCCTAAACCTCCCATCTGGTTCATCTGATTCATTTGACCACCCATGTCCATTCCGCCGAGCTTGCTGGGGTTCGACATGTCGGAGCCTAGTCCCATGTTACCGAACGACATCTGTCCGTTGGGATTAGGACCTTGCTGAAACTGTTGCCGGTACGACATGATGTGATGTGATGCGTACGTGTGTGTAGTCGTGTATAGTGATGGCTGTGTTTTAGGAACTTTAACGTTTCGCGAGCTGGACCCCAATATACAAATGTGGAAATTTCAGCATTAAGCTTTTCAACTATACTACCAACTCAGCAGCAGGTTGGAAATGACGGACCAAAAAATGAACCAGTATGAGAAGCTCAAGAAGCAGCTTAAAGAGAACATAAACAAGAAGAAAAATCTTGATAAAACCCTCAACGCGTTAGAGGAACACATATTCACCCTGGAGGGTGCATATCTGGAGGAGACGCCACATGGGAACTTGGTGAAGGGTTTCGAGACATATATCAAGGGCGCACAGTCGAAAAAACGGTATGCATTCAACGAGGATGATCGTCTATTTTCCCTGTCATCTGCTGTATTTCTCAAACATCAGGCGAAAACGTCTGGGGGGCTATTAGAGATGGAAGAGTTGAAGAACGATAGAAAAAAGCAGCAACAGCAACAACAGAAAAGACGCAAAGGCGACTCTGCTCCTGTGTCAGGGGACGAAAAACCTTCAAAGCGGTCGCGTTACGATTAAAACCTGCATTTTTAAATCCTTTTTATTTATTCTTCTATATATGAACGTACATTGATTACCATCAAGTTCGGTAGTCTCCATTGATAGTGACGTACTCGTGGGAGAAATCACAGGTCCAGAAGTTAGCAGACTCACCTCCCCCGGTTCCTAGGTTAATTCGGATCTCGAGGTCTTCCATTTCCAAGATTTCAGAAGCTCGAGCCTCATCGACCAGCTCAGGTTCACCATTAACCAAAAGCTTGAGCTCAGCAGATCCGTCAGTAGGAATGAACGAGACGCTGGTCTTGGAGGGCTCAACCTGCATACCTGAATATCCAACAGCACATAGAATTCGGCCCCAGTTGGCATCCTTTCCATAGAGAGCAGTCTTGACCAGAGGAGAGCACGCCACAGTTTCAGCAACCTTGGCAGCCTCGCCCTCAGAAACGGCATCATTAACTGAAATTTTGACAAACTTGGTAGCTCCCTCTCCATCTCGAACAACAAGCTGAGACAGCCGGGTGGAAAAATCTGTCAGAATATCTTGGAAAACTGTAAAAGAATCAGAAGATTCGGTGATTTCGGCACCCCCTGCAGCACCGTTGGCAAGACAAACAATGGTATCGTTAGTGGAAGTGTCTCCATCGACAGAGATGGCATTGAATGACCGGTCTGCAGCCTTTTTAAGAGCAAGTCCAAGAGCTGAAGCAGACACGGGAGCATCAGTAGCAAAGAAACCCAAGAGGGTTGCCATTCGAGGGTGAATCATGCCTGCACCCTTGGTGAGACCAGCAATTGTGTAGGTGTTGTCTCCGATCTTGAACTGCTGAGACATGAGCTTGGGAAAGGTATCGGTGGTGCAAATGCCCTTGGCAGCGTTAAGCCAAGCCTCATGACTGTCGGTCATGGCAGAAGAATGCTCCTCAATACCGTTGAGGATCTTATCAATCTTGAGTCTCTGGCCAATGACACCAGTAGACATTACGAGAGAAGAAGGCTTGGAGGAGTCACCTGAGGACCCAAACACAGCATCAGCTTTGGCAACCATCTGCTGAGCATCGTAGATACCACCCTCGCCAGTAACAGCATTGGCACAACCAGAGTTGACGATTACAGTCTTAATGCCTTGACCTTTTGTTACTTCCAGAATCTTCTTGTCAACCTGAACAGGGGCTGCCTTAAAAACATTAGTGGTGAACACAGCCGCAGCATTGCAAGCCTTATCAGAGGACAACATTGCCAGATCCATGCCAAATGCATTTTTCTTCACTCCAGTGTAGAAACCGCCAACCTTGAAACCCTTAGGGTAAGTTCCCGAGGAAGGAACGAATCGCTCCTTTCCTGCAGCCACAATTCGGGAAGTAGAAAAGTGTCGCACTTGCATTCCTGTATAGAGTGGATATGATAAACTGGGGAAAGGTATGATATGACTGCGTATTTATGCATCTGATCTCGTTTGAGTTTGACCAATGAGTCAGTGATAATAATGTACTGATTGGGACGAGATGAGAGAACAAAACAGTTCGTGCCCATTTGAATAAAATCTAGACACCCTCAGTCAATGTTTCGTTGTACACGCTCTTCCACATAGGTTTAGAATATCATCAATCTACTGTTCTACTAATAAGACGCAATTAATAAATGTGGTACTATAGAATAATAGTTCACTCTTTCTGATCTTGTATGAATCAGGAATCCCAAGTGATGTGTTAACATGATTGTGTCGAATTTGTCTCATTCTCATTGTCGTCTTTGATTGTCTTATTTGTGATAATTGCTATCATTAGATCCATTGATCACGTTTCAATGTATGCCTAATGCTCCTACCATTTATGAAAGTCAAGTGTGAAAACAAAAAATGAAATACCCTAGAAAAATGATGGTAGATCAACTTCTCTCGATTAATTAAACTATCGTATAATTTCCACTACCTGCAAAGTGCTCACGTGACCCGCACAGACACAGAAAAAAATCTTTACTGTATCTGCACCACCTACACAAACAATAAAATCATGGCCCCTAAGAACGACGGTAAGTGCCTCAATTGCTCTCAATGGGCCGTATTTGTGTTTTTAGTATCTCCAATCTAACCCAGCATCTACCACCCTCGCCAACTCCGAGGTTGTTTCCAAGTACCGAACCGCTGGCGACATCAGCGCCAAGGTTCTTGAGCAGGTCAAGGCCCTTTGTGTTGAGGGTGCTGTCATCTACGACATCTGTGTCAAGGGTGACGAGCTTCTGGTTGAGGAGACCAGCAAGATCTTCAAGGGCAAGAACATCACCAAGGGTGTTGCTTTTCCCACTGCCATCTCCCCCAACAACTGCGTTGCCCACCTCTCCCCCATCTCCACTGATCCTGAGGCCAAGATCGCCCTGAAGAACGGTGACGTTGTCAAGGTCTCTCTTGGTGCCCAGATTGATGGCTACGGAGGTGTTGTTGCCGACACTATTGTTGTTGGAGGCGGTGCCATCACTGGCAAGGTTGCCGATGTCATCACTGCTGCCTGGCAGGCTACTGAGGTGGCTGTTCGAACCATCAAGCCCGGTAACAAGAACTGGGACGTCACCCGAAATGTCGAGAACGTCTGCAAGGCCTATGGCTGCAAGCCCGCAGAGGGCATGCTCACCCACCAGCAGAACCAGAACGTTCTCGATGGCAAGAAGCAGATCATTCTCAACCCCACTGAGGGCCAGCGACAGAACTTTGAGACCTTCACCTTTGAGGCTGATGAGGTCTACGGTCTTGACATTCTTGTCTCCACTGGTGACGGTAAGGTCTCCCAGGGTGAGACTCGAACTACCATCTACAAGAAGAACGATCTGACCTACCAGCTCAAGATGAAGTCTTCTCGAGCTACCTTCTCTGAGCTCCAGAAGAAGGCTGGTGCCTTCCCCTTCTCTGTCCGAGTTCTTGACGACCCCACCAAGGGCCGAATGGGTCTGCAGGAGTGCAAGAACCACGGTCTGGTCATCCCTTACGATGTCCACTACGAGAAGAACGGCGAAATTGTTGCTGAGTTCTTCACTACCGTTGGTGTCACCAAGGACGGAAACATCAAGCTCTCTTCTGCCCCTGCTCCCGACTTCACTCTCATCAAGTCCGATAAGAAGATCGAAGATGAGGACCTTCTCAAGGTTCTTGCCGAGCCTCTCAAGCTCAGCAAGAAGGAGCGAAAGGCCCAGTCTGCCTAAGTACAAAATACAATCGGTTATAGTTAAGTAAATGGTTGCGGTTACGGTGATTAATAAAGTACGATACAAACCCAGGATTTTAGTTGTTTCAGAGACCATTATTCCAGATACCAATTGATATCCAGGGCACAATATACCAAGAAAGTAAACTAGCAGTCCCTGATTATGTCCTTCTTTTGTGAATGAGTCTAATCATCTCCTTTCGTAGGATATGGTTGCTTGCTCTCAGGAATTACCAGTCATTGTCTTTTCGAAAGAGCCCACTTCAGAAGACATGGTGCAGCTTAGAAATATAACATAGATAGGGTTAATACATCCTAGCAGAAATACTACAAGGTGACAACTACCCATAGATGTTTTCTTTGCTGAGAAAATAGTTCTCAAGTTGATAATTCAACCATTACAAACGTTCTCTTCGAGAAGCTATCGTCGGTCTATTCTCGGATAGCTTCTGTTCAACCCACAGTGTGATTGAAGAAATGAACCCAATGACATGGATATTTTCATGAAGCAAACCTTTAAATGTTCACGAGCAAGAACCTTTTGTGATTAATCCTTTGACAAGATCTCATGTCACTGTTTGTTGTACGATGCAGTAATGCAGTATAACCCTGACCTGGCAGGAACCGAAAAGAATCATACTTGTGTTAGAAATACACACTGACAAATTTCATACAGTTCATGCTCAATTAAGAAAAACATGAGGAAAGGTGTGTGGGCTATGTTCATCATCCCCTTCGTCTTACAAGTCAACCTAGGTATGAAATCGTCCAATAGAGTGACAGAACTTCCAAAACATCTAATTTCGGAATTGAAATGACAAAAGCCGAATCTGAAGTATCATGCTAACATCTAACTAGTATAACTATCTATAGATTCTTTATTAGTATAGTATGTCTGTGTGTTTGTCTATTATATATGGTTATCGGGTATCCACCCTCAGCTCTGAGTTGGCAGGCTACAGTAATTGAGACAGTAGAAAAGAAAAGAAAAGCATTCTAGGGTCATACAGCTGATTTAATGTGAATACACCGGTTGAGTTAGTAGTTGTAAAACGTGATAAATCCGAGGCATACATGTTATACGGCTAATGCAGAGTGCGACGTAATTGACAGACGTCCACTTCTAGTCTTGAATGGGATCTTAAACAAGTCAGTCCATCGAGATAAAGAGACGGAAGAGGTAAAGATTGAAATTTCCGGTGACAGTCGATGTATAGCAGGAGTCAGGGAGGAGTGCCCCACAAGGTCATTTTTAATAGACAAGCAATTATAGGTTACTGACGAACTAAGTTGTCAGGTGAATGTGGAAGATAACGAACAAGGCAACAAGTAACTCAGCAAGTATCGAGTATCCTTTATCCACAGCAAGAATTACGACATCTCAATCCTAAAACTGCATTGCATACACTCACAGTTCTTACTCAGAAACTCTCACCAACCAACCATTTTTGGATAGGTAACAGCCCCCATCATCTTGCACTAAGAGAGCAATTCGAAAGAAATCTGCATCTTTCTGCTTGTCTATTTCTTCTTGTTCAAGAGTACGCACCAACGACGCACGTATCCTCCTTGGCACCTCGAACCAGCACCACAGCATATAAGCACCACGATACCTTTACTTGCTCCCACTAATTGGCCCAACAGTAGCGGAGGGGAAACACAAAAAAAAAAAACGAAGAGCGGAAGAAGAGGACCAGGAGAAAATCAGAGGTAAAAAAAAATTACAAATAACACGAGTCTAAAGAACAAATCCAATATTCTTCTTTAGCTCCTTTGTGGTTTCACGTGATTCTAACCCACATTTAAAAGCTAGTGATACGCCTTTGGATCATCCGCGTCCTGCACACTCTAGCTTTCACTTTTCACTCAACATACATACATACATACCAAGATAACTTCCCTCACTTCACCACCACACACAATGTCGGAGTGGACTGAGCCGCAGACGGCAGGGCCACAACCCTCGGTGTCGGGCTTCAATTTTGGTACTCCTCCACCAAAAAAGTCTAACCGGGGTCGAAAGAAGACCATCAAGCGTCTGAGTCGCGCTTCCTCCGGATCATCGGAATCAAGTCCGGTTCCTGAGTCTGTAAATGGGCTCATTGGGCAAGAGGGTCCCAGTAACAATAATGGCGCAGATAGTACGCGTCCATCTTCGGTGTCGGCGTCCCCCCAGGCCGTCGAGGATCGGGTACAGCAGTATGAGAGCACGAACAAGCGGAAGCTTAAGGCTGCCCAAGATAAAACCGAGTCTTCTACAGAGCGAGGATCACTTAAGCGTCTCAAGGGCGAAATCAAGCCACCCACACCTAAAAGGAGAGGCCGGCCCCCAGGGTCTAAAAATGGTGTTAGGAAAGGCAAGAGTGGAACTCCAACGCCGTCGACACCAAAGATGGGTGCCACTCCGGCTCTTGGAGCTCCTCAAACTCCAAGTCTGCATATTAAAATAAAAGTCGCGAGGTAAGTACGAATGATTCGAGTTCATTCAGTTCGTTATGGCATTATTCTATACGCAATTCAGTGTCATATGTACAGAGAGGATGATAATCCAAGTACTGATCCCTTGGTTTTGGTTTTGGTCTTGCATCATTGATTTTTGGTTGGTTTACTTTGAGGTTTTCTGTTGGACTTATTTGGAATCTCGGTGGCAATTCAGCGAATGACTTGTTCACCTTTTTTTTTCCCTTCTATTTTCCTTTTTGGTTATCATTTACGAGTTTCTGAATTAATTTTCCCCTCTTTAACCAGACCTTCTACCAGCTGCAAAATTCATTACTAACGCAGTCCCAAAAAACCTGCAAGTCCGTTTGGACTGGCAGCTAAGGCTCCGCCAAGAGCTGCAGCTCCACCAAGTGACGACGACCCAACGAAAGTGAGTAAATTTCAGTACAGCTAGATACCCCTCAAAAGTGGCGATACCCAAATTTTAGACAGCTGTCATGCGGCGGGCGAAAAGCACTAGGATGTGAACATACCAAACTTTATGATATGGCCCATTTTTCTTTGTCTTCAGCTACTCATCGGTATAGCTTTGGTGTTAGCCATTATCACTCTACTGAAGCTCCTTGATTTTTGTTCACAGCTAACTCAGGATAATGATGATTTTTGTTATGCTTGTAAGGGCTTGGGTCGATTCCTGTGTTGCGAAGCTTGTCCCAAATCATTTCATTTTGCATGCTCAGACCCCCCATATGATGATGAGACATTGCCAGAAGGTCAGTGGTTTTGCAAGGAGTGCAAAGCCAGAAGAATACCTCCAGAGCCTGCTCCAAAGGGTATTTTTGCGCAATTACTAAATCGCATTAATCGAACAAATCCCAAAGAGTTTCGATTACCAAAAAGCATTAGAGAGTATTTTGAGGGAGTCACTACTGAGCCTAATGGAGAATATGCCGATGACCATGCTAAGACAGAAAAGGATATTACTAGTGCTCTCGATGATCGAGAGGTTGGCATTGTTCGCAACTTGGACAAAAATGGCAAACCTTTAGAGTGCTTTAAGTGTGGTAAAAATGGACTTACAGGCCCTGGAATCACCACCTGTGATTACTGCCCCACAGCATGGCATCTGGATTGCATCGACCCTCCCTTAGCGAATGTCAAGACTCTAGGACGGAAATGGAAATGTCCCAATCATGCAGATAACGTTGTGTCGATGAGGCGGCGACCGAAAAAACTCAAACGAATCGACACGGATCTGCAGCGGGGTTTTGCCAACGATGGTAACATTGAGGTACTTTTAGATGAAGGCGTTGACGAGGTACCTTTAAACATGAAACCAGCACTGGCGGATATCCGTCGAGCCAAGATGAGGGAGATGATGATCGACGGTGTGATCTATCGGTTGCCGGAGGCAGGCATTAAGCTGGATTTCATTGACACCATCAAAATGCATAATTGGAACGAGGCTCGAAGTGAGGCTGTGGCAGCATATGCCATGCTAGATATGGCTGAGAAGGAAAGGGAACAGCTCACCATGTTGGATAACGATGACAACAATGATGATCAAGAAATGAGCAATGCTGATCTGGGGGCCCTGACTTCTACATTTACGCAATCGGAAGCATCAGTGCTCGCGCAGGTTCGAAAACTCATTGACGAGAAGGGAATGGACGCCGTTATGGCAAAGCTACAAAAGTAGGTGCTTTGTACAATAGACATTAATTTATACTCCTTTCGTAGAACAATTATATTACCACTCATACTGACAATGTTGACAGTGTACTTATTCATCATACTCAGATTCTTCTGACTCCTCCTCGGATGTTGATTCCTCTTCTTCAGACTCTTCATCTTCCTCCTCCAATTCCTCCACCGACTTCTCTCTGTAATCATTGACTCTTCCAGAATGCCTACTACTTCTTCTTCGCTCAGTCGGTTCCTCTTGTTTCTGAACGGTCTTTTTCTTGGCTGTTGCCTTCTTAGTTGCTTTCCTTGGCTTTTTGGCCTTCTTGGCTTTCTTTTCAGAAGCATCTGGGGCTTGGCCTCGTTTTCGTGAACTGAGGAAAACTCGGATACTTTCTGGGATTTCTGAGGCAATACTCTCAGGCATATAATTTGTTTCTGCCACCTTTTTGGCTTGTTCTGGGGAATCAAAGGGTTTGAAGATATCTGCGGGCAGGTTCATTTTAGCGGGATACGTTGGAATCTGGAAATTGTGCTTGTTTTCGGCATACAGTCGAATCGTCAACTGCGCAAGCTCGGAGAGGAAATGAACCCCCTTGTCCAAATGCATGATGTTCGCCCGCTCTTCGTCAATGGCATCCTGGAACTGCTTGACTCGCTGCGCAAGGTAAAATAACAAAGAAAGATTCTCCACACGCGCAACAATTTGAAGATAGACCAGAATAGCATACAATGGCTCTTCCAAATGTTCTCCGGTAACGGCTCCGCCTGTGTGAATGATGAGATCACGGCCCAGGAAGTGCAGTAGGCGAGGGAAAAGCGCCTCGAATGTAGTGGACTTGGGGTTGGACTTGAGTTCTGCATCGTGTTTGGTTCTAACCCAACGAACGACATGGTCCTTGAATGAAGCCTCTGATTCCACACCGATGCAGAGCATGGCAAGAAGAAGATATTTCCAACCGATTTTGGGCTTGTTCATCAAAGACATGAGTTTTTCCATGAAAGTCTTCCTCACATGAAGTTCAGGATGTCGTACAGTTCGAGACAATGAAATTATATGGGCCGCTGTGATCTTGTCAGCCCTGTAGTAAGGGTGCCAAGCCAGACGAAGAAACTCCAGCGAAAGACCGAGATGTACAGCTGGTGCGACATCTTGGCTCTCCATATCGCCCTCGTCATTAATGTTCAAATCCTTGGGATCTAGGAGATCACAAATGATCTGTACAAGATCAGGAGACTCTTTGGAGGCCTCGTGGGTGACAGCAAAAGATACTGCATACCCGGAAAGCTCAGACTCAGGATCTTTCATATCCTGGAACAATGATTCAACTTTCTCGGACAAGTCGTATTTGGCCATGAGCTCGGGTTTTCGCTTGTAAAGTTGCGTTAGTGCCGTGTATTTCGAGTCAGAGTTCGCTTGCGATAGAGTCTTGAGTATCTGGGTGGTCAGAGTAGAAGGAGCAGTACAACAAGCAATGCAAGTAGCAAATTTCGCCTCAAGTGGAGTTCCCTCAAGAATCAATGTGGCCAAAGGCTTTAGGGCATTCTTAGGAACCTTGAGAACTTGAGATTTCTTGGTTGTAGATTCTCCTTGCTTCGCCATAACTGCCAACGTCCTCAAAGTTTCTTCTGAGGCAACCCCTTTAACGATAGCATCGAACATACCATTAACATGATCGGTCAAGAGTGATGGGTTGATTTTGGAAACGTGTTCAAGGTAACTTGCAGCCAAGGGATTGGTAACAATAGCAGAGATAATCGCCTTGTTGACAAACAAATTAGAGATTCTGTACAACAGTACTGTTACATGTTCTCTGGCTTCTCCAGAGAACTCGCTGATAACTCTATCCTGAGCTTCGATAACCTCCTCAATAGAGGATTCAGGCGAATGGCAAATAGCAACATCATCTCCATAACTTTCCAGCATATCTGTAATGGCAGGTGCGGCAACTTTGGGGTGGGGTGTTAAGTTGGCCACCCATTCGATGATGGACTCCTTCTGTTCGTCAGTAACATTCTCCCTGGTGGTAGCCTTTATATACTCGGAAATAGTTGCTTGACTATTGACCAGAGAATAAAAAGCCTTTCGTGCTGGCGAATGGTCGTCTCCAAGTGAGCCTAGCACGGACAAAAGTCTCTCAACTCGGGTTTCAACATTATGATCACGTGTCAAGATATACTCATGAAACACTTTCTCCATGACAAAATTGACTGCCAAATTGTTCTTGAACACTAACTGAAGAAGAGCACTGGGAATCCAACCTGCAATCTCTGTGATATCCTCTTCATTTTCAAACACAGAGTATGCAGACTCATACAACTGACCACATACTTTCATGGCAACTTCTCGAACATTGGCTTTCTTGTCACTCATTCGATCTGTCATAAGTCTAATGAAGTCTTCGGATCTTCCAATTTGGTTTTTCAGGGTTTCGGGATCTAGTTCTCCAAGAGACTTGATGCTCTGGATTCGCACTTTGTCTTCATCATCACTGAGCATGTCCAAAAGACCCGTCAATACCTCGGTGGTTACATCAGTTCTGTGCTTCAGAATATCATGTGCCTTGAGAGCCCACATTTCTCGAACGCTGACATCCTTGTCTCGTCGGCGATCGTACCAACTCTTCCAGCAACCATCATAGGTCGTGACGAAATTGATTTCGGAAGGTTGATGGCTAATCATATCACCAACTATTTCAACCAACAGCAATCGAACAGCAGTCTTCTCGGTAATAAGCTCAGCTTCGAGGTACCCTACCAAATGAGAGATTGTTTCAGGAACAGCCATCCAGACTTTCACCAGCAGCTTGTGTAATCGGGTCAATGGCTTCATCTCTTTCCCATCTTCCTCCTCTTCATCCCCTTCATCATCAGACTCGCATTCAGTATTGAACACTTCGTTGAAATAAGCAAAAAGCGACCGTGCCATAACGGTCTTATTGTCTGTACAAAGAATCTTACTGAGACCATAGCCTGCATTTTCAAACCCCAGAGAAGCCTGTTTGGAGTTTTTCTTTATTTTGGGAGCTACCAAAAACTGGGAAAATACCACTCGTGAAGATTCAATGGGTAAAGATCCCCCCTGGTTGATTTCATAAAGAAGCTGGTTTAACACTCGGGGAATCAGTACCGCATGTTTACTATCAGGCTTGGTTGTGTATAGCTTGTAGAAGAGCAGAAACAGATCGTTGATGAACTTATCTCTACCCTCCAGATCATTGGCCAGAATGATGCAGTTGAGGTTTTCAATGCTCTCGAGCAACTCGAAGCTTTGTGTGTAATTGGTTGCCTCCGTGTTAGCCAATGCCTTGAATCGTCGCTTGAATAGCTGGAAGACGCGCTCCAGATCTGAAATTGAGTACGGCGCATCAGGTGCGAAAATCTTGAGAAGCTCGAAGCAACAAAGCGATGCGTATGCCTGAATAGTCTGATCTTTAGACTCGATGATTCGCTTGTCGAGAAGAGCTTGTCTTATAGGTTTACAACTATTGATATCCAGTCCCCCTTGTTCTAAGGATCTCAATTCGTCAAGAAGATTCTAGGGTTAGTCACTAGTAGCTTATAACTGCTTTGATACTCACCTTGAGATTGTTCTTGATCGTCCCTGTATCTCCTTTGAGGAGATTTGTCGTCTTCAATCGTACTTTTGCCGTCATGGGTTGGTTTGTGGAATTTTGAATAGTCACTATGAATTGGCAATTAAGTGGTGTGCTGGATGACGCGTCATGTGTTAATAATACGCGAAACCTAATTCATGGGGCTCAGAGAACTTGACAATAGAAAACAGACAGGAAATTCGCAGTAAAAAAAAAAATTAAATAAACTACAACCACCAGCTGATTTGTGTTATATTGTTATTTGTTTCAAATTTTTGACTTTTTCAGTGATGCTGATAAAAAGTATGACAGATATTTGTGCTACTGAAATCAAATGATTTGAAGTTCATACATGAGAAGAACGTTAGTAGTAAGAAACTAATTTCGCAATTAGTTCCGTGTTCAGTACTACGACGTTGGAAGGTGTTTTTTGCACTTGTTTGTCCTCTTTCAAATTACTAAACACAAATCTAAACGACTAATACAATAAACCCGATTAATTTCTAATTGTTAATAGACAAGGATTAATTTGGATTGGTCATAGATTCGTTCCATTCGATAACAAT